>CM076572.1:225569768-225952830 GCA_034641835.2 Pinus albicaulis | reverse complement strand
CTGTAGGGAACAATGCTTTCAAGCTTAGTATTCCACCATTCCTTGGTCTGCACCCAGTCTTCAATGTGGATCGCCTTCGTCCTTACTTCCCACCTCTACTGGACACTTCGGACATTGCAGAACAACTCACACCAACAAAGTTAAACCCAGACTGCATAAAACAGGCCACCACAGATTGTATCATGGACATGCAAATTAAGAACACTCGCCAATAGAGGATCCAATTGTATCGGATTGTCAAAGCTGGCCAACTCCTGCACCAAGGAAAGTGGTTCACCAGGGACCAAGTTCAGCAGAAATTTCCTCATCTCATGGAGGAATTTAACGCAATGGGGACCATTGCTTCCTAAGGGGGGAGGAATGATCCAGGTGGATATTGGTGGCCACCCACCTATTCCACTTGGCCCCCCACCATTGTCTCTTTCAGTTTTTCAGTTTCTGCATAACTTACTATTTTTAGCAGTTTTTCGGGTCCTGAACTTCCGGAGCCGTTTTGAGGCCCTAAACGACGTTTTTTGGGTATGAAAGCGCCAACGAATTTTCTGATAAAATTCGTCCCGACAGCTGTAGTCCTCGGATAGAGATTTCTAATGATGTATCATATGCGTCAAACGGAGATAGTATGCCAAAGTTACGTCCCTGGGAAGTTGAAACACCAATTTACCCAAACGGGGCCCATAGTTTTGGCGCTTCATCTCCTAGGGTTAGGTTTTGGGATGTTTAGGGTTCTCCATTGTTTCTCAATAATAAATAGGCCCTCGAGCCTCATTGTAACGCAGTTCAGAGGCCTGTAGCCGCCACATCTCTTCTCAGAGATAGCTACCAGTGCCCTAGCTAGTTTTATTTCCATTATGTCTGTAAGCAAATTTCAGTTCTTTGATATTAATGAAATGAAGTGTTATTTCCGCTGCATCTCTGTATTTATGATTATATGTTTATTCTGTTGCGTTCCTGCATAAATCCGGATCATTGGTGGACAAAAAAAAAAAAAAATTCCCTTCCTCTTACTGTCATTCTGTCATGTTTTTTACTGTGAATCAGTGGAGACCTTTTGGTGTAAAAACCCTATCAGTTGGCATCAACAAATTCTTTAGTTTTCATATGTGCCACCATTGTGAGATATACTTAGGCTTGTTTGACCTTATCAATTTCCCTGTAGGTAGCCATCCTTGACAGTCCTGCAGAAGTGTCATTCATGGCTAATCTATCTCTTGCAGAATATACTTTTGATAAGGAAAACATTTTTGGAGGCTTCTTTGCTTTTTAGATTAGTTACATGTTTGTTTCTTTGACCATGTTGACACTGATACATCTTTGGTTGGAAAAGTAAGAAGTTTTAAACCATTTTATGTTTCTCCTTGGCCACTTATGTTTTTTGCAGGTGCCTACACAACTTTTGCTTTTTATCACTGTCCTTTTTTGTGTTTGACACCTTTTTCTTCAACAGTGATCCTATGCTTATTATAATTACCTCCCTGAGCAATTTTACTTCATGCTTGCCTTCCTTTTCACCACTTTGAAAATATTCTGATTGTATTTGCAAACTTAGGACCTTGCACTAATACTCTTTGTCATCTATCTTTTTGGTGAGGTGGAATCAATGCTTCTTTGTCAAACCCTCAGAGAGCAGCTTGAAAACCTTTGAATTCCATATGCTATTATGAAGGAGGCTTCATCATCATTTCCTGACTAGTTTTGTCAATCTTCCCAAACTCTTAAGTTTTTAGGGCTGTTAGATAAAATTAAATAGTGTTGTCTTATAATTTCTCTGAAACTTCTTAAAACTCATTTGTCATTTCTAAAGAATATTCAATGTGCACTTGATGGAGTGGAGGTGACCTTTTCCTTTGTATCCCCAGTACTATTTCACTTGTTTTTCCTAATCAGTCACAAACCCTTATTCTCTTCAAACATATGCTTGTTGCTTTGTCTTTGCTAATAATGGTCTTCTTGTGATTATTTTCCCATTAGCTTACCTTTTGTTAGGTTGATGGCCATTTGATTCTTTTGCAGAAATGTGAGCAAGGGGTAGCTGTTCCCCTGCAAGATTTGTGCTTTAGGACAAAAAGGCCATCCTTGAATGACCTCTTTGATGAGTTTTGGAAAAAATCACTTGTCCCTTTCTTCTTTGAATGCATTTTCTTCATACAGGAAAAACAGAGTTATTTGGATACGAAATCCACTCTATGACTCATGAAACCCTAGGTGACCTAGTGGAAGGTTTCTTAGACTTGGCTTTTGGACTAAAACTTAGGATTTGGGGTCATCAAGTGTAAGATAGAGTTTATGATAAACTAATGTATTGAAGATCCAAAATCCAATTTACTTGATTTATCTAAAGAGCCTACAGAGATAGTTTGAGACCATAAATTGCTTGGGGTATTTTTGGGAGACACAATGGAGTTGTTTGATTGGTGGCCTTAGGTAGCAGTGGGGGTTTAAGCAAAGAAAAACAGAGGATTTGGGCCAAAGTTGCTAAAATATAGATAAAGTGAGTGACATGAGATTCTAATGGTTTTTCTGGGACTAGTAAGCAAAGCTTGACATGATGGACTGATGAAATAGTGAAAAATTATCTTAAGGATGATGAACGCGGTGAGATTTCTAGAACTCACAATGTTCATGAAATTTGTTTCTAGAAATCTAGGGAAATCATTTAGTCATCTATTAAGGGAAAAAATTACTGATGACTAACAGCAGGAGGGACTTAATGTATACCCCATCAACGACATGAAACAAGTATCAAGATTTGAAAAAAAAGAAAAACATAGTGATTTAGAGATAAATTAGGGATGACCGATGTGTTGGAAGGCTTTTAGGACTAAAAAACTGTTGAATTAGGTTGAAATTCTCTTGAACGCATTGATGAATCAATAATTTTCTTGGAAACACTAACTCAAAATAGGATCGTGGACTAATATGAATAATTTCAATAAGGCATGATCAATAGAGAGACAATTGGATTTCCAAACCTAACCCTGAGACGAAGAGTGAAGGAGTGTCATGTTCAAGAGTGACTTGCTGCCTTTTCAAATACATGATTTATATATTCCTTCCCAAATTTCACCTAGCATTTCTTTCAAATGCCTCTTTATTTTTAGATAAGTTTGAGGAGGATAAAATATGCTTGAACTATAATCTCATCATTCGAATGAGTTCTTTGGAGTATTTTTAACAAACCCTAGAAAGGAGAGGTTTGGTATTATTACCCACCACTTCATGGGTGATATTCCTAGGAGAAATTGTTTTCCATGATTGTCATTAGTCGACAACCATCAACCCCTTACAACCCTCAACCAGCGCAATGTGCCATTTCTCCACCACCTAAGCCAACCATTTGGTCCCTCTCCCATCTGTATTTATCGTACATTTGAAGGTGGGCCTCCTGAACCTAAAGGTATGTCTTTTCATTTGGTAATTGAGTATTGGGTTTAATTATCATGGACACTTCTGGGCATGGATTAATGAGGTAATTATATGGAGAGAGTGGGATTATTTTTTGTTTATGTCCCCTTGATCTCTTTGGGATGTTACCATTGGATTTTAGTCCCGTGGGATCACCTTTACTAACCATTTTGTTTTAGGGTGGTACTACTTGGGAAACCTAATTTTGGTTGTGTGGTTTCGCTCCCTTATCCACATATATCACTCCCCTTGCACTCACTATACCCCCATTCATCATCTCCCCCACTTGGGTCCACATTTCCTCACTGGGTCCACATAGGGTTAGCCTCCCCATTCCCTTTCCCCCACCTTGGGTTAGGCTTGGAATGATGCCCCAGAGGTTGAAGTAGCTGAAAAGTAAATTAAAAGCATAAATGGGAACATTCGACAATAAAATGTACCGCAAGATGAAAAATATGGCCAGGATAAACATATTTAGCACGTGGGAAAAATCCAATGCATGAGCTCTACCCCATACCCATGGCCATGATCCTGGTTCCATAGGCCCTAAATGAGCCTCCTTTATCATTCAGGAACCCATGATTGTCCCAACCCCTGGAGGGCAATGAACCTCCCCACCAAAAATGGGGTATCCACTACTATATATTACACATCATACTCGTATCCTTTGAGCCACAAGTATTTAATCAAAGAAAAATCATAAAAGGAAAAATTCATATAAATAGGTGTGAAAAAATCGAGGTTGGAGCACCTCATGTACCATGATTTCTCCCTCCTACACATTATGCACCGAGGTGTGGGCTTCCCTTTTTCTAGCTACCCTTGTGTTCCTATATGTGGCACAAGATCTCCCCTCTCATTCCCTATTCCATTTCACCTCTTTATTACATGCCACCACCATTTGAGGGATGTACCTTGGACATACTATCCCCTCTAAAGGTAGAAACCACCTAATAAGTTACTTAGATAACCCCCTTTGGAGCTTGGAGACATTAGCACATGCCAAAGATAGCTACGAAAGAGTAGTAAATTATGAGGTATCCACTTGTTGTCCATGGTTGGTAAGCTCCTTTACCCAATTACTTTAATGACTTGTTGTGTTGGAAGGCTAGGGGACGCATTGGATCTTATGCAGGATTGCAAATGGTGCCCATTTGGGTTTGGTCTCCCTATACACAGTCCTAGCCCTCCATAGGACTACACTAGAACATATAGGATGTGTGTAGAGAGCCATGGGCCTCCACAGCAGTATACAATGCTACATGGATCCCTAGATATGCTCAAATATTTCTCGAGATACAATTTTGGACAAGGAAGATGTCTGGTGCACAGTTCCCAACTAGCCCCACAAGTGCACCACACACTTTCCAGGTTCCCCAGGACTTGTACATTTACATGGAATCATTAATTTTATAATTGAGCCCTTACAAATGTATACAAGCATCTTCGACTCATTTGGAGACCCATTAGGTCATTGGTGTGCCCCCACACCCACTAGGAGCACCACAAGTTTATTGGTTGGAGAACAAGGGGCCACCCCCTTTTCCATCACTTTTGAGGATGTTATTCATGATTATGGAAATTATGGACCTCATCAGGCCTCTTGGAGGGTTCCAAGATATGCATAGATTATTATTTGACATATTTAACACATGGAAAAAATCCAATGCATGATCTCTACCCCATACCCATGGGCATCATCCTCATTCCATAGGCCCTAGATTAACCTCCTTTATC
Source organism: Pinus albicaulis (assembly GCA_034641835.2). Lineage (NCBI taxonomy): Eukaryota > Viridiplantae > Streptophyta > Pinopsida > Pinales > Pinaceae > Pinus > Pinus albicaulis. Next base: position 225,947,688 of record CM076572.1, on the reverse strand, counting down.
ATTCAGGAACCCATGATTGTCCCAACCCCTGGAGTGAAATGAACTTCCCCACAAAAAGGGGGTATATCTTACACATCATGATCTTATGCTTTGAGCCTTGAGAAATTACTCAAAGAAAAATCATAAATTAAAAAGGAATATAAAAAGTGGTGAAAAAATTATGGTTGGGGTACCTCATGTGCCATGATTTCTCCCTCCTACACATTATACACCAAGGTGTGGACTTCCATTTTTCTATCTACCCTTGTGCCCCGATATGTGGCCTAAGATTTCCCCTATCATTTCATATTCCATTTTACCTCTTTATCACCCGCCACCACCATTTGAGGGATGTACCTTGGACATACTATCCCTCTAAAGGTAGAAACCACCTAATAAGGTGCTTGGCTATTACCCTTTGGATATTGGAGACATTAACACATGCCAAAGTCCACTATGGAAGGGCAGGGAATTTTGAGGTGTCCACTTGTTGTCCATGGTTCGTAATCTCTTTTACCCAATTACTTTAATGACTTGTTGCATTGGAAGGCTAGGGGGCGGATTAGATCTTATGCAGGATTGCAGATGGTGTCCATTTGGGTTTGGTCTCCATATACGAGGTCCTAACTCTACATAGGACTAAATTGGAACATATAGGGTGTGTGTAGAGAGCCATGGGCCTCCACAATAGGTGAAAAACCTCCATGGATCCTAGAGATGCTCAGAGATTGCTCGAGATCCACCTTTCGTACAAGGAAGATGGATCTGGTACATTGTGCCTAGCTCACCCCAGAGGTGCACCACACACTTGGAAGGTTTCCCAGGACTTATATGTTGACATGGAATCATTCATTCCATCATTTTATCCCTTACATATGGTCTACAAACATATTCGACTCATTTGGATACCCATGAGGTCATTTGTGTGCCCCCACACCCACTGGGAGCACCACAGGTTTATTGTTTGGAGAAAAAGGAGCTACCCCTTTTCCATCACTTTTGAGGATCCTATTTGTCATTATGGCACTTATGGACCTCATCATGCCTCTTGTAGTTCCCATGACATGCATAGATTATTATTTTACCTCTTGAGAGGCTTATTATCCTATTTGTGAGCTAGTTTGGTGGGCTTGTCACCAGAAGTTAGTTAATTTGCACATTATTCTAATTTAGGGGATAATGTAGGCCCAATTAGTTATTTTTAACTCCTAATTAGTTTATAAATAGGAGTCACATGAATTCATTTTGATCATCACTTGATTTGGGATCATTCCCTCGATAGAGAAATTCACATTTTTTCCTTGGTGGACATTTTTGGATAATGGATGAATTTTGATGTATGTATTTGGTTCTTCTTATCTTGGATCTTATTATATTGCAAATGTGTTTATGGTTGGATATATTCTCTTACATGTAAGTTCTATTTTAATGCTATTTTATTTCATTTTGCTACATACATTGGTTATGATATTTTTCTATTTTAGGGCTAATTGCTACATGCATTTGTGACATCAATGTGGAATTATGTTTCTATTTACCTTGTATCCATATATGGGCCATGTTTGATGAATTAATTTTCCTAGATATCGAGTTATCTCAGGAAGCCATTTTCTGCGAAGTATAAATTCTTGTAAGGTCACTTCTCTTCTCTTTCCCTTAACATTGGATGAAGTCAACTTTGAGAGCCTCCCTTAATAGGAAACACAGTCCATATTCATAATTATCCTTGAATCCATATCCCTAAGAGGAATTAGGAACTAATCCATCAAAATTTGTTCATTTAAACCTTATTCTTTCACCTTTCTCTCACTTTTATAGGTCTAGTCACGTTCGGCCACGTAGGGCATCAATTTCCCAACAAACTAGTCCTAGAAAAAGTTTGATGTCCTAGGCCCTACTGAGATGGTGTATCCTCGAGGTCTCCCAAAAATTTGAAGAGATTCCGATGATGGGATTGTGAGATATCCCAAGCCCTAGGTATGAGATCAAAATTTTCCCTGGTGTTCCCGAGGCTAGTACCTCATAGGATCAATTTGGCATATTTAGGTGAGAATTATTGTTTAATACTTTCCCATTTCTTTGGCTAGGTTAACGATATCATTAGTTTCTAAACTCCATCCTCTTAACGTAGGTCGGGTCCACTTGGCCCCGTGTGGTCCCATTTCTTATCAAAGACAATTTATCAAGGGAAACTTGGGAATCCAAGTTCTATAAGGATTTTAGGGATTGGGAAATTGATTTTCAAGTCATAGTCCTTTGACCTGACCCTCAAATCCACCTCCTTTCCATAGAAAATCTTGTACCTTGCTTAAATAGCAAGGAAGCTCCATTCATAATCCTATCCTAGGGAAAGAGTCTTTAAGGTCACTTCAAACCTACCTGTTGATCTATCCTTTATAAGTGACTTCCTAAATATTGGGTCTCCTTCCATGGATGAAATTCCATCAAGAGCAGGGAGTCTTAGCTATGGTGACAGTGGGCTAAGTCTCCATCATTGCCCTTGACCTAACAGGTGCTCTCTTAGGAGCCTCTTTTAGGGGCCCTGATGATGTGAATGGTAACAGGTCTCATCATGATGGATGAGTCCTTCATATTTTATATTTTACGAGTCTGATAAAATGATAAATCAACATATTTTCATGTTTAGATAATTTGAAAATAAATAAAAAGGAAACTCCAAAATGGCCTTTTTTTTTAAATTTTAATGAGTCCGAAAAGGGATAAAAAATAACTCATTCAATTATTTCATAGTAAAATTTAATGAGCCTGGATACAGTACAAGTTGGTGATTTTTCATATTTAGGGAGTCTAAAAAGAACGTAAAGAATAATCCAAGGGTGTTCTTTTTCATAAATTTAGTCTCCTAGAGCCGAAAAGGGATAAAACAATACAAAGGAGAACTCTTCTACCCATGATTTACTTGAGTATACCTTTTTCATAATTAGTCTATTTGGTCTGAACAAGTGGTAAAATTACACCAAATAGATACCCTTTCTAATCCTTTTAATGAGCATGAAAGTGAACAAGTTCTTTTGGGGAAAAAATCATGTTTTAGGGAGTTTGAAAAGAGCTTAAAATAAACTAAACAAAGTTCCCTTTTTGATAGATTTTATGAGCCCAAAAAAGTGACAAAAATATACTCAATAACTTATTCTCATGTATTTACGAGCACAAGAAGGAATAAAGATTAAGCTTGAGATAGGTTTCATTTTTATGCAAGCTTGAAACAAAGAGAAAATTGTGCTTGAGATAGGTTTCATTTTTATGCAAGCTTGAGACGGAGAGAAAACTATGATTGAGATAGGCTTCATTTTACACAAGCTTGAAAGAAAAAGAAAACTATCCTTGAGATGGGTTACATTTCCCCCATCATTGCCTGCAGAGGTTATTGGATTAATTCTAGCATGATGACTAGAGGCATATGTCCCCCTACACTTTATTGGAGGGAGATTTGTTTCATTTTTTAACAAGATTGACATAAGAAAATAATTATTCTCATGTGACCTGTTTCATTTTTTAATGAGCATGACACAAGAAAGGAACTATGCTCATAACACCTTGTTTTATTTTTTAAAGAGCTTGAAACTAGAAAAGGAACTATGTTCATAGTACCTTGTTTCATTTTTTAACGAGCTTGACACATGAAAGGAACTATGATCATAATGATCTTGATCATGGCTTCCAAAAGGATGAAGCTTTGGAAGGAATACATGCCAAGGGACACACCTTGATCATGGCTTCCAAGAGGTATTCATCGGATGGAACAATTCTCTAGAGGGAATACATTTCAAGGGACTCAATAGGGGTAGAAATATCAGGCTCCATTGTCCCCATTGAAGATTTCACCATGTCAAATACAAAATATAAGTCAAAAGAAGTCGAGCATACAGTGATAGGATATTTTTCATCGATAACTGAAGGCATGGAACAATTTTCCACATAATTAACCTACGGTGGGAGGAATACCACTTGTGTATAGGGAACACCCAAGGAGCTTAGATGGTTGGCAGTCAGATCAAGACCAACAAATGAAAACTAATAAATAGTCACAATGTTTCCATTATGATGGAAAGACATTAGGTGAAAGAGTGTGGACATGAAAAATTTCATTGCATAGACATAGTCTCGCCTAAGCATAAAATTGAAATCGAAGGGGCCTTGGACTAACATAGATTCAATACAAACAATTTTTCCTTTCAAGGTTATTGTAAAATAAGGAAGGATCATTGTTATTCTCTTAAAAGCCAATATATTATGAGAACAGACAAAAGTTGAGGGGAACCCAAATATTTCCAAGTGGTTGAGGATTGAATTCTAACAGAAGCATCTTCATCTATAATAGTGCAATATATGTTCTTATCAAAAGCCTTCACAATCATTTGGAAATGGATTAAAGAAGGGAGACGAGGCTCTATTAGTCTATTCCAATCAAAGGAAATGGCCTAGGTACTTGGAGGGGGTTCCATGGGAACTAGAGAAATGCTCCCTTGTTATGAAAGTAGCTCACAAAATAGAAGAAAATATAGATCAATGACATAGAAATCAACCTCTTCGAGGGGGAAACCTCCTTTACATTACATAAAAGAAAATTTCTTGGATGATATAAATGACAAAACCTCCTTTCTATATATAGGAGTCTAGGTGGCACAATATAATCCTAGCCGACATAAAAATAACAATGTAAGGGCACAACAATAACAATAGTGGGCTTCTATGGGGCACAATAATAACAATATGGGGACTACATGGGCACAACAATAACAATAAGGGGGATACACTAACAATAATAATAAGGGGATACACTAGCATTATAGGGACCTAGCATGCCCCTATCCTTCAAAAAGGTGTTGTTCTAAACACTTGATTAGTTCTGGATGCTTCTGTATAAAACTCTCATCCTCCCATGTTGAATCTTCAGTGGGTAAGTTCTTCCACTTTATGAGATACTCTGAAATTGATCGATTTCGTAGCTATCAAGTTCTTGTTTCCATGACTTCTTCAGGTTCAAATATTATTTTCACTTCTTTGTCAAGTTCTGGAAATATTGTTTGAACTGGGAGTTTGTCACCTATAACCTTCTTTAAGCATGAAACATGGAAAATGGGATGCACTCGGGAAGATGCATGAAGCTCCAATTTGTATGCCATAGTACCAATATTTGAAACACTTTGTAAGGACCATAATACTTTGGTGATAATTTATTATCTTTCTTAGCTTGCTTGAGGGACATTTTTTTGTATGGTTTTAGCCATAAAAATACCCATTCGCCTAAATCAAAACTTCTTTCGCTGTGATGTTGATTTTCCTGTTGTTCCATTTGATTCTGCACTAAGGTGAGGTTATCCTTTAAGAGTTGGAGAAATTCTTGTTTATGCTCGATATGATCTTCCACTAATTGAACCTTATAATTTTATCTTAAATATGATGTGATGGAGGGTGGATGATATCCATAAAGTGCCATTAATGGGGTCATTTTTGCTGCAGTATGGAAGGAAGTGTTATACCACCATTCAGCCAAAGGTAACCACTTGACCCATTATGTCTTTTTATCAGATACAAAGCAACGAAGATATCCTTCCAAAAATTTGTTCATTGTCTCAGCTTTCCCATCAAATTGAGGATGATATGATGATCTATGAGCTAGTTGAGTACCCAGACAAGAAAATAATTTCGTCCAAAAATTTGTTGTAAAAATGGGATCTGTCACTTACAATAATATTTGGCTTCCATGTAACTTTTGAATTGTTTCCATAAATGCATTAGCAACTGTACTAGTTTTAAATGGATGAGATAATGCATAAAAGTGTGCATAGTTGGTAAGTTTATCATCTACCACCATGATGACAGTGTTTCCTTTGGACTTAGGTAAACCTGTAAATTCATTGAAACCTCCTCCAAACGTTGACTTGGAATGGATAAAGGTTGTAACAGACTTGGGTTCTTAATTGTCTCAACTTTATTTTGTTGGCAAAGCAAACATTTTGCCACAAAATTTTGAATATCAGATTTAAGGCCATCCCAAAAAAATTCCTTCTTGACCCTGTGGCATACTTTTTAAAAGTATTGAGTGCCCTCCTAAGGGAGAGGTGTGCAATTCAAAGATAATATTTTGTTTGAGTTGGGAATTCTTACAAAGATATAAGCGATATTTGTACCATAATGAATCATTTTTCCAGCTAAATGTTTCAGATGTATTGGGATATTGCTACAACTTTTGAATGAGTGTCCACACTGTTTGGTCAATTTAGTGTGTCCTAAATTGCTACATTAATTTTTCAATCAGGGATTCGTAAGCTGACGAAGTGTGGCGCACTATATGTGCAAGATAACCTATCTCTTACTTTTTGTCGTTTTTGGTTTTTTCCTTTTTATCTTGGTTGGTTTCCTAATGTGAGATGGAAATTATAAAAGACAAGTATGGATATAAATGTTCAAGGCAATGATGTCCTTTATAATGATTTCCCAAACTTCAAACTTAAAAAGGATTTTAAAACATACAATGACAAAACTAATTCCTAACATAAAATGAAAATGTGCTACTATACTAGTAAAAAAAACAGTGAACTATTGATCATGAAACCCATTACCCTTGCTGCTGTTTAAACAAAAAAGAAACTGTACTCAAAGAAATCCAAAGTTTGCAAGTAAAGTAAAGCTAAAATCAAATTACATCAATTCATATTCTGACCCCTCACCATTAGTCTCGCTATGGCTTTCGGAGGTAATCATAAACAACTTGAGCAATCTAATATCTAATTTGCAGAAAGAAAATGAACTAATATCAAACTACACATTCATAATTCAATCCCTCACCATTAGTCTCGCTATGGCTTTCGGAGGTAACTGATAATGACATGAGCAATTTAATATCTAACTTGCAGAAAAATAAACTAACATCAAACTACACATTCATACTTCAATCCCTCACCATTAGTCTCGCTATGGCTTTCGGAGGTAACTGATAATGAAATGAGCAGCTTAATATCTAATCTAACTAGTAAAGCAAATGTACAAAACTGAAATGAATAAAACAGTGCTGGAATTAAAAACTAAGAGAAAAAAAATAAATCAGCAGAAGGACAAGATTGATTCCATGTCATTAGTCATTATAAAATTATGTGCAAATGCCCGGGTTGCCTATTGTAATCTGGAACAAAAACACTGATCAGTTAACAACAATATGAAGCATGAAAGATTATGGACAGAAGTAAAACGTAAATACCATGAAAGATGTAATATATATACACGTGAATGACTATGGCACAATGAACGTAAGGAAATGAAGCATGAAACTATACAGTAATACACAAAACCTCGGCGTGTGCAGGGGCCCTCTGCACAATCCTCGGGAAGCAGTTATCAAACACGAATTGTGCTTATGAACAGAGTCTTCTCATATATTTAAAACACAATCATAACAAAGAAATAATGTCACGGCACAGTGGGCTTTCTATCCAGCAAATTACATTACAGCAACTAACTACTATGCATATAAGAACGCCTTATTTATAACAGAGGAAGACATAACCAATTTCCTACATTCTGCGCTGATACAAGACACGTGAACAACCACGTCCAGAAATCTAGCATTATGGCTGTCGTGAAGATTAAATCTATGGAGAGTGGTCATTGAATTCGGCTTATGGATCAGTTCACAGGTGTTGATATGTCCCCTACGATTTAGGAACGGCCACGCAAGTCTTCACGTGATGAAAAACAGAGTTCTGTCACCGTGGGACTCTTCGGTTGACCACCATTTGGCTACCTTTGACCACAGCCTTCTTAGGTGAATTCGACTGAGCCAATAGGACTTGATCCATGTCCATGTCATTTTCAACTTTCCCATGTGGCTCGATTTGCCTGAAGACACCTGCAATATAGAATTTAACAAAATGGCTGCGGAAAGTTGCAGCAGCTGCGGAAAGTGACAAGATTCCGCAGCTCAATGAGCAAAAATCTAATTCAAACAATAGACACAAAACATAGTTAAAAACCACTTTAAATGCTCTTTTATGATTATTATGCAATGATGTTGATGACTTAGAAGGTCCAGGTGAATGGAAAAAGTCTAGAAAGATGTATAGGAAAGATGCAGATTTGAGACTCAACATACCCCCACTGTGAAGGTGTTGCATGTCCTCATGCAACCAAAATTTTGATCATCCTTCTTCAATTCATATGCCTTGATACCTCTACCAGTACATCCAGTCCTCTTCTCCTCTTCCTTGGTGCTGCTAACATCCTGGGCTTCTTCATCAAGCATATGTATTTGAGATTAATTAGTGCTCTACTTATCTTCTGGCATTTCTTCTTCAGTTTCCTGTTCTTTTTCTGCCACAGTCCCAGATGTAGCATGGTATTGTCATGAATGATCTTGTCCAATTTTCTTTGTTCCTTTAATGCTTCATTTTCATTTTTAATGTGTCTATTTAAAACCTCCAACTCAAAGACTTCTTGTTTCAAAGATTGGACTAGAGCTTCTTGTGCTGTGTGAGGCTGAGTGGATGAAGTGCTGGGACCCGTGGCTGTTCTTTCCAAGGATTCTATGTAATCATACACCTCTTACTGCTTTGGATCTATCTCGGGTGTCGTTTTCCTTGGGCTGTCCCCAAAATACTGTGGAGGAGAATTGACTTCAAAATCTGGCTGAAAAGGACTCATGTCAACATCTTGAGGACTAGTTTCAACATTTGGCTGAGAATGAGGTGAACTATGGCCAGCTGGAGTTTGTTCAGGTGTCTCTTCTCCCAAATCAATAAAATGGGGTCCTTTCGTTTGTGCTTTCCTCCACTTTCCTTTAAGCCTGGAGCTTCTTCTTACACACTGTGGACTACTGTCTTTTTGCTTTTGTTTTTCTTTTCCTCTCTTTTTGACCATAGCTGACTGTTCCTGAAGGTGAACTAGTCTCTCAGACAATACTTGATGGTCTTCTTCTGAAGAAGGGGTTTGATGCACAGCTTCAATGCTTTTTCTCTCCTCAGTATTTTCTTTCCCTCTTTTAGACAGTCTTTCTTCTCTACTAGTTCTTTCAATTGTGTTAGTAGGAGTGCTTTGAGTTTTATCATTTGTTCTCTTTCTTCTACTTATTTTTGGTGTACTGTCTTTAGGGGTTTCTTGGGGTTCTTCAAAGAAATTTCTAATTAAAAATTGCTCCCAGGTGTCATTTTTCTCCTTTAATTGTTTTTCTATCAAAATTTTCACGAGGCCATGATGATACAAATGTGGTTCTACGTCCCCCAAATGCTTTTGGACGGTTACAGACATATTTTTCAAACTATTTAATAAAAAGTATGGCAGATTGAGGGCCTGGTTGTCTAGGAAATTCATCAACAGTCGGGTATGATACATGTACATTGATCCAAAATGTCCCTCACACGTAATAAAATTTTGAATAATCAACAGTAAACTGGCCCACTCTTCTTTTAAAGCATGAACAGGAATTCCCTTTTTGAAAATGGTGACATCCATACCTGGTTTACGTAGGATCACTCTCTAGGCTTCCTCACCAATGCTCTTGTTCTTGAACCAGCGTTCACCTTCTTGAGGAAGTTCTGTAGCAGCTGCTATGGATGCCTAAGTCACTGTAAATTTGAGGTCCCCAATTTCCACCTCCAGACTGTTGAAAGACCTTGCAAAAGCTTTTGTTACCTCTTTATGGTAGCCTCTAAAATTTTGAATAAACCGAAGCCATTTTTCCTTTTTCAATATATCTTTGACTTGCGGGTATCCTTCCATAAATTTGGGTCCCTCTGGTTCTGTTCTCAACAACTGACCCATCCTTCCTTCTATACTTTTAGAACTCGTCTGCATGAGGAGGGTTTAGCGGAGGTAAGACAGTAGAAATGATCAGGGTTTATGAAGGAGGCCAGTGACTGTACGCGGATATCAAGGAATAGGTACACGGTATGAAGTGGAACAGAGAACAAAATGGGGTGAAGGCTTATGTGAGCACTGTGGAAATTTAGCCGTGAGGTCAATAGAACGATAGGAGAAGTAAAGTGCATTCGGCAGTATTTAAAATTGGGTGGCTGCAGAGTAGATGCAAGCACGTTTATGAAACGGCTACGGATTTTATGCAGCCAAGAGAAGTCGTAGTCAAATCAACCACGTTTCTTAATTATAGGTGGAGTATCAACGTATAGCCGAACACTAGTGAAGACCAGAGGTTTGATTATGAGGTCGTTTAGAAATGAATGCAAGGATTGTGGGGGAATCGTATAGAGATCGTGGGATGGCTACGGAGTTATCAACGCAATCATTGCATATAATGGAGCTATGGTTTATAACTATGTAAAAATGTGCTTGAATGCCATTTGAAATAAATTTTTACTCATACCTTGGAATTATTTCCATTTTTCATTGGTCTTCAATCAGTTGCTCCTCATTGATGTCTTTGAATGCCCCATGTCTTCATAATATGTCTTCATACCTGCATTTGATTTCATGATTGTTGAACTAACATCTGACTGTGAGTTTTTGAAAAACAGAGTGGTAGCTGCAGAAACTGCTTCTGGCTGCGGAAACTGGTGTCAGCTGCGGAAATTGACACAGCTATTATTTGGGTGAATGGAAATAGATGGATGATAACTGACTGAATGAAAATGGTCATGAAAGAAAATTTTATTGGTGAAATGAAATGAAATAGATGAAATGAAGTGAAATGAAATGAAGTGGGGTGGAATGAAATGGAATGGAATGGAGTGGGTTGTCATAAAACTTGTGAAATGAGAGAGAGAATTTTTTTTTTTTTGGAAAATATAGGGTGTCAGGTGTTCCTGATTTTCACCCTACATTTTTTGTATAAGACTGCCAATCAGTGATTGGTTTTCAGGCTTATACAATTTTTTTTTTTTTTTAAGCTAAAAAGAACAAAAACTAGGCTGGTGGAGAAGAAGAATTCTTCTTCACCAGCCTTATTGAAGAATTTTCTTGAAAATTTTTGACAAATTCCTCTTTTGAGAGTGGCTTATGATAGACTTTTAATCTGTGGCCATTCACAATAAGAGGAGTTTGAAATTCATCAATGGTCTTGATTCTTACCGCTCCATTGCTAAATATCTTGTCAATCTCATATGGCCCAAGCCAATGAGTCTGAAATTTTCCTTTAAAATATTTAAACTTGGAATCAAATAGCAATGCCCAATCTCCTTCTTGAAACTTCTTCTCTTTGATGTATTTGTCATGCCATTTAGCTCTTTGATATTGAACTAGATCAGTTCTTAGAATTGCCTCTTGTCTGATCTCATCTAGCTCATTCAACTGCTCCATTCTATGCTTTTGGGCTTCTGATAGATCCATCCCCAACTGAACTACCATCTTGAAAGTTTTGACTTGGAACTCAATGGGGAGTAGGACTTCTTTCCCATAAAAAAGTTCATAGGGAGAATGTCCTGTTGTAATTCTCCATGTAGTTCTGTAGGCCCACAAGGCTTCAGGAAGCTTTTCTGTCCAATCTCTTTTGTGTAGATGAACATTTTTGGTGATGATACTTTCGAGAACTTTGTTTGTAGACTCCACTTGACCATTTGCTTGTGGATGGTAAGGAGTAGATTTCCTGTGCTTGATTTTGTATTCTTCCATCAGCTTTTCCACCAGGTTGGATGTGAATTGGCTTCCCTGATCTGTCACAATTTCTCTTAGAACACCAAAGCGAGTAAAAATATCCTCATAAAGAAAATTAACAACTGAATTTAGCAGACACTAATGCTTTGGCTTCTACCCATTTAGTAACATAATCAGTACAAACTAGTATATACTTCTTTTGCTTAGATGGTGGATTAATAGGTCCAATGAAATCTAAAGCCCATTTTTCAAAGGGTTCGATGAGTACCTGTGGTTGCAATGGCATTTCATTTGAAAGGGCAGGTTTCCCTACTCTTTGGTAGATGTCACACCTTTTGACATATTGTTTTGCATCTTTGAAGAGGGAAGGCCAATAATATCCTAAAGAGAGGATTTTATAGGCTATCCTTTTGTCAGCAAAGTGTCCACCGCATGGTTCATCATGACATGCCTTGAGGATATCAGGCATTTCATCTTCCCTGACACATCTTCTAATCACAAGATCTAGCCCTGTTTTAAACAATTCATTAGAAATCCATGAATATTTTGAACTCTCCTGAATAATCTTTCTTTTTTCACTTGGAAATAAATGTGGAGGCAGTTTCCCTGTAACCAAATAGTTAGCAATATCTGCATACCAAGGAGTCTTAATAGTTACCGCAAACAAGTATTCATCAGGAAACTTATCCTCTACAGGAGAATCTTCTTTAGTATTCTGAATCCTAGACAAGAAATCAGCTACTGTATTTTGTTTCCCTGGTCTATCCAACACAGTAATATTGAATTCCTGCAAAAGTAGGAGCCATCTTGTCACTCTGACATTAGTAACATGTTTGTTCATTAGATATCTAATCGCAGAATGGTCAGTATGAATAAAAGTTTCATAGCTTGTTATATAATGTCTAAACTTATTGATTGCATGAACAACAGCTAAAAACTCTTTTTCAGTTACAGTATAGTTCAACTCAGTGGGAGTTAAATTTTTACTGGTATAATAAATGGCATAAGGGACTAAATCCTTTTGACCCAACACAGCTCCTAGAGCTGTATCTGAAGCATCTGTAGAAATATGGAAAGGGAGCTTCCAATTTGGTCCTCTTAAGATAGGTGCTTCAGATATTCTTGTTTTCAAAGTTTCAAAGGCTGATTGACAATCAGGATCCCATTTGAATTCACAATCTTTTGTAAGTATTTTGAAGAGTGGAGATGCTATTTTGGTGAAGTTTTCTATAAATCTTCTATAGTATCCAGTAAATCCTAGAAAAATTCTAACATCTCTTTGACAATTTGGAATAGGCAACTTGGAGATGACTTCAACTTTTGATCTATCAACCTTAATCCCATCTCCCGAAATATGATGCCCCAAAACAATACCTTTAGTAAACATCATAAAGAATTTTTCATGGCTTAATGAAAGGTTTGTTTCTTTACATCTTATAAGGACTTTTTCCAAATTTTCTAATGCCTCTTCAAATGAATTACCATAAACTGTAAAATCATCCATATAAACCTCTACACAATCATGGATTAGGTCAGAAAAAATTCCTAGTACTGCTCTTTGGAATGTTGCTGGTGCATTACATAACCCAAAAGGAAGCACTCGGTAGGCAAAAGTTCCCCATGGACAAGTAAATGTGGCCTTATCTTGATCTTCAGGTGCTACCTGAATTTGATTATAGCCACTAAAACCATCCAAAAATGAAAAGTACTTTTTACCTGCTAATGTATCTAATACCTGATCAATAAAAGGCAAAGGAAAGTGATCCTTCAAAGTTTCTTTATTCAATTCCCTGTAATCAATGCATACCCTCCATTTACCATTCTTTTTAGGTACTATAACCAAAGGAGAAACCCATCGGCTATCTGAAATTGGATAAATGAAGTTTACATTGAGTAGTTTTTGGAGTTCTTCTTTCACTATCTCCCTAATATTTGGATTCATCCTTCTCTGAGGTTGTTTGATTGGTCTACTGTTTTCCTCAATATAGATATGATGGATGCAAGTCTTAGGATCAATACCTTTTATATCAGTATACTCCCATGCAAATGCAGTAGAATTTTTTTGCAAGATTTTGGTTAGTTCTTCTTGTTGTGACTTTTCCAAATTTTTGTTGATATTCAATGTTTTTCCTGGAAAAATCTCAATGGTAGAACTACCAAACTCTTCCATAGAGTAAAGAGACATTTTTCTTGATGATAAATACTCAATGTTAGATTCCAACTGAAATTGTGTGGGGTCATATTCTGAAGATGTCTCAAAATTCTCTAATGTGTTCAGAATTTGACTATCCTCACTGATTTCAGAAATGGTAAAGAGAGGTTGTATAGTGTCCTCATCATCAACCCATTCATTGTCTCCTACTTCTATGATTGCTTTTGCTGGAGGATACAAATTGAATTTCTTTGTCGAATTACCATTAGAAATGTACATATCCCCAGATCTACAACTAATGAAAGCATCAGCTGTGGCTAGCCAAAGTCTTCCTAAGATAAGTGGGTGCCCTCCTAGATTACTCTTGGGAGTCAAAATCATAAAATCTACTGGATATTCCCAATAATCTAAGGAGACTGAAATATCTTCTAATACACCATCTGGTTTAATAATTGATCGATCTGCAAGTTGCAGTAAATTAGGTGTAAAAAGAAGGTTAGGAAGTTTTAGCTGGTCCATAGTCTGTCTACTCATAATTTTGATAGCAACCCCTAAGTCAATCAATGTGTTTGGAATTTCTATTTCATTTATATGTGTCTTGACAATTGGATTTCCTGGATCTACATACTTCTGCATGGTAATTTTTCCCATCATGATATCTGCAATTTTTCCTACCAGGTGGATTCTTCTTGTGTCTTTTAGTTTCCTTCCTGGTATTTTGAGACTCAACTCCTTTATTGTTTTTGCTAGAATAGGTATCTCTCTAATGTCTTGTAGCAAGGGAATCTTGATACAAACATTTTTTAATTCATCTAGAAAATCATAGTTAGGCAACAAGATTTGTTTTTCCACCCCTTTATCAATTTTTAATCTTTCAGGGAAAGGAGGTGTGGATGAAGATGCAGGTTGCTCAACTATAGGAGTTGTGGGGTTTAAATTTTCTTTCTCTTTTCAAATGTTTGAGTTTTGAAGAGATGCTTCCTCAGAACCCTTATTGGCTTTAAGAGAGTCCTCCTCAGAGGTATCTTGCTCTTGGACATCTATAGAAGGTTTTTCTAAAACTCTACCAGACCTGAGGTGTACATCATTGAGAGGAACAATCATATAGGTAGGAAATTGTTGTCCTTCTATCATGTAAGTATTCTGAGGATTTTTATTGTTAGGATTTGGCAATGCATGAGCTGGAAGTTGATTTGTCTTTTGTTGGAATGGAAGCATGAGTTGAGGATTTGGATTTTGTTGAGAAGGTTGTTTTTGTGGAAATGGCAATGAAAGTTGTGGATTTGGGTTTGGAAGTTGTGGAGCTTGTTGATTTTGAAAAGATGGAGGATATTGATAAAATTGAGCAAATATCCCATAAGGATTTTGCATACCTTGTACCCATGGCTGATATAGATTTTGATGTTGGGGCCAAGGTTGTTGCCAAGGATTCCAATTTGGTGGGGGTTGAAAATTCATAGGGTTGTTAAACCCTTGAGTTTGTTGCCACTGCCAAGGTCTTCTTGCAACAAAACAGAGAGATTCTACTGAATTTGGATCTTCTTGAAAGACAGCTTTGAGTCCAGGAATTGAAGGACAATCTTTGGTTTCATGATTCTCTAAGAAAATCATACATGTTTCTACAACTTTTACATCCAAGGGACATTCCCTTAAAGCATGTTTCTTCCTACATTTCGGACAAAAGATGGCTAGAGCATCAGTTTCTGCTTTCTGCTTGTTTTGAATTTTAAGGGTGTCTAGTTGTTCACTAAGGCTCCCTAAGATATCAGTTTTGAATTCATCAAGCATATTGCCAATCTCTACCCTACTTACTGATCCAGTTGCAGATTTGTTTGCCCTGATAAGAGAAGGATCTCTAGGCCCTTTTCCCGTTTTAGATTTTCCCCTTGAGAGATGGACACATAGTTCTGTTATGTCACGAAGTGGAAGTTGAGACATGTCTCCTTTCCCCATCATGTTTAAAATATCTATCCATTCATCTCTGATGGCTTTTAATATAAGGGCTTTTAAAGTTTCATCATCTAAGTTTCTCATCTTTGCTCTTTTTAAGTTGTATTGAAATCTTTCAAGTAAATCTTCCAAATTTTCATCTTCTTTTTGCACCATTTTGAATACCTCATCCTTATGATTGGTGGGCATGCAATAGTCCAGATATCTATACAAAAATGTTTGTTTCATATCATTCCAAGTCCTAATAGATTGGGTGACCAATCCCATGAACCATTTCAAAGCGGCTCCCTTCAATGTTGAAGGAAACAATTTGAGTTTTTGAGAGTCTTCCATATAGTCATAGGTTCGGCACACGACTTCAAACTAAAACAGAAATGTTTTAGGATTCTCACTTCGCAATCCATAAAAGTTGGGGAGGACAGATGGTGAGATGTTTTTCATCGTTGTATGAGTTTCCTCATCAACTATAGGGAATCCAAACAAGTTGCCTCCTTCCCTATTTCTTCCATTATTATCTCCACCTCCACCATTGTTGCTTCCATTATTTCCTCCTCCTCTACCTCTACCTCCAAATCCATCTACTACTTCCTCTGTCATGATAGTTTCTTCAGAGTCCTTAGAGTCCTTTGGTTCTTCTATCAAGGGAGGATGAGAGGGAGTTTCTTCCTTTTCTTCTTCAGGTGATTCTACTTCTTTGATTACAATATACTCTCCTGTAGAAGTAAAGAAAGGGTCTTTTTCTAAATGAGATTTGGTAGGTGGTGTAGAAGAATCTTCTAATTCAGCTGCTCCTTGAATTCTAGGAATCTTAAGGCTAGGGGTAGATGGTGGTGAATCTTGTCTATGCCTTGAAGAAGATGGAGTTGTGAAAATCGAACTCTTTGCTCTAGCTATAAACCTTCCCCTAGAATCTCTTGCTCTATGCATGCCATTTTTATTATTTTTTTAAGTTGGGCTAATAATTCTCTTTCTGATCTTCCAGGTCACACTAGGTGCAAGAAGAGAACATACTTAAGAAATTATTGAACCAATAACTCTCTTTTCTGATCCTCCAGATCACACTAGGTGCAAGAGGAGAGCATACTTCAAGAAGTTATCAATTTTCCCTTCTTTTTATTGTTTTTTTTTTTAAGAAATTGGCTACCTAGTTACACTTCCCCGGCAACGGCGCCAAAATGTTTGGTCAATTTAGTGTGTCCTAAATTTCTACATTAATTTTTCAATCCGGGATTCGTAAGCTGACGAAGTGTGGCGCACTATATGTGCAAGATAACCTATCTCTTACTTTTTGTCGTTTTTGGTTTTTTCCTTTTTATCTTGGTTGGTTTCCTAATGTGAGATGGAAATTCTAAAAGACAAGTATGGATATAAATTTTCAAGGCAATTATGTCCTTTATAATGATTTCCCAAACTTCAAACTTAAAAAGGATTTTAAAACATACAATTACAAAACTAATTCCTAAAAGAAAATGAAAATGTGCTACTATACTAGTCAAACAAACAGTGAACTATTGATCATGAAACCCATTACCCTTGCTGCTGTCTAAACACAAAAGAAACTATACTCAAAGAAATCCAAAGATTTGCAAGTAAAGTAAAGCTAAAATAAAATTACATCAATTCATATTCTGACCCCTCACCATTAGTCTCGCTATGGCTTTCGGAGGTAATCATAAACAACTTGAGCAATCTGATAGCTAATTTGCAGAAAGAAAATGAACTAATATCAAACTACACACTCATACTTCAATCCCTCACCATTAGTCTCGCTATGGCTTTCAGAGGTAACTGATAATGACATGAGCAATTTAATATCTAACTTGCAGAAAAATAAACTAACATCAAACTACACATTCATACTGCAATCCCTCACCATTAGTCTCGCTATGGCTTTCGGAGGTAACTGATAATGAAATGAGCAGTTTAATATCTAATCTAACTAGTAAAGCAAATGTACAAAACTAAAATGAATAAAACAATGCTGGAATTAAAAACTAAGAAAAATAAATCAGCAGAAGGACAAGATTGATTCCATGTCATTAGTCATTATAAAACTATGTGCAAATGCCCGGGCTGCCTATTGTAATCTGGAACAAAAACACTGATCAGTTAATAACAGTATAAAGCATGAAAAGTTATGGACAAAGATAAAACGTAAATACCATGAAAGATGTAATATATATACATGTGAATGACTATGGCACAATGAACGTAAGGAAATGAAGCATGAAACTATACAGTAATACACAAAACCTCGGCGTGTGCAGGGGCCCTCTGCATAATCCTCGGGAAGCAGCTATCAAACACGAATTGTGCTTATGAACAGAGTCTTCTCATATATTTAAAACACAGTCATAACAAAGAAATAATGTCACGGCACAGTGGGCTTTCTATCCAGCAAATTACATTACAGCAACTAACTACTATGCGTATAAGAACGCCTTATTTATAACAGAGGAAGACATAACCAATTTCCTACATTCTGTGCTGATACAAGACACGTGAACAACCACGTCCAGAAATCTAGCATTATGGCTGCTGTGAAGATTAAATCTATGGAGAGCGGTCATTGAATTCGGCTTATGGAGCAGTTCACAGGTGTTGATATGTCCCCTGCAATTTAGGAACGGCCACGCAAGTCTTCACGTGATGAAAAATAGAGTTCTGTCACCGTGGGACTCTTCGGTTGACCACCATTTGGCTACCTTTGACCACAGCCTTCTTAGGTGAATTCGACTGAGCCAATAGGACTTGATCCATGTCCATGTCATTTCCAACTTGCCCATGTGGCTCGATTTGCCTGAAGACACCTGCAATATAGACTTTAACAAAATGGCTGCGGAAAGTTGCAGCAGCTGCGGAAAGTGACAAGATTCTGCAGCTCAATGAGAAAAAATCTAATTCAAACAGCAGACACAAAACATAGTTAAAAACCACTTTAAATGCTCTTTTATGATTAATATGCAATGATGTTGATGACTTAGAAGGTCTAGGTGAATGGAAAAAGTCTAGAAAGATGTATATGAAAGATGCAGATTTGAGACTCAACACACACCTATTCATCATTCTTCCATTCATCCCTTGCTTTGGTTATCCACTCAGGTTGGATAATAGAAATGGCACAAATAATTGCTTCCACATCCTCATCCTTTCTTAAGAGTGCATCTACAACAACATTTTGCTTCCCTTTTTTGTAGATGATTTCAAATTCATAACCCAACATCTTTGTGACCCATTTTTGCTGCTCTTCTGAAGATAATATTTGTTCTAAAATGTATTCAATACTATCATGATCTATTTTTACCTTGAAGTGTCTTCCCATTAGGTAAGGTCGTCATTTCTTTAGTGCATGTTGTATTGCCAACATTTCCTTCTCATAAATAGGTTTTAGGAAATACTTTCCTTTGATTGGACGACTTTCAAAAGAAATGGGTCTTCCTTCTTGCATTAAAACCACAAAAATTCCATTTCCTGAGGCATCACATTCCAAAATAAAAGTTTTTGTGAAGTTTAGTGTAGCTAAGACCAATGATTGGCATGTTTCCTCTTTAAGATGTTAAAAGACCTTAGTTGCTTCTGGAGTTCAAGAAAATGCATCTTTCTTCAGTAATAATGTTAAAGGTGTTGATATTCTCCCATAATTCTTAACAAACTTGCGATAATACCTTGTTAATCCCAAAAATACTTGAACATGCTATATGGTTGTAGGGATTTTCCATTCCTTAATGGATTTAATTTTTTTAGGGTCTACCTTAACACCCTCATGAGATAGAATATGACCCAAATATTCCACCTCCTATACTCCAAAGAAACATTTGGAGTATTTTGCATATAACTGTTTCTCCTCCAATAGTTTGAGAACCATATCAACATGTTGAACATGATCCTTCTAAGACTTGTTGTAGATTAGTATATCATCAAAAAATACTAAAACAAATTTTCTAAGGAAGAGTTTGAAAATGGAATTCATCAAACCTTGAAATGTGGAAGGTGCATGAGTAAGGCCAACAAGCATGATGAAAAATTCATAATGACCCTTAACATTTCTAAATGTTGTTTTTGGAATGTCTTCTGTATTCATTCTAACTTGATGATTGTTGGCTTTAGGGGTCTTGACCTAGGTTTGGAGTTTATGGATAAACCAACAAACCCTCCCACTACTGGCCCTTTTGGCAATGATCTTCTTGCGTAGACCAAAGTCTCACCTGAAGTAGTATGGGGGGGTGTTGGAACCAAGTTTCCACACCCTGACAAAGAATTTAATGAAGTGGTCCTCGGAAAAATCTAATTAAACTTATACAGATGTGCGTAATAGCTATAACATAAACACATATATAATATCATGGAAATAGGGTTTTCTTCAACGTAGACAACTAATCAGACCCAAATCTCGTTCTAATCAATGTAATACTTAATCGATGTAAATAATTATGCATAAACATTTCAATTAGCTCTACGCATTCATCAATAAGTAACTAGATAGTGTGATCTCATCAAGGCCTAAAAAATAAGAATAAACAAGAAATATACGCATAACATAGTGAATTTTCCAAAACGGTTCTTTCTATTAATTATTCAGATCTCTCAATACATTAGTTTTCCTTCAAAACCCTTCCAATCCCTTCCACACACACAGCCAGGACTAGGTCTCCACGCACACAGACAGCAGGAGCCTTTTACCCAACCCAAACCCTTACAGACAAAAAATGCTATCAATATCTCTTAACTTCACTTAACTTAATACTTCTTAGCTTAGACAAACACTATCTATTTATAATAAGCCTAGCACGCAGATACTATGGTCTCAAATCATGGTTTGAGGCCCATAGTTTACATTTAATATTAATTATATCAAAAATTAGGGCTAAAATCCCTTTGACTACATCTGCGTAGTGTACACATACAAACATACAAAAAAAATATCTTTTGGAACTTGTGCCTCAGGGGACCCCGCTCCAATAGGCCCCCAACACAAACATGTGAATTGTCTCGAGTCATTGAGGCATTGTCGCTATCTCCTTTGTTTTATCCTTGAGCATCTTGACAAAATTCTATAGAGGGAGCACTAGCTCAAGTCTCTGCACTACTGCACCCTATTCTTGTTGAACCATTTTATCTGTCGTAGGCCCTTCAGTGGCCATCTCCACACTGCGTTGGGTCTACTGAATGATATTGAGGGTGTTTTCCAGCATCTGAAAGAGTTGCAGTGCTTCCTTTTCCCATGGTTTCATTCGTTCTTTGAGCACCTGTTCTTTGTGGTGCAAGTCTGCAATTTACACCTGGATTTTGTGACCTTATTGTAGATGAGAAAGTATCTACTTGATCACCAATGTGTGTGCTACTATGCATATTTCTTCAAACTACTACTCCTTGGTGCTGAGTGTGTCATGCAGTTGCTGCACGATTGAATCATTCTGGACGGAGGCCTAGATGTCCATGGCCTCATTCAGGGACTGGTCACACTAAGTGACCGCAACAACAATACTATCCCGGGTCTTCTTAACCTATGATGCTCTCTTTACGCGAACCTCGGGCGGCATCTCTGACTGCAACTTGGTCTATAAGTATGTGATTTTCTTCTCATATTCAGCTCGAATGGTGTGAGATTTCACGCGTGAAACCTTGATTGCAGAAGATAGTCCATCTAACTTCTTTATGGGTGAAATTGGGGTCGTGACCACTGGAATATCTTGGCACACTTGGTTAATCTTGGCTTCCAGCACAGTGCATTGGGCCTCTACTTCTCTATATGCTGCTTTAGCCTATCACTACCGCTCATGCGCTTGTGCAACCTGCTTCAGTGCATCCTTGGTCTGTGTTTGCATGGTTGCTTCTCGGTACTGGAGCTCATCAAAAATAAAAAAGTGTAGTAAATGGAGATTTCCTGTATGAAACACAACAAGGTTAACATGAACATCACCTGTACTAGTAAAATAAGTGCGCTGGCTCGCATCCATTTGGATTGTTGGCAAGGGGATATGAACAAAGCGCCACTCCCCAGATGATGGCAAGGCTACGTCCAAAGGTTGTGCGCTGGTAACAGGTGCACAGGTCCATCTCGCTTGAATCACGCTTGCTTGGATCTGGCTCGTTTACACTTTTAATTCCTGTAGGCCAACCTGTACAATCTCTAAGGTTGATTTATATTGGACCTCCATGTCTATCCATTGATCTTCCTGCATCGAGGTGACTGTTGAGATTGCAACAAGATGATGAGCTTAGTGGAAAGAAGTCTCCTTCACTAAGTGGGCCCGTAGGTTATTTTTGGCGCAAAGTCTATTTTTAGACTATGTCTATTTTTAAACATGTCGATCATATTCTATGAGTTGTAGGATGCTATTTGTGGATGTTTGGTCAAGTTGGAAAAATAGATGGACTACTATTTTTAGACATATTGGGCAGAATCTATTTTTAGATTGCCAGTCTAAAAATAGATATGTCGAATATTATTAGCTCTTAATAATATTTGGACTCTAAACATTATCTTATTCTCTTGGAGCACTTTAGTTAAGTGCACAGATGTGGCACAGGAGCTGACAGAAGGAATTACACTATTCTTGAGGGTTAAGTGGAGCTATTGCATGGATACTTCAGTTAGAACTCATGTGAGAGAGTTTGGTGGAGTTGATTGAGGAAGTTAATGGAGTTGTGTTCAGTTTAACTAATCTAAACATAGTTGAGCTAGTTGTATCTAGTCTAACTGATTGATACACTAGTGAGAGTGGTGTGAATTAATTATTAATTAATTCACTAATTATAAACTCATTAATCAACTAAATAATACATCAGTTAACTTCAGTGCATGGACATTTTCAGTGGAGACCAGTGAAGAGGTAGGTGAAAGAGAAGTGTGACTATCAGTTGTGACTATACTGTTGCATGATTTGCAACAACGAGTGACTGGAAATGCCAATGAGGATTGTGCAGTACAAGCCAGGTGGTTCGAAGTTAATTATGAGCAATTCTTCAGCAGTGATTGCGCAGTAGAGGCATGCTATCAGGTGGCAGAGATTGGAGCATGTGTTTTTCTAGATCTAGCTTGATTAGTGTGTAGCAATTGGAGATTGTACTAAGAGCTTGTGAGGAGATTTTTATAATGATTGTTACATGATCTGTATGACATATAATATACAAATAGTTGGGGGTTTTCAGCTTTAAGCTTTCCCATAAATACTGTGTTCATATGTGTGATTGTTTATGGTTTTAATGTGCACATGCGATTGTTTTTATTTCCGCAATTAATGATCAATGGTAGAAGAGATTATTTATTGTGCATGAAGTTAAAATAGTGTGTGATTAGGAGAATCTTGGTGTATAACATATCAGTTATCAAATTTCTACATGGCATCAGAGTGATATTGATCATTGGAGCAATTGCAAAACATTGAAGCGGTTGAGTTTTGAGTTGGTGGAATTCGAATTTGCAGTAGTGTTTTCTTGGTGTCGAAGTTGAGATGTCTTTCAGCGTATTGTGATTGGAGTATGCCCTTGAGGGCAGCTCGAATTATATTGCATGGAAGGACAGGATGGAGGGATGCTAGATGACAATGGGTTGAAGGAGTTCATAGATGCAGAAATTCCAAAACCTACTTCTAGTGATGCTGCCATACTTGACGCATGGCAAAAGAAGACAAAAAAAGTGTCGAAGAATTACGTTGGAAGGTGTGAAGGATCACATAGTGTCCAGCCTTCATGGTAAGGCTTCTCCATTCTTGATTTGGAAAGCGTTGACAGACTTATTCCAAAGCAAGAGCGACCAGAGGAAGTTGGCGCTCAAGGATAAACTCAGGAACATAAAAATGGAGAAAGGCGACAGTATGCCCAAGTACCTCACGAAGTTCATCCAATGCAGGGATGAGCTGGGAAGTGTGGGGGTTACTATTGATGATGAGGACTTGGTGAGCTTGGCTCTCCTTGGGCTTCCGAAGATTTGGCATTCCTATCAGGACTCTATCAATGGTCGGGAGAAATCGCCAGGATGGGAGCGACTTTGGTTGGATCTTATGCAAGAGGAGATAAGGCGAAGTACCAGGGATGGATCTTCATCAAAGAACTCAGATGAAGAAAATTTCGCTTTGGTTGCCAAAGCAAGGAAGGGGAAGAGCAAGAAGAATGCTTCTCAATCCGGTGTGAAAGGCAAGAAGCAGGACATGTCCAAGGTGAAGTTCTTTCACTGTCACCAACATGAACATTACGCCACTAATTGTCCACAAAAGAAGAAAAATAAGCAGGTTGTTGGATCTGCAGTGGGAGAGGCCTTAGCCTCGCAGTTTGAGCTGGATTTTTTGTTGATCGCATGCTTGATCTCAAGTATGATGGGATCAGTGTGGTTTCTTGACAGTGGTGCGTCTTTTCATATGACCAAAGACAAATATTTGTTCACTGATCTGGATGAGAAATATCTTGGAGTGTACATCGAGATGGGCGATGATGGTAGATACAGTACGACCGATATCGGTACCATTTCCTTTGAGAGGGAGTCTAGTAAACCCTTCGTATTGAAGGAAGTGATGCATGTTCTAGGATTGAAGAAGAATCTTATCTCTGTGGCGATGTTAGAAGACAAGGGATATGATGTTGTCTTTAGCGAGGGAAAGGCTTTCCTGCGTAGTAAGGCAACTGGTGAAACCCGAAGGATAGGGGTTCGAGTTAAGAACCTTTATCAATTGCAGGTAGATGGCTATGTAGCAAATGGTAGGCAAGCATGCGTATGAGTGGTTAGTCGGATGATGGAAATGTGGCACAACAGACAGGTCAGTCCACCACCATGATGCTTTGAAAATTTTGCAGCAGATTTCTACCGGGCTTCCTAAAGGTACACTTGCGCAGTCAGATCAATGCAAGGGATGTACTTTGGGAAAATTTGTGAAGACCACTTTTCATGAGAAGGATAGTCGTGCCTTGACGATCCTTGAGAGAATTCACACAGACGTGTGTGGACCTTTCTCGGTTGCTTCAACAGCAAAGCACAGGTATTATGTGATATTTGTTGATGACTTTTCTCGTAAGTGTTGGATCTTCTTCATGCAGAAGAAGAGCGAGACATACTCAAAGTTATGTGAGTTCAAGGTGCTGGTTGAGAAAGAGTCGGGGAAGCAGTGGAATATTTTAGGGAGGACAGGTGGGAGGGAATTCATTCCTCAGCGAGTTCAAGGACTTTTGCAGCGCAGAAGGAATTTGAAGAGAGCTCATAGCACCTCATAACCCAAAGCAGAATGAGGTTGTTGAGCAGAAGAACAGAACGATCGTGGGTACTGCACGGGCGATGTTGCATGATCAGGGCCTTCTCATACACTTGTGGGCTGAGGCATGCAACACTACAGTATATGTGCAAAAACGTTGTCCTCACAGGATACTTGGCATGAGTACACCCAAGGAGGCGTTTTCTGGTAAGAAGCCTGATATTTCCCAGTTGAGGATTTTTGGTTCACCTGTTTACATTCATGTGATGAAGGATGCCGGGAAGAAGCTGGAGCCGACCACAAAGGTTTGGATAGTTGTGGGGTACACTGATACACCCCACAACTATCATGTGTATTTTCCAGACAGTCGCAAGATTGTTGTGCGACAGGATATCAAATTTCATGGGGAGAAAGCCATGAAGTGTTCGCTTGAGAGGGAGCCACACTTGCATGTAGATGTGGAGCTATTAGTTCTTAAGGATGAGCCTCAGGATGTGGATTAGCCACAAGAGGAGGTTCATGGAGTGGAAGAGACCACTCATGCAGCGCCAACCATCAGAGGGCGGAAGCGCACTACATAAGCTGAGCGACTGGCTCAAGATGCAGAGAGGATTGTAGGAGCACCTACATCACAGCGCAGACAGAGATAGTCACCTGACCGATATACTGGATACATGGCTCTTATGAGCAAGTGTATCGTGACAGAGCCATCCTCTTTCGAGGAAGCTGTGGAGGATCCCGCATGGGTAGATTCCATGGTGGAAGAGTATGATTCAATTGTCAGAAACAGTGCATGGGAGATTGTCCCAAGGCCAGAAGGGAAATCAGTGGTGGGTTCAAGATGGATCTACAAAGTGAAGCAAGCTACTGACGGGAGTGTGGATAAGTACAAGGCAAGATTTGTTGCCCGAGGCTTCTCACAGATTGAGGGGATCGATTATGAGGAAACCTTTGCGCCTGTCGCAAGGTATTCTTCCATACGGATGATTCTTGCTCTCTTAGCGCAGATGGGGTGGCACATTCATCAGATGGATGTGAAGACTGTGTTCCTCAATGGGGTGATTGAGGAGGAGGTGTACATAGAGCAGCCCGAAGGTTTTGAGATCTTCGTTAGAGCCCATGTGTGTGTTCAGAGCACTGTATGGGGTTGAAACAAGCACCTCGTGCTTGGTACACACGGATAGACGCTATTTCACCGGACTTGGATTCTCCAAGAGGCGGATCCGAACCTATACCGTATTGTGGTGGAGGGTAAGTTGCTGGATCATCGTACTTTATGTAGATGATTTGATTTTTATAGGGGATGTCCTATGAGCGATACACTCATGCAAGGCTGATCTTGCAAAGGAGTTTGAGATGAAGGACTTGGGCCTCCTTCATTATTTCTTGGGATTGGAAATTTGGCAGCGCAGTGATGGACTGTTTTTTTCTCAAGGAAAGTATGCCCGGGAGATACTGGAGAAGTTCAACATGCATGGCTGCAAGCTTGTTGATACTCCTCTTCCTAGTAGATGGAGGAAGGAGGATGCTACTTCGACAGAGGTAGTGGATGCCACTGTTTATCGACAGTTGGTGGGGTCGCTTATGTATATGGTCAATACACGACCTGACATATGCTATGTTGTTAACCAGCTTTTACAAGTTATGGTTAAGCCTACCAAGCTCTTTTGGAAGGCAAGAAAGCATGTATTGAGATATCTCAAAGGCACATCGGGATATGGATTATGGTACAGACAATCAGATGAGGTGAGGCTATGTGGCTTCACGGATGCAGATTGGGTAGGGAGCCCAACGG
Organism: Pinus albicaulis; assembly: GCA_034641835.2. Classification (NCBI taxonomy): domain Eukaryota; kingdom Viridiplantae; phylum Streptophyta; class Pinopsida; order Pinales; family Pinaceae; genus Pinus; species Pinus albicaulis. The sequence goes on along the minus strand of CM076572.1, from coordinate 225,921,068 downwards.
ACAGAAAGAGCACATTTGGAGGGATTTTCAGGATCGGGTCGACAACAGTTTCTTGGTACAATAGGAAGCAGAGATCCGTGGCACTCAGTTCAGCGGAGGCCGAGTATATGGCAACGAGTTTGGCTGCATGCGAGGCTATATGGATGAGGAAGATCCTGGTTGGGTTGTTCGGTTCACACTTAGATCCTACTGTGATTTATTGTGATAATCAGAGTTGCATCAAACTCTCAGTTAATCCAGTATTTCATGATAGATCTAAATACATTGACATCTAGTATCATCATATCAGAGATTTTGTGCAGTGGAAGATCATGTTACTGTCATACATTCCCACAAAAGATCAGGATGTTGATATCTTGACGAAGGCGCTCACCAAGAGCAAATTCGAATACCACAGGGGCAAGATAGGGGTGGCAGATAATCCTTATCTTATTGGGAGGGAGTGTTGAGATTGCACCAAGATGATGAGCTTAAGAAGCCGCCACTAAGTGGGCCCATACCATTAGCTTTTTACAGTTCATATTTTTTAACCAATGTCCTGATTTTTAGACATGTCGATCATATTTGTCGATTATATTCATGAGTTGCGTCATGCTATTTGTGGATGGTTGGTCAAGTTGAATTTCTATTTTTAGACATATTAGGTAGAATCTATTTTTAGATTGCTAGTCTAAAAATAGATATGTCAAATATTATTAGCTCTTAATAATATTTGGACTCTAAACATTATCTTATTCTCTTGGAGCACTTCAGTTAAGTGCACATATGTGGCACAGGAGCTGACAGAAGGAATTATGCTATTCCTAAGGGTTAAGTGGAGCTATTTCATGAATACTTCAGTTAGAACTCATGTGAGAGAGTTTTGCGGAGTTGATTGAGGACGTTAATGGAGTTGTGTTTAGTTTAACCGAGTTAAACATAGTTGAGCTAGTTGTATCTAGTCTAACTGATTGATACACTAGTGAGAGTGGTGTGAATTAATTATTAATTAATTCACTAATTATAAACTAATTAATCAACTAAAGAATACATCAGTTAACTTCAGTGCATGGACAGTTTCAGTGGAGACTAGTGAAGAGGTAGGTGAAAGAGAAGTGTGACTATCAGTTGTGACTATACTGTTGCATGATTTGAAACAACCAGTGATTGGAGATGCCAATGAGGATTGCATAGTACAAGCTAGGTGGTTCAAAGTTAATTATGAGCCATTCTTCAACAGTGATTGCGCAGTAGAGGCGGGCTATCAGGTGGCAGAGATTGGAGCATGTGTTTTTCTAGATCTAGCTTGATTAGTGTGTAGCAATTGGAGATTGTACTGAGAGCTTGTGAGGAGCTTTGTATAATGATTGTTACATGATCTCTATGACATATAATATACAGATAGTTGGGGGTTTTCAGCTTTAATATTTCCCATAAATACTGTGTTCATATGTGTGATTGTTTATGGTTTTAATGTGCACATGCGATTGTTTTTATTTCCGCAATTAATGATCAATGGTAGAAGAGATTTTGTATTGTGCATGAAGTTAAAATAGTGTGTGATCAGGAGAATCTCGGTGTATAACATATCAATTATCAAATTTCTATAGTGACTGTATTTGAGATCTCATTGAGATCATCCTTTGTAAGTGTTAGTACATCCTGTCTTGTTTTCTTAGAACCCTTATGCTTCTTGCGCGACCCACCTGTAGCCTGCACACCATGCTTTGTGCCTTTTGACGTTGTTGTTACTTCAGTTTCCTTAGGTGTAGAGACATTTTTTTCTGGCACACTGTTGGTATCATCGGTTTCTCCCATTGTTGTCGGGGTAGGTTCCTTCTCATCATATTTTTCTGTGACAGTTGGTGGTACTGTTGATTGGAATTTCAGTAGCCTTCTCTGTTGATTTTCCTATCGGAGTGCACAGTTGTGTTGGTGGATTCAATGAATACAATGACCACTCTGGCTTTACTTTGATCAAATCATCTTCAGTGACCAAGTAGGGTAACTCATACCATAAGCCCTCCACAACACCCTTCACATGGATGTGGATATTGTGGAACGTAGACTTAAATCCCAATACCATATTGTATTGATCGTATAGAGTGGCGGACAACTAGGGCTTCGACTCCACTGCTTGATATTAAATTGCATCATACAACACCCAAAATTTCTTGTTCTCCTTTACATGCACAGGGTCAGAGGAGTTATAGAGGGTTGCATAACATGCGGTTTCGCACATTGGTTCTTCAAGTTCAGGTAATTGGCTATCTTTGGGGTTTTGCCACCCAATCAGTGTGATCAGTAGAAAGAGCCAAGCATATTGGAAGTGCTTTCTCTCCTCCTAGACCTCACGCACATTTTCAAGAAACTCCTTGCACAAATACATGCACCAATTGGATATAACACCTTTCTCGCACCTTCCAGTTAGTGCAATCATGTAAGAAGGCACTTCCTTTGACTGACACTTATGCATCATCTTGCAAGCCAAGAGGAGCGTGCCAAAATGGACTATAGGGTTGTTAATCTCTTCCACCATGAATCCCCTGGATTTGTGCATAACATCATACGTTTTCTTGATTTGTTCTACCAGTGCCTTCTCCTGCGCTTTCATTCCGAAATATGCATAGGGCTGGCCCCCTTGTTCAGTATACTTGTGATTCGGTGAATTATTTCTGCATCATTTGAGATTCGCTCTCCCAGCTAGAGTGCATCATTATTCACCAATGCTAACAACTTCCTGACACAAATATCATTAATGGGGCTACACCCAAAATGAGGGATCTATAAGAGATTGAGCAAGCCTTCCTTGTGCAGATCGAGAATTTATCGCTTTGGTTTGAGGTGCACCAGACCTCTTTCATAGGGCACTGGATCAAGATATAACTCTTGTGTGAGCTCAAGAAACGTTTTAATGTCTACGATGTCCCAGTCATCAATTCACACCTGTGGAATTTTGGCCAGCATGTCCCCCTCAAATGGGACATTCTCTGTGACCAGAGGCACTTGGATACCTGCGCGTACCTTATCCAAGTCCTTTGGCACTTTAATGGTAGGCTTGTGTGGCGCAATATAACTAGGCAACCGTGAGAAGTGGGATACATCTTCCACTTCATCATCCCCTTCCTCAATAGTCTTCAGGATTTTAGGCATAGGTTTCTTTGTCTTGTCTCCGACAGAATGGTGCGGTCTGGGGGTATTTTCTCTCAGGGACTTGTGTGTCCCAGATGTTTGGCCCTTCTTTGTTTTATATGGCACATGAGTCTCTACCAGAGGCACCTCCTGCACATCAAGGTCATCTCCGGGTCTGGTTGCTGTCATTCTACTCTGAATTACGTACCCTAAACCAGCTTTGCGTAATGATTCCTCAAACACGGGATCCAATCCTGACATAGACACAACAAAGGCAATGACACATAAAGAGCTCAGAGAATAAAATTCTCTTAGAAAGAAAAGGGAACTATTGTGATCCCATGATTCATATTTATACTTGTGGCACATCTGCAACGACTCCTTGGGCATTAATGAGGTTCCATTACTGACAAAAGGGTCCCAAATATGGAAAAATCCCCTCATTAAATGCATCTTGGACGCTCCTAAAAATGGTAATAATTCTGTCTTATCCAATTTTACTATTCAAACAACTAGTTTTTGACACCTCTGCACACCAATCAATCCCCTGGCATAGATATCACGGGCATGCCACACCTTGCTGCACATATAAGACATAGCTAAGGATAACCATCTACAGATTATCCCCCCCAACAAAGGCTTGTTGACCAGGTAATTCAAATCATATTGCGCAGTATCTATCATATCCCTTAGTAACTGTAGCTTCGCTGACATTCATCATCCCAATGGAATTTCGCACCTCTTCTGAGTAATCTAGTCATGGGCATAGTTATTAATTCGTACTGGGGAATGTAATTTTTGTAGTATCCCACAAGGCTCAGCATGGAGCACATTTGTTTGAAATTTAAGGGGATGGAGGATACTGTGAGCACGCGTAGTTCCCTAACTTCTACTAGTGCCAAGTGTCGACAATGCATAATCTCCCTTATCGGTGCATTAATGATCAAAGCTTCACCAATGATATCCAACCCACTTTCAATGCTAAAGGTAAGAATAAAACTATCTACCAATGTAGACCAGTCGCTAGAGCCTCTGCGCAACTCTATTTCCAAGTACCATTCAGTTGGCACCTTTCCTAATGTATGAATAAACATGTGAACCCATTCAGGCCATGGTTATACATCATATACCTGATTCCACTTAGCCATGTGTCTGCGTGGATCCTCCTTGATAGAGTATAAGTCCTTTTCTTTAATTACTAGGCGTTCAAACTGCAGCCGCATCATATGCACACATTTTTCCCAATATCCCATATTCTCCTTATGTGTTTCCAACCATCTTTCTAGTTTAGAGCACAAGCTAAGATCCAAAGCATAGAACCTGTGTTCTGTTGGCATAGACCTTTCCAGTTCTCCTAAGAACATGTTTACATCAGTTGAGAAATCATAATGTGGGAAATCATGCACCTCATATGTTATGCAACGAAGAGTGCAGGTCACACGATTACAGTGCAGCACAGACACCTTGTGCAGGCAATTCTGCCAATTTTCTAGTTCTTCATCAGAGTCTAAAAAAAAAGAACTATACTTCTCCCATTTAAGATTCCCATCTTCTATCAGATTAGTTCAGTATTCCTCGCAAAAAGTTAGCTTATAGATTTGATCAATCTCATCCTCAACGTGCACTGGTTCAGTATACCTTTGACCTTCTACAGGATCCATAGGAATGATGACCCTAACTCCATTGTTCTCAAACTCGATTCTACTTTTCTTCGGATTGATAACACCATCCATGTTAATGGACCAATAAAATTATAGCAGTGCAGCATAAGGGTCAGTATCATCTATAATCTGTATGACCTCAAAGTCTGCCAACACCTTAAATCCCTCTATATTGACCACAAATTTTGACAATCTGGCCAAGGGAATGATATTCTATTGGTTAGCCATGTGCAGTTGGATAGTGGACCATTCCAGCTTCGGTTCTCCCATGCGTTTCCAAGTTTTTTTAGGTAGAACATTAGCATCTGATCCCAAATATAGAATTACTTGGTCCATTTCATAAGCACTAATCTGCACAGTCAAACGCATCTCTCTACTCATCCTCTTCTTGTTCTTATAGATTTTTTTGACTGCTCGTTGTTCTACTATAGACTATTCTTTTTCCATGCAATTATCTATCAATGTCTGAAATTTTCAATAGCCTTTTTATTGTGCAACAACTTTATACATGCTTGTAAAAATGGCTTAATCTCTTCTTTGCCTCCTGCCTTCTTCATTTTTCTACCACTTGTGGAATTATCTCCTTCTGTGAATTCTTTCCTTGCTTCATTAAAGGTTTCTTTTGCACGTTGAATATTAAGGCCTTCTTTGGTTTCAGATGCTTTTCAAATCCATACATCAAAGGTAGGTTGCTTTCCTTTATCTTCATTGGTAGCTACACCACTCCTGGTAACTACATTCACAAAAGGATATTCCTCTCGATTCTCAGCACGAACCATTTGAATATTCTGCGTTGGAGTCTTCTTTTCCTGCATTTTAGCAATCAATACATGACAATATTCTATAGCATGATCAAATTATCTACAATACTTGCAGGAGTGTCACGCTGGATTCAGAAAATTGTGCGCATAATGACCAACATCACCACAGTTATAAAAAATCACTTGTCCTCTTCCTCAAATATGATCCACCTCCTCAGCCTCTTCCTCTGCCTTGGAATCCTTCACTCCCAGAAGTGGATGCTAGTGAGGTAGGCTCAACCTGCATTCTACAGATCTCAGCTTTATCCAAAATCATATCATAGGTCTAACAATGTTTATCATCATGCCATAATGACAAAAATAACTTAAAAAGGGTTGTTGTAAGTCAGCTTGATATTTTCCAACCCTCGGGTAAGAATCTGTATCATGTAGTCCAGCAATCTGACATATAGTACACCATACAGGTCTCTTCAATGGACTAGGACCTCCAGCATTTAGATAGTTGTTGAAAACAGGACATTGGTATTTATGATGCCCAAAAGCTTTGTATTTTATACACCAGACCTCTGTGCAGACCTCCTTGCCTTTGTCTTGGTACAAACTTTGAATTTCCAGATGCATTTCTTCCAGCTGATTCTGAATCTGTTGAGTTCCCAGCACAATAGGTATTTGGGTAGCTTCTAGTTTCATTGCAACTTATACAGCCTCAGCTTGTGTAGCAATCCTTTACTGACCTAATGGCTGGAGTAGATGCGGGAGAAATATATCAATGAACCATTATTTATGGTGAGTATCATCAATCACAAATCCACCATCTCGGATGGTGTGCTTCAACACTTGATCAACCTCCCATAAAGATTCATTAGGTTCCTAACAGATACCCTTCATCTCTATCACTAGCTATGCATATGACTTAGGTTTCTTAAACTTCTCTTTTAGGGTTGATTTAATTGCTTCCAGAGTAGCATTAGGGTTTTCTTCCACATACCGAATGTACTAGTCTAGCACGCGATATTGAAATTCAGTAGCTAGCTGCGCTTTCCTAATATCAATATTGTTTACTTGCTGAGCCTTCCATACGAACTCAGTCACAAATCGAAAGTGTTCAGTATCCGCATTACCAATGCCTCTGAAATTAGGTAACTTCATGGAGGCAGCCATATCTACTTCGGGAGGGGGTGGAGGTGGAGGTGGAGATGGATTGCATGGTGGGGTAGGTGATTTGTGATGTGAGCTTAGAAGTGGAGTGCATGGAGTGGGAAACAGATTCAAGGGCTTGTGAGGTGACAGGATTTCTTCTTTAGAGTCAGTTTCTGGTTTATGTGCACTATCAGATCTACGCTTTGGACGGCTATAAAGGAACTCTTGAGAGTCTTCTCGATAAATTATTCCACTGCACGTATCTGAACCTATTTGATGCATTCAAGCAGTATGTTCGCACATACAACCCTATTTGCAGAATAACATTTTAAGTAATAATTTTGATGAGGGAGAGAACTTACCTCTAGGGCCTTTGAAGAATCTTCTTTCTACTTCAGAATATGACACAAATTGGTCAACAAAAAATTCAGTCACAAGTCTTCCCAGAAGTCGATCAATCCAATGATCTACTGCGCGAGAGATCTTATTATCAAATTTCTCTACTTGTTGGATATATTCAGGAGTTCAATCACTGAATACATAATATTTTATGTAGTGATGGAACTCAGCCAATCGCGACAACCACTATTCAATTTGTGCACAAAGGAACAAAAGAAAATTTCATTCACTTCGGTATAAATATAATTTTGTACCCACAATTCGTAGACAATTTAGTGCTTTTATTCTCTTGTAGCACAAATTCAAGGATCTTTATATACAACCAGTATTATAATTCGTTGCGTGAAGGATGACACAACATCAAATCTCCCTCAAAATGATGATCCTGGTCCTGACAACGTAACCATTTGTTGGCTTGAGGGGTCCTGACCTAGGTTCATAGTTTATGGATAAACCAGCAAACCCTTGAACTACTGGCCCTTTCGGAAATTATCTGCCTGTGCAGACCAAAGTCTCACCCGAAGCAGTATGGGGTGGTGCTGGAACCAGGTTTCAACACTCTGAGAAAGAATTTAATGAAGTGGTCCTTGACAAAATATAATTGAACTTATAAAAATATGCACAATAGCTATAACAGAAACACAAAATTATTATCACAAAAATAGGGTTTTCTTCATTGCAGTCAACCAATCAGAACCAAATCTCATTCTAATCAATGTAATCCTTAACCGATATCAATAATTATGCATAAAAAATTCAATTAGCTCTACGCATTCATCAATAAGTAACCAGACAAGCGATCTCATCAAATCCTAAGTAGTGAGCATAAACAAAAAATATACACATAACATAGAGAATTCGCCAAAACTAATCCTTCTATTAATTCTTCAGATATGTCAATACATTAGCTTTCCTTCAAAACCATTTTAGAACCCTTACAATTCCTTCCGTGCACACAGCCAGCAGAGTTTCCACACAACCAAGACTAGATCTATGCGCACATAGCCAGCAGGAGTATTTTACCCAACCCAAACCCTTACAGATGAAAAATTCTATTAATATCTCTTAAGTTCACTTAAATTAATACTTATTAGCTTAGACAAATTCTATCTATTTATAATACGCCTAGTGTGCAGATACTATGGTCTCAAACCATGGTTTGAGGCCCATAGTTTACATTTAAGCTTAATTATATCCAAAATTTAGTCTAAAATCCCTTTGACTACATCTGCACAACGTGCACATACAAACATACAAAAATATATATCTTTTGGAACTTGTGCCTCAGGGCACCCTGCTCCAACAATGATATCCAGAACGAAGATCCAACTTGGTGAAGTATATTTCTCCATGTAATTCATCAATGACGAGGATGAGAAATTTATCTTTAATACTGAGCTTGTTGAGCTCCCTATAATCTGGACACATATGCCACAATCCATCCTTCTTGTGCACCAATAATAATTGAGCATAGAAATAGCTTTCAATAGGTTTAATTAAACCCGCATCTAGCATTTATGCAACCATATGTTCAATCTCACTCTTTTGAGCATGAGGATATCTGCACTTCATGGAACCAAATGAATAGCATGATCATGATCACAAATAGGTGGGAGTCCTTTGGCAGTCTCAAATACCTTGGAATGATTGTCCAAGACTTTTTGGAGATCTGGAGAAAGAGATGATTTTGATGTTTGAACCTGTAGCAAGCATAATTGTATAATTACACCTTACTTTTATTTCTTCAGAAGCTTTGTCATGATATTAGAGATGATTATCTTTCCTGGCTTCCTTGCGATACCCTGTAATTCAACTTCTTTTCCTTTCGAAAAACATTCAAGAAAATTTCTTGAAAATTAAAAGCTATCGTCCCCAAATATTGTAACCATTGTAATCGTAGTAAGACATCAACACCACCCATTGGAATGGAGAGAATCAGACTATTCAATACATATTCCCCCATGGTTAGTTTGATATTATGGCAATTTATAGTTCATACATTTGCAACCATCACTTGACACTCTGGTGCTAGGTATAGGAAGAAATTCAATTCCTTGGCTACCTTACAATGAATAAAATTATGGGTACTACCTGATTCAATCAACACTATCACATTTTTCTTCTTGATGTGTCCTTCTATTTTGAGATTTTGAGGAGTGGTAATTATTGCCAATGCATTACATGATATGGTTAGATTCATTTCTTCTTCCTCTAAGGTTGGTTCTTGATGTATATCCTCTTCTTTTGAAGTTTTTTGTTCCTTTTCTTCCTCCTCTTCACAATCTATGTAAAATAATTTCTTCTCATCACACTTAAGACCTTTAGTGTATTTGTTATCACAACTGTATCAAATCCCCTTTACTCTTTTTTCTTCCAATTGATGTGGTTTCAACCTTGTAGGTTGTGGAAGTATAGGAGTAGCAACACTACCATATTTATAGTTGTGAGTGGTCGGCCTCCTTGTCGCCATAATTTTGCTTTCAATTTTTCTTGCCAACTTGAATGCCTTCTCCAATGGATCAAGTTCCCAAAGGTGAACCTCATGTTGAATGTTATCCTTTAAATTCTCTATGAAGACATCAATCATGTGTTCCTCTCGAATATCAGGTACCCTTATATTCAATGCTTGGAAGTCCTCAATGCGCTCCACCATTGAATGCTTTTGTTTGAGATTTATTAATTGGCTAAAGAAGGTGTTTCTATTTGTATCCTCATAACGTGCTATCATTTACTCCGTAAAAATTTACCAAGTGACAATTTTTGTACGAGAGAAAATCCATCTATATCATACAGATGTATTTTGTTGTAAATATAAAGTTGCAATGCGTACCTTTTGTGTGTTTTTCACATTATGGAGATCATAATATTTCTCCATTTGTAGTATCCATGTTACCATATCCTTGCCATCAAAATTCCTCATATCAATTTTTGGAATATGGTGGGTCTTAAAACCAACATTAGAGTATCTGAAATCATGATTAAAATTTATTTTTTTTCTCATCATGAGTTTCATCTACTACCGTTTTTCCATTAGGAATAATTTCTTGTAGCAGCTTTGTCAAACCTTCCTTTGAATTTTCCATGTCATTCTTCATGTCTTTCATGTTTCCTTTCAGTTTTTCTTCTATACCATCAATCTTAGCTTCTAGTCCATTCTTCAAACCATCAATATTAGCTTCCATGCCTTTCTTCAATCCATCCATGTCTTTCTTCAAACCATCCATATTAGCTTCCATTTCATTTTTTGTTACTCTTTGTGAGAGCGAAATTTGTTGCACTTCATCTCGTAATTTTGATATATCATGTTGCACTTCTTCCTCTTCATGAGTCATAGTAGAGCCTTATGAGGGCTTAATGGGCATGGAATTATTTTTTGGGGACATTTTAGAACCCAATACATATATCTATGCTTCAATATTCCCTTGGAATCACTTAAAAATGTTTTTTCAAACAAGATTTATACAATTTTTACAAAAACGATACACACATTTTTCTTTCTTTTAAGGAGATTGATATTGAAACTGATGTATCTATGTAATTTTAGATCTCAAATATTTGAACTTAGGTCCTGTAGTAGCCCTTTGAGTCTTCTTTCCAATGCCACAAGTAAGACCTAATTTGGATTCTTCAAGGCAAGTTTATGCCCAATATCCCAGAATGATCGAATTATGGACTGGTTTAGTAGAGTGAACTTGTATGATGTGCTAGTGTCATTGTTTCATCCTTCAGCTCTGAATTCTATACACAGGAAACTAAAGTGTGTTCACTTAAGGCCAATTTTTACATAATTCCAATCCAATGTCTGAAACGAAATTTATGATGATTTTCCCTTGGTTTCCTGTTTGACATGAAAGTATGGAGTCTGGAAAAACGCTAACTTCCTCATATTATATATTCAAAAATATAGTGAATTAAGGTATAAAATTTTTACATGAATGTCCTTTCTAAAAATTTGTAGAAAAAAAATTATAGCGAAAATACCAAGCTACCCTGTTTGTAGTAACAAAACCCTAGAATCCAAAGCTTTGATACCAAATGTTACGAAACCAGCTCACAAAATAGAAGAAAATATAGATCAAAGAATTAGAAATCAGTCTCTTGAAGGGTGAAACCTCTTTTACATTACAAAAATAAAACATTCTTGGATGATATAAATGACAAAACCTCCTTTCTATATATAGGAGTCCATGTGGTCACAATATAATCCTAGCTGACATAACAATAACAATGTAAGGGCACAACAATAACAATAGCTAGCTTCTATGGGGCACAATATCAATATGGGGACTACATGGGCACAACAATAACAATAAGGGGGCTACACTAACAATAAAAATAAGGGGATACACTAGTATTATAGGGACCTGGCATCCATTATCAGAAAATATCTAAATCAACAAGAAGAACCTGTGTGATATTAACTTCACTCTCTAAAGGGAGATTGGGATTAGACGAAGATGGAATTGAGTTGACCACTTCAACAACCAATGGTTCATCAACCTGAGTGGTATGGGATTCAATCTCAAAGGGAAGAGTGGAATTGACCAATGGTTGAATCAGATCGATCACTTCATCGATTGATGGTAGGTTGGGAGAAAGCTTATGGTAGCCAACTGGAAGTTGTATCTAAGAAACAGTAAGGTTTTCCAACAATTTTGAGGGTTCATCTATATGAGGAAAAAAATGAGTTTGATGACTCCCTTCACATAACCTACAAGGAAACCTATCTTTACCCTTTTTCCTTGGAACCTTGTAATCACTAGTTGAAGGACCAATAGTGAGTTGATGAGAATCCTTAGATCACACTTCTAAGACTTTATGAATACCAATATGATTGATAATAAGGTGGTCACCCTTACAAATATTGCAAGGGAATTTTGAGCTTGTGATGTATCTTGGAGGTTTACTCAACATTATCATCACTCACATCAATGGTTGGTTGGTTGCCCCATTTATTTATGTCTTCTTCTTCTTCTTCTTAGCCTCCCAGTTACTAGCATTAATACTTTCACCAGTTGAATAATAATAAAGAGAAGAAGACATATGGGTGAAGAAGATAAAGGGTCAACATTAGGTTGGTGTTTTTGAGGTGGAGAAACTTGGGTATTTTGGACCAATGAAGTTGAAAAAAAACCATACCAATAAACCTATCATGAATCTAGCAAGGGGCAACACAACCATGTAAGGAGGACCAATATTTACAAATCAAGGAAAATGAATAGGATCCTCGTTAAAAGAGTTTCCTTGATTGGAAAATTCCAAAATTGTTGCCATCAAACTAAAACTAAGTTCTACTAAACGAAAAAACAAATAGCACACGCTAATAAATATAATGAATAAAACTACACAAACAACCTTTTCGAAGTGATCAAACTAGTTGGTGATGAAATCCAATATCCCACTGATCAATATGAAAAATGGCTAGAGATAAAGTGGGTGGAAATAGTTACGCTAGCAACCTTCTTAATGGTCCAAAACTAGTGCAAGTATCTTCACATATAGTGAAGTACGTACCCTCCAAGAAAGGCCCAGAGAGCCTAGTCAATGTATGTCCCAGGTTCAACAAGGACTTTCCCCTCACCGTCACTAAGGTTATCATCTACAAAAACTTGGCCTAGGGGGATAACCAACAATCAAATATACATGAAAGGGTAAGGTGCCAAAGCTTGAAACTATTGATTTTCCATGATCTTGGGTCTAGGATAGAATCTTAAAATATCTAACGCTACCAAACCAATAATCTCAACAATACTACTTTTCACAACAAAATATAAACAATAGTAAATCACACATGCATAGAATATAGAAATTTTTTTACATTTTTCAACCCAACTTCATTATATTAAACAACATATAATACAATAGTCTAGTGCTCCCATACTAGGGATAATGGCCCTCAATCATCCACTAGTACAAGATACAAATTGGGGCTTGGTGTCAATACATCAACGACCAATATGGCCTCAACAAGATACTCTGACCATCTTGATGTCACATGCTCTCTCATATCCTCTCGGTCGTACCCTGTACCTACCAGGTCCTTCACCTTCCAATCTATAACTCCTACCTCTATCAATTCTCCAAGTCCATCTGGCCACTGAACCTTGGTTCTCAATCTGTTCTCTAGTTGTACCTTAGTCCATCAAGGGCACAACACATTGAGACTCATGTCGAATTGTTCAAAACTCCATTTTTTAACAACTCTCAATTTGCCCATTTCTCCTCCTTAGCTACTCAGGGACTTCAACGCACTATGGTGTTCTTGCACTGCTCCAATGAAGACCAATATAGCGCACAAAGGGCTTCGATCTATCATTGCAAGATGTCCATCTCCCACAATGAACATGAGCTAGGAGGACTACCCATCGTCTGTTGTAGAAGTCCTTCTCCACGCACAAGTATAGGGTTTCTCAACTTCTCCTATGGTTCGCCAGCCCTTCTGCTCAATAATTTCTGTAGAAATTTGCTGAATAATGATTAATTATCCACCGAGACTATCCTGATCACATACAATTCGAATTTATATGCAACACATAATCTCTTCCACTCAACCAACTCAAATCATCACACATGCGGAAATAAAATCAAGCGATAACACATCAAATCATCATACACATTAACACAGTATGTATGGGGAAAGCTTATAGCTGAAAACCCCATAGCTATTGTGTATATTATAATGGAGAAATCAAGTAACAAAATCAGTACAATACTCCTCACAAGTACTCAGTACTTTCTCATAAAGTCACTCACAATCTAGCTCAGTTTTGAACAGGTTACTGGTTCAAAACTCACCGCCAATTGCCTTGCCTCAATTGCATGTTTCAATGCTATGGGATGGCCTCTTTATATAGATAAACCACCAGCCTGAACTGCGCAATCCTCATGGGCTTACTCCACCTACCCGTGTGTTGCAAATAGCAACAGTATAGTCACAACTGATAGCTAACTCCACCCTTTCATCTACCTCTTTCACTGGTCTCCACTGAACTGATCATACACTGTAGTGAACTGATGTGCTCTTGAGTTGAATAATGAGTTACTAATTAATGAATTAAATAATATTTAATTCACTCCACTCATAACTAATTGATTAGCTAGTTAAACTAATCTCAATCAGTTCAACTAAAATAAACAGAACACAACTCCAGTAGCTGTCTCATTAACTCCTCCAAACTTCTGCCACTGAAGTCCAACTGAAGTCAACCATGCATGATGCAATCAAACACTTGGGAACCACGTGATTCCTCTGTCAGATGCATGAGCCACTTCTGTAGCTCGAACTGAAGTGCTCCAAGAGAGTAAACTGTTGTTTATAGTCTAAATATTATTAAGGGTAAATAATATTTGACTTCGGTTTTACAGAGAGGCAAATAAGGCAAATTAAAAGAGACTTCGAATTCCTCTTTGACCTCAAAAATAGAGTCTCATCTATTTTTTCCAAATATGCTTATCACTCCAAGAATCTCAAACCGGAATCCCCAAACCATGCTCCATATGTCTAAAAATAGACATAGTCTAAAAATAGACTTTGCGCCAGAATTTGCCTGCGGGCCCACTTAGTGAAGGCGACTTCATTTCACTAAGCTCCATCATCTTGCTGCATTTTCAACACTCCCTCTCAGCAAGATATGGATTATCTGCAACCCCTATCCTGCCTCTGTGGAATTCGAACTTGCTCCTGGTGAGCGCCTTCGTCAGGATGTCAGCATCCTGATCCTCCGTGGGAACATATGAAAGCATCATGATTCTCCGTTGAACACAATCTCTGATATGATGGTACCTGATGTCGATGTGTTTGGACCTATCATGAAATACTGGATTGGCCGAGAGTTTAATGCAACTCTGGTTATCACAGTAGATCACTGTAGGCTCCAAATGCAACCTGAACAATCCTCCGAGGATCTTCCTCATCCAAATAGCCTCGCATGCAGCCAAGCTAGCTGCCATGTACTCGGCCTCTGCTGAACTGAGTGCCACGGATCTCTGCTTCCTGCTGTACCAGGAAACTGTTGTCGACCCAATGCCGGAACCCTCCAGATGTGCTCTTCCGGCCCGTTGACCCCCGCCCACCCGCATCTGTGAAGCCAGAAAGCTTCGCTCCATCCTCCTGTCTGTACCATAGACCATATCCCGATGTGCCTCTGATATAGCGCAATACATGCTTGCCTGCCTTCCAAATGATCTTGGTAGGCTTAACCATAGCTTGCAAAAGCTGGTTAACTGCATAGCATATATCGGGTCGTGTATTGACCAGATACATAAGCGACCCCACCAACTGTCGATAGACAATGGCATCCACTACCTCCGCTAAAGTAGCATCCTCCGTCCTCCAACCACCAGGAAGAGGAGTGTCAACAGGCTTGCAGCCTTGCATGTTGAACCTCTCCAGAATCTCCCGGGCATACTTGCCCTGAGAAACAAACAGTCCTCCGCTGCGCTGCCAAATCTCCAATCCTAGGAAATAATGAAGGATGCCCAAGTCCTTCATCTCAAACTCTCGTGCAAGATCCTCCTTGCATGAAAGTATCAAATGCTCATCGGTAGTCAAAATCAGATCATCTACATATAGTACAATGATCAACAACTTCCCCTCCACCACAATCTGGTACAGGTTTGGATCCGCCTCACTCTTGGAGAATCCAAGCCCGGTGAAGTAGCTGTCTATCCGAGTGTACCAAGCACGAGGTGCTTGCTTCAGCCCATACAGTGCTCTCTTGAGTCGGCACACATGCGACTCAATGCTGAAGATCTCAAAACCTTCAGGCTGCTCTATGTACACCTCTTCCTCAATAACTCCATTGAGGAACGCAGTCTTCACATCCATCTGATGAATGTGCCACCCCATCCGCGCTGAGAGAGCAAGGATCGTCCGTATGGAAGAGTACCTTGCGACAGGTGCAAAAGTCTCCTCATAGTCAATCCCCTCGATCTGTGAGAAGCCACGGGCGACAAATCTCGCCTTGTACTTCTCCACACTCCCGCCAGCCGCCTGCTTCACCTTGTAGATCCATCGCGAACCTACAACTGATTTCCCAACCGGTCTTGGGACAATCTCCCATGCACTGTTCCTGATGATCGAATCATATTCTTCGATCATGGCATAAACCCATGCGGGTTCCTCCACAGCTTCCTCAAAAGAGGATGGCTCTGTCACAACACATTGACTCATAAGAGCCATGTATCCAGTGTACCGATCCGGTGACTGTCTCTGTCTGCGCTGTGCTGTAGGTGGTCCTACAACCTTCTTTGCATCCCGAGCCAGTCGCTCAGCTTCTGTAGTGCGCATGCGCCCTCTGATGGTTGGCGCTGCCTGGGTGGTTTCTTCCACCTCCTGAACCTCCTCTTGTGGCTGATCCACATCTGGAAGCTCCTCCTTAGGAACTAACAGCTCCTCATCTGCATGCAAGTGTAGCTCCCTCTCAAGCGAACACTGCATGGCTTTCTCCTCCTGAAATTTTATATCCCGTCGCACAACAGTCTTTCGACTGTCTGATAAATACACCCGATAGTTGTGAGGTGTATCAGTGTACCCCACAAATATTCCAACCTCAGCAGTTGGATCCAGCTTCCTTCTCGCATCCTTCGTCACATGCATGTAGACAGGAGAACCAAAATCCGCAAATGGGAAATATCAGGCCTCTTGCCAGAATAAGCCTCCTCTGGTGTACTCATGCCAAGAACCTTGTGAGGACAACGGTTCTGCACATACACTGCTGTATTGCATGCCTCAGCCCACAAGTGAAGGGGTAGGCCCCGATCATGCAACATCGCCCGTGCAGCACCCACGATCGTTCTGTTCTTCCGCTCAGCCACCCCGTTCTGCTGTGGGTTATGGGGTGCGATGAGCTCTCTCCGAATCCCTTCTGCGTTGCAGAACTCCTTGAATTTAGCCGAGATGAATTCACCACCATTATCACTCCTTGGAGCAATCACCTTCTTCCCCGACTCCTTCTCGACCAGTGCTTTAAACTCACAGAACTTCGCGAATGTATCGCTCTTCTTCGACATGAAGAAGATCCAGCACTTTCGAGAGAAATCATCAACAAAGATCACATAATACTTGTGCTTTGCTGTCGAAGCAACCGAGAAAGGACCACACACGTCTGTGTGAACTCTCTCAAGGATCGTCGTGGCGCGACTATCCTTCTCGTGAAAGGTGGCTTTCACATACTTCCTTAAAGTACACCCCTTGCACTGATCTGACTGCGCAAGAGTGCCCTTAGGAAGTCCAGTAGAAATCTGCTGCAGAATCTTCAAAGCTCCATGGTGAAGGTGGCCCAATCTCCTGTGCCACAGTTCGCCCTCATCATCCCGGCTCACCACTTCTCCCGCCTTGCATGCCATAGCTGCGCAGCCATCTACCTGCAACTGATAAAGGTTCTTGGTCCAAACCCCTATCTTCCGGGTCTCTCCAGTAGTCTTACTGCGCAGGAAGGCTTTTCCTTCGCTGAAGACCACATCATAACCCTTATCCTCCAACATCGCTACTGAAATCAAGTTCTTCTTCAATCCAGGTACATGCATGACATCCTTTAAGACAAAGGGTTTACCAGACTCCCTCTGAAAGGATACGGTACCGATACCAGTCGCACTGTATCTACCGTCATCGCCCATCTCGATGTGCATACCCAAATCCTTGTCCTCCAGATCTGAGAACAACTCCCGATCTCCCGTCATATGAAATGACGTACCGCTGTCCAAGAACCACACCGATCCCATCACACTTGAAACCAAGCATGCAATCAGTGAAACTTTGACAGCCACCCCCACACTTCCCAGCTCATCTCTGCACTGAGTGAACTTCGTGAGGTATTTGGCGATGCTGTCGCCCTTCTCCATCTTGATGTTCCTGAGCTTATCTTTGAGCGCCAGCTTCCTTTGGTCACTCTTACTCTGGAATGGATCCGTCAAAGCTTTCCACATTAAATATGGAGAAGCCTTTCCATGCAGGCTGGATACAATATGATCCTTGACGCCCTCCAACAGGATCCTTCGACATTTCGCCATCTTATTTTGCCATGCTTCAACTTCAGCAGGATCAGTGGGATTTTGGACATCTGTATCTACGAACTCCTTCAGACCATTATCTTCTAATATTGCCTCCATGCGATCCTTCCATGCAACATAATTCGAACTGCCTCCAAGAGCATATTCGAGTCGCAAACCGTTGAAAGACATTTTCAACAACGGCACCAAGAAAACAAAACTGCTGCAAAATTTCGAATTCCACCTCAAAGCTCAACCGCTCTAGATCGTGAGAAAAAATTATTTCTAGCACAGAGATCGACTGCAAGGGGCGTTTACCAGACCTTTCACTTTCCGAAGAAAGATGAATCCGGAGGCTACCTGGCCCGCATGCAGACTCTGTCTACCGAAATAAGTTTGTAATCACTATGATGATCAATCTGAACTTCAATAGCTCCGATACCATGTAGAAATTTGCTGAATAATGATTAATTATCCACCGAGACTATCCTGATCACATACAATTCGAATTTATATGCAACACATAATCTCTTCCACTCCAGATCAACTCAGATCATCACACATGCGGAAATAAAATCAAGCGATAACACATCAAATCATCATACACATTAACACAGTATGTATGGGGAAAGCTTATAGCTGAAAACCCCGCAGCTATTGTGTATATTATAATGGAGAAATCATGTAACAACTCAGTACAATACTCCTCATAAGTACTCAGTACTTTCTCATGAAGTTACACACAAACTAGCTCAGTTTTGAACAGGTTACTGGTTCAAAACTCACCGCCAATTGCCTTGCCTCTATTGCGTGTTTCAATGCTATGGGATGGCCTCTTTATATAGATAAACCACCATCCTGAACTGCGCAATCCTCATGGGCTTACTCCACCTATCTGTGTGTTGCAAATAGCAACAGTATAGTCACAACTGATAGCTAACTCCACCCTTTCATCTGCCTCTTTCACTGGTCTCCACTGAACTGATCATGCACTGTAGTGAACTGATGTGTTCTTGAGTTGAATAATGAGTTACTAATTAATGAATTAAATAATATTTAATTCACTCCACTCATAACTAATTGATTAGCTAGTTAAACTAATCTCAACTAGTTCAACTAAAATAAACAGAACACAACTCCAATAACTGTCTCATTAACTCCACCAAACTTCTGCCACTGAAGTCCAACTGAAGTCAACCATGCATGATGCCATCAAAACCTTGGGAACCACGTGATTCCTCTGTCAGATGCATGAGCCACTTCTGTAGCTCGAACTGAAGTGCTCCAGAGGAAATGTTGTTGTTTTACCTCCGTCTAAATATTGTGGGGTAAATATGTGCTGACTCTGTTTTAAGGAGAGGCAGTCTAAAAATAGACTTCGACCTCTTTGACCTCAAAAATAGAGTCTCATCTATTTTTTCCAACATGACCAATGCTCCAAGAATCTCAAACTGGAATCCTCGAACCATGCTCCATATGTCTAAAAATAGACATAGTCTAAAAATAGATTTTGCCCCAGAATTTGCCTGCGGGCCCACTTAGTGAAGGCGACTTCATTTCACTAAGCTCCATCATCTTGCTGCAGTTTCAACAATTTCCACTCTAGAAACCATCTAAGTCCATGAAGATAGTCCACACTAGGCTCCAACATTGGGCACTATCACATTGTCCTCCAGCAGACCATAAATTCCCAATCTCTTCCACAATTGGTCCACTCTCATGTTGCCCTCCAACAGTCCATGACTAACCAATCCTCATTGTAGCATCTACTCCTTATAGGGCATCCAACATCTATGAAATCCCTCCAGATGGTTGCTAACAAAATTCACCAACATTCCTCACCTAAGACACTTATCCACTGCAATATATTTTGTTAGTTGGGGTTTCTTAACACCCAAGACAACCCTAACAATTTTCTCCCACAAGATGAAAATGAAACCGATCTAAAACTGATCCAGAACTTGGATCCAACACCTACAATAATGTCTTCAAAACATACCATAGCTCATTTTTTGAAGGTTTAATTTGGTTGCAACAAACTAGGCTTGGTTAGGGCACACCACAGTCCCTTAACCAACCTTCCTTTGTGCCAAAAATTTCTCATAGGAGATGTGGTTTCGCTTCCTTGAGAGGCCAAGGGGTGTTGCTCCAATTTTGGGTTGTCTCAGCCCTCATCTAACCCTCAATTTTCACTCAAATCCTTGCGACATGCTACAATCACCTCCTCTAGTCTTGTGACATCCTTAAAAGGGTCTTCCCACCCTTAAATGGCCCTCAAAAAATTCCTCAAGGTTGTATCTCTCCAACAAGACAATTTGAGCCTCCTTCTAACATTCAAAAACCTTGAAATAGGCCTTAAACAACCTTCTTCCTCCCACACTGGTCTGCCTCCTTATTGTGGCCCTAGAACATAAATGTTATCTCCTCCAAAGAGATTATCTCTTGTGTTGTGTTGCATGAAATGGATGCTCAAATGCCTCCTCTTCACCTCTTATTTATACACATAAAAGGGCCCCTCCATAATTTCATACTTGGGGCTTGTAAAACTGTAACAAGGCTAAATAAAATTAAGACAACCTTGACACTTATTGTGCAAACCTGCACTTTGAATTCAAAAATTCATAACTTCATTTCTAGAGCTCTGATTTGAGTGATATTCGAAGTGTTGGAACCAGAATTCCAAGCTCTATCATGTCAAACTTTCCCATGCTAAAATCCTTCATGGTTTTGGCCCAAATCCTGATGGTTGAAAAACCACAAGCTTGGGTTCCAAGCCCACAAGTGACTCTTGTGGCACTTTCCCCTCCAAACTCCAAACCCTACGGCTTGGAGTACCTCCCAAGTTACATGAAAATCAACAAAAACCCCCTTGATAGATCCCTCAAAATGAGGTA
This sequence comes from Pinus albicaulis, assembly GCA_034641835.2. Taxonomy (NCBI): domain Eukaryota; kingdom Viridiplantae; phylum Streptophyta; class Pinopsida; order Pinales; family Pinaceae; genus Pinus; species Pinus albicaulis. Next base: position 225,900,113 of record CM076572.1, on the reverse strand, counting down.
GTCCTCTTAAGTGACCCCCAAGTGTCTTTCGACATATTTTTTCATACATGTAAATCAACGCCACTGTAACTAATGAAGCAGGAAATATTAATTTTGTCGCTCCAATGTGACCTCGTTCTTGATTCTTGTGTAAGAGGATTTTTCGAGAACCGTGATGTGATAAATGTATTTCACTCCCTATCACAAGATTCAATGGTTTTTTATAGCTTTGGAATGTTTACTCAACATTGATTCCAATGTTGTGCACTTAAGCTAATGTGGGTGTAGCTACCATAGAAATATAAAAATATATAATTGATTTTATTAAGCATTGATTTTAAGTCGTGGTATACTAAAGAGAGTCCATGAAGATGAAACCAATAATTTTATTACTCAACTCCAAATCTAATGCAGTGAATATGAAAATGTAATATTTTTCAATTTGATGAATACTAACTATAGTAAGGAGTGAGGTGTTTCAAGCAAACAAGTGTAACATTAAAACAAGGAAACATGAACTGATATTTGAATGCAAATCAAATAAAATATAGGATGCGTGAATCTTGTCCCCCTTCCATGAGGGGATTCTTTTTAAAATGAAACTTACTTTTCTTAAAATTGAAAGCTAAAAAATAATTCAACCATGAACTACAATACAACATTTTTCTTTTTGAGAAAAAAATGTTCCATGGAAAGGAATAATAACTCTTTTTATAAAACACCCCAATAAACAAATCTTTGACAAAGTAATTCCAATGCAGAAGAAAACTTTAAATACTTCAATAAACAAATAAAAACTAATTATGTCAAATGAATGAAAATCAAAAATTTTCACAAAAATAAAATCCACAACAAGATAGCCAGAAAAAAAAATATTTAAGTGTTTGACCTATAACAGATCAAGATCAAACTCAAAACCTCAAAAAAAGATAGATCTCAGATCAAACATGGAAAAAACCCTACGAATATTTCAATTTTCCAGGATCGATGCAAGTATTCAGTTCATATCAATGCGATAAACAAGGATAGTCATAGATTACAGAACATCCTAGTGTGATTAGTTGCACTATCTCCCACATAAGAGTGCGATGGGCCTGAAATTCAAGAAGTTTAAAAAAAAAAAGTCAAAAGATATATATATATGGGGTTTTAGAATCAAACAAGGTTTTTCATATACTCAAGAAATATTTGACTTAAGAAAATAAGGAATACCACCAAAGAACAACTCGTTCCCCAGTGGAGTCACCAATTTTGTTGACAAATAAATCATTCTAGTGCACAACAGCGATCCCCCTAGGTTTGGAAACTAAACACTAGAATAAAACACACAAAAATATACAAGCTCTCCCTATAATACTACTGAAAATGTAAACATGTACATACTTGGTAATTTGAAGTTTTTCCTTGCTTGTCCTTTGTTTGTTGTAGCTCCCATTATTCCTTTGATCCTCAAGGCCAAAATTTGCAATATCACTAACAAAAAACTAATAAAAGTATTTGATATATAAAATACTCAACGAATTCGAGGGAAAATTTTCGGGGCTAATATTCATAGGTGGGCTAATTTTCCACGTTTTTTCCAAAACAAATATTCGCCAATTTCCATTTTTTTTAAGAATGATTCGCCTAAATTTTAAAGTATCAAGTTATTTTACCTTAAAAATCTCCAAATTTTTATAGAGACTGTATGAAATTATTAGAAATTTGAATATTTTACAAACATATCGCCAAACATTTTATATTTTGCATATTAGGGACTAGTAAGATTCGCCAAGGTTTCTAATCCTTAAAATAATTTTCCACCCTTAAAATTTTCCCTGACAGACTCTAAATGGATGATCAAGGAGTTCCATTATAATATTTTCACATTGAGAAAACATATGTGGGAAAGAAATATATTTTTTTATTAATAAGGAAAAGGAGAGTTATAACCTATGCCTTGATGTTGATAGCTTCCTCCCAATAGTCCTCTATTCCAACCTTGTATTCAAAAGCCTTCAAGGGGCCCCTTAGCGGAGTGAAAGTATACTTCAAAATTCTAAAATCCAACCCCTTTTCCCTTTGAGTGTGTTGTATTTACTGGCCAAGGATAGAAGTTTGAGATCCTCTTAGGTAGGGATTAGATCCACAATGGAAGGGATGGGATCTATAATGGTAAGGATGAGAACCACTTAAGAAGGGATTCAAACCTATATTTTCACTGATCGAAAAGATACCTCCACTAAGCTGATAAAATAGTCTCCAAAAAACAAGGTCTCTAAAAAAAGGGTTTTTAAGGTATGTAATCTAGGATTATTATCCTTTATGGAGAGGCATTTCTTCCATATTCTTTAGGGATTGATGAAAATATTTCTTCAGATAACGAAAGTTTTGTATTTGACATCATTTTCTTGCATGCAAAAAAATAATATGTAACAAAACTCATTATAAATACACTTGTAACTCAATAAGAATTAGATGTGCTTTGCATACAATGACTTAAGTGTGATTGAAATTAATATACTTGAATATTAGGTGAGGCGGACATGGTTCATTCTTGTTTGTTAACATGATGATGCAATAAAAGGAACTTGCATGTGCCAAAATCTAAGTAGTGTTGCAGGGAGTATCATTTAAATTATTCCATTTTAGTTAATCTAAATCTATATTTTCATTATCACTTTGAAGATATCAACCGACTTTGAGACCTTGTAAATATACAAAGTAGTGGTTATATTTCTATTTGATATAGAAATTCCATTCAATCATTGACACATTATTTTATATCAAATGGAAGCTATCATAATCCTATCATAACAAATGAAAACCAAGACCATATGTGTGCAAATGGCACTAACATGATTACATAATAAGCCATATCCTCACAATGTAACCATCATTTAACACTGAATTTTGTCTTCTATATGTATTCAACATTAAGTCTCCTAACACTCAAAATTAATAGATCACATCAGTAATTCCTATACTTATTAATTTTTCAATGAACAAGTATGGTCTCTTTTCTCATATTGACTAGTTAACACTTTCAAATCTACAACACTTTAATACTTAATTTTATCTTCAATATGTATACTAACATTAAATCTCCTAACACTCAAGATTTATAAATTATATTAATAAATCTTATAATTATTATTGATGTGTCACCGCAAAGCAACACTGTATAACATACATTGGATGTATTCTTGCACCTCAACTTTGGATTTTTGATCGGGGATGAGGCTCCAAGAAAATAAAGAGAATACGTAACTGACATGTAGGGCTAGGATTTTGAGCAGAACCAGCCCAGGAAGGACGAGAGCAGAGCACTAGTGAGCACAACATATTGGGGGTAGTATGGCAGCTACCTCAGGAAGGGGGCCGACTCCCTCCTACCGAGATTTCACCTATGGGAAATAGAGCAACATATCCGCTAATTTTCAAGGAGGAATGAACCAGAAAGGCGGCCCTGTTCTTGGAGCAGAGTGGCAAGTAAAGACCAGAGGACAATGTTTGTCACGATCAATAAAGAAGCCCAGATTCATCATTCCACCGAATAAACTAGACAAGTATTGAGGGCATATGAAATACCACACACTTGTCTGTAAATTTATTGGCATATGGCCAACAGAAAAGGACTTACTGAAATGGATCCAGGAAAAATGTCAGCCGAAAGGACATCTTGACCTTAAATTCGGACCAAGAGGATTTTTTATAGTAATATTCACCAACCTTATGGATAAAGAACGAATTTTTGAAGGAGGTCCATACTTTTACAACAATGTCAGACTCTTCCTACGGTAATGGGAAGAATGCTACAACCCTGATGCTGAACCATTTCTGGCGGCACCGGTATGGGTAAGACTATTTTCCCTTCCAATGGATTTCTGGGACCTAGATTTATTAGAAGGAATAGGAAATTACTTAGGGAGTTTTGTTAAAATAGCTGAAACAACATGTCGTGGGAGATATACATCCTTTGCAAGAATCTGCGTCTATATGAATATCTCAGAACCACTTCTAGAAACAATAGAGTTAGAATATGAAGGAAATATTTGGCAGAAAACACTCGATTATAAACATATCCCTTTTCAATGCCGGCGATGCCATGAGTATGGCCATATTTACAAAGCCTGCCCTCAGAATAACCCAAAAAAGTAAGGAGGAAAGCCAACCAACGACAATGAAGGAACCCCAGAAAATGAGGAAGGATTTGTTCAAGTCACCACAAAAAAAAGAACACCAGACAATAGGCAAGTCAGAATACAGCCTCAAAACCAAAGAGTAACCAAAATCGATACGAGAACCTCCAGGAAGAAGGAGAAACATCAAAAGAGAAGGAAGAACCCAGAATCCAAATTCAGGAAAAAATGAAAGAGAAAACACAAGTATTAAAAAGAAAGGCACCCCAAGAACATAGAGAAGTTGAGGAAATAATCGGTGAAGAACAAATGCCTATGGACATAGAACAACAGAAAGAAGACCTAAGTGCAGAATAACAGGTATTGAAAAGGATATTGTATGAATGGAGAAACTTGGATGATAGATTCATTCTAGAACACCAAAAGAAGATATACAAGGACACCTTCGAGCATTACATGCTAGCTCAAGCTAGAAAACAAGTAAGTACCCAAGAAACAAATCTTGTGAAAGATTCAAATATTAAAATCAAACTGGGAAAGAAAAAAGGAAGAAGAACACTACATGACTCAATCCAGTTAGTAGGAGAAATGTTAGTAAATACAGGAAAGATAGTACTGTTAACAACGGTATTCCAACAAATCCCAAAAGTTAACCAATGAAAGTAATTTCTTGGAACATAAAAGGTTTGAATAGTAAGGGAAAGTAGAGATATTTTAAGGAGAAGTTAAAAGTAGATAAACCTCAAGTAATGTTAATACAAGAAACAAAGGTCTCAATGGGGAAATTAGAGAACATACTCAGGACATTCAAACCATATTATGAAGTAATGGCAATAGATGCCAGGGGTACAACAGGGGGAATAGCTATAGTATGGAACCCAACAGATGTAACAACAGATAACTGGGTGGCCCTTTCACGCAGCTTAACTGGACGATTTAGACAGATAGGAACTAAAGAGTATCTAGGGATCACGACAGTCTATGGCCCTCACATCCAAGGAGAAAGAGAAGCATTCTTCACCAGCATAAGGAACTTGAGAAACCTACATCAAGAGAAATATTGGATAATAGGTGGAGATTTTAACATGATCAAGAATATAATTGAAAAGAAAGGAGGAACTAGAAGAGAAGAACCAGAAATGGAGCTATTTTGAGACGTACTCACTGATCCTAGACTAGTAGATGTACCAACTGTCAATGGAGTCTTCACTTGGAATAATCGAAGAGGAGAGGCACACCAAATAGCATCCATATCATATTTCTTCCTAGTTTATGAGGAGATCATTGGCCTAGATGTTTACTATGAAGTAGCAATAATACCCTCATTAGCATCCGACCATTGGCTAATAAGGCTAGAAATAGACATCAAAGAAGGCCCGAAGAATTGTGCATTTTGATTTGAATTATTCTGGTTACGAGATCCTACCTTCCTAGAAAAAGTAAAACAATGGTGGGAATCTATGGACATTCAAGGAAGGAACAGAATGCATTCATTCCAGCTGAGATTGCAGACCCTAAAAAAAGAAATTAGAAATTGGAACAAAACAGAATTTGGAAACATCCATGCGACCATGCACCAACTTCAAGAAGATATGAAACGGAATTAGCAGCACGTGATCTTACAGGGCCGAATAGAAGCACTAGATCTAGAAGAAGGAAACCTTCTAAGTCAACTGGAAGAGAAACGAAAGCAGGAGGAGATACTCTGGAAACTAAAATCTCGGGTATAGTGGCTTAAAAAAGGGGAAAAAAATACAAATTTCTTCCATAAATCCCTAATTCAAAGGAGGCAACATAATAGGATATTCTCCTTGAAGGATGAAAATAGGAATCGAATCTATCAACAAGCCGACTTGGAAGCATTGGTAGTAAACCACTTCAAAGATATGCTAACAGAACCAGATGTGCACAGAGAAGCAGCCATACAGAGAATAACTCTACATATCCCATCTAAGGTAAGCAAAGAACAGAATCTAGCACTAATGTGAGCAATAACCATAGAAGAAGTGGAAGAAGTGGTAAAAAATCTGCCCAAAAACAAAGCACCGGGCCCACATGGATTTACAACAGAGTTTTATCAAGCAACATGGCACTTTATGGGGCAAGAGATTTTGGAAATGGTAGAGGAATCCAGGAGAACAAGAAATATGTACCTAGCATTGAATGCTACGTTTATCTCACTCATCCCTAAGCAAGGTAACTCTGACACTCTGGCAGGGTTCAGACCAATAGCACTTTGTAATGTAATTTACAAGATTCTGTCTACAATCATGGCAAACCGCCTAAAACAAATTCTCCTAAACATCATATCCCCATAGAAAACAATCTTTATGAAGGGGAGGCAAATCCTGGATGGGATAGTGATGGTACAGGAAGCAATGCACACACTCAGAACCCGAAAAATGAAAGGTATGCTAATCAAACTAGACTTATCAAAAGCATATGATCGCTTAAATTGGTCCTATTTGAAGGCAATACTCTCAGCTTTTGGATTCAACGATAGATGGATACAGTGGTTGATGTCATGCATATCTTCCCCTAATTATTCAATCCTACTGAATGGAGCTCCTTCTCAGCCCTTCAATGCAACTAGAGGACTTCGTCAAGGAGACCCTATTTCACCTTTCTTGTTCATAATAGCAGCGGAAGGCCTCGGCCGCCTCATCAAATCCAATATAGCATAAGAGCGCCTAAAAGGATTGAATCTATAGGGACCCGACCTCACTCTTTCACTCCAACAGTTTGTAGATGATATTATGTTATTTTTCCAAACAATGTTAAGGGAAGAAAAAGGGATTCTGGACATTAGACTTGTCATTACTTATCATTGTACCCGATGCATCCATGAAGATTTTTAAAATTATTCAATGCTAATAATTTGACCCAACGCTTTATAGCCAGATCTTTGGGGTTTAAAATAGGGACATTCCCCATGAAATACTTAGGATTTCCATTAAACCTATCATCCCTCAGGATAGCAGGATGGAAATATATTATGGCCAATCTCCAGAAAAGACTCCAGAACTGGACATTCTGATCATTAAACGCACCAAGCAGGACATCCCTTCTTTGATCAGTTCTCCAAGCTATACCCATATATCAATTGTCAGGAAGAGCGGCACCGAAAACAGTTTGTAATAACATTGTAAAGATCTTCAAGAAATTTCTTTGGCAAGGAGTACAAGATAACAAAAAATGGGATCTCCTATCATGGGAGAAACTCATTAAAACAAAAAAAAATGGCGGCCTGGGCTTGAGAGATCCATATGTATTAAACCAGGTCATGGGCGCTAAGCTACGGTGGCGATGGATACAGGGCGGAACAAATTTATGGAAAGAAATATGGGAAATAAAATATGAAATGCCCAACACAATAAAAGGGAAACTAAAAATTGATGTAGTCCGAAAAGGATCAAACATATGGAATCTAGCAGCAATCAACAGAGACTTAATAAGACAGTACAGTTTTTGGGAAGTACAAGCAGGAAGAACAACTCTTTTCTAGTAATATTCATGGTAGCAGAGAGAGAAACTATTCAGCTGCTTGGATCTGGGAGAAAAATTTCTTTTTACAAATCTACCTCACCAAAGAACAGTATCCACATACTAGTGCCATGAAGAGGATAGCCAATGGAAGAAATGGAAAGGATATGGAGAAATGCCCCAGGAACAACTCAATGGAACAACTTTGAGAAGGAAATGAAAACAAAGAAACTAACCTCAGCAAACAAGGAAGATATTCTGAGATGGGGCTATCGAAACAAAGGTATGTTTACCATAGAATAAGGGTATCATATTAAATCAAATAACCATCAGAGTATAGCAGTACCAATATGGAAAAAAATATGGGGAACAAACTACTGGCCAAAGGTAGAACATTTCCTATGGCTCTTGAGCCACTGAAAGACCTTGAATTGGGATCAATTGCAACACAGACATGTACAAGGCCCATCAATTTGTAAAATGTGTAAGAGGGAGGAGGAAAATGTAGAACACTTATTTAACACCTGCTCTCTGAAAATGACTCTATGGCAGAACAATGCAGTGATATTTCAACAAACAGATAGAGATATGACAAGTATCAATGAGACTATCAGAAAATGGTGAAAAGGGGGTTACAGAAGCGAAGTTTTGAATAAAGCATGGAGGCTATCAATGGGATTTCTCCTGTGGGGAATATGGAAGGAAAGAAACCACCGTATCTTCAGAGAAGAATAGAAGGAAACAAACCAAGTATGGAAGGTGATACTGGAAAATTTCCGGGAAATAGTATTATCGGAACATTGGTCTGATGAAGATTGGAAGGTAATAGAGAATGAGAGTATAATTCTGGCTAGACTCAACCTAAAACTAGAAATGCTAGCAAAATCTCTATGGAAGTTTAAACCCCAATGGAAAAATCATTCTGACAGTTTTCAGCTCCCACAAGTGGGATTTTTGAAAGTAAATTATGATGGAGCTTCCAAAGGAAACCCAAGGCAGGCAAGAATAGGGGGCATATTTAGAAATCCCTGAGGATAAGTATGCAGGGTGTTCGCAATGGAGGTTGTATTTTTTACAAACAATGAAGCAGAACTAATGGCGGTGAAACAAGGATTAACAATTGCAGTCTGGGAAAATTACCAAAGAGTTATCATTGAAGGCGACTCAGCAATGGTAACAGGGATATCACACAAGCTACAACAAGGAACTCCATGGGATAAGATAAGTAAGAGTTGGAAAACAGCAAGATTAATTCAAGAGATTGGCCAAGTCATCCAACAAATAAGCTATATGATCCCCATGCATGTCCGCAGATGAGGAAAAGAAGTTGCAGACTACTTAGCTAACTAGGCCTGCAAGAATGAAGGAAGACAACTGGACATAAATCAAAAGCATCCCGCATGGAACGTGGAGCTGCAATCACTGCACATTATCCTGGAAAGAGATAAAGAAAAGGTGCTCAACCCCGATCGGGGTGCCTGAGGCCATCTGCCACCGGGCAAGCCGTCAGATAGGTGCAAGACAAAAACCATGCAATCACCGGGGATCAAACGTGACAACTTAAGTATGCAATCAATCAAATGAATGAGAAGGTACACGACGGTGAAGAGGATGATAGCACATTTAGGAAGACATCCTGTGTTGTCAGAAGGGCGGTGTAAATTGCAGAATGGGGTAAGTTTCAAAATGCATAGCTTGGATTTGCGAAAATCGTTTTGCTCTGGAAGAAACTATGAAGTGAGGCAACGGGAAGAAGCTGGTGCAGCTACACTTCAGAGGGGTAAAGCTTTGGTTCAGGGGTATGTTATTCTCAATTCCATCCTAATGTTCCTAGCTACGAATTATTACATGAACCAGAATAGTGGGGGGTATACAAATGTAGGAATGGTTTTACCCAGCAGCTGTTTTGCAGATAGGAAAGGAAAATTCATACTGTCGGTAGCTATTCAACCTTGTTTTCATGACCCCTGCAAGATCGAGAGGTCTAAACATATCTTCGAGTTGCATTTTCATGGGTATTTGAGCCTGTTTGATTGTCTTAATTACTTCATGCATGGTGGTCAATTTACTTCTGTTGGTTTTCACCTTTGGTTGTTATATTGGCAAGATAGGAGGGTTAAAGGGGGGTATCTCTGTTGTCTCTGGGCTTGCATTACTGAGGTATGGCAGGGGAAATTCTGTAATCTTGTATGTTTGCAATATTATATCAGCACTGGAAATTTTAAAAGTAGTGGTTATTATGTCAGCCACGCTCAGTATAGGCATGGCATAACCCTACAAACCTGTCATTTATATAAACTCTGTTATGGTTTTAACATTAATCACTATAATTACAGGAGCTTAGCCCGTTTAAATAGAGTCTATGTAGGTCATATAGAGAGTAAATCCTTGGTCTGTCTCTATGTCCAGCATAATACTTGTTTAGTCATATATCTTGATCTACAACATTATCTCAATCATGTGGAATATCATGAGCTCTATTATCACTCAGGTTTTCCTTGAAGTTGTGGAAAAGGAAAGTATACGCAAGGTAACCACAAACCAACCTTCAAATACATAATCTAGCAAATCTGTATCCAGAGAGGGCTCTCTCTTCAAAATTTAGCTTTGTTCTTAGAAAGTTTTAGGCGAGTTATAAGTCCAAGAGTTTTGATTTTGTTTGAATGGTGGAATCCGCCAATTGAGGGCAAGGTTGAAGATTTTTAGTCCATTGGGCTATGGAGTCGAAAGGATGGCTTTACTGGATTAATATTCTACACACAAGATGGCTTTGCAGGGCAAGATAGCCAAACAGAGAACAATTTTAGAAATTAAAGTGAATGGAATGGATTTTGAAGGGATCAAAGGCAATTAAGAATCTTTCAACATGTTCACAGAAATAAAGTGAATGATTAGAAATAAAGAGCACATCAATCCGTCTGATTAATGATTAATGATTTCAGATTCATCTTCTATGATCTCATCGAATTCCATTTGTTTCAAATCTTGCATATCTTTTTCAGTGAATTTGGTTGGGTGAAGCATATGAATTGCAGTCTCTTCTGAAATATTTGTTTCTTGTTCATCTACTTGATCAGATTCATTGATTGTTATGTCTTCATCTATACTATTGTTAGAAAACTCATTTTCTAGTGTCAAAAAACTATTGATCTGATTATTATTTACAAATACTTGCCAATTCATTAGATTGTCCGGTATAGCAGGTCTATGTCTAATCTCAGCTGTGAACTGATGATTAGGTCCAAAAGGTAATTTACGTGTGCTAGCGAACATTGCAAGACTGTGAGCATGCAAGTTTTGTTTCCTGGGAATCTTGGCAAGTTGAGCTTGTAGAAAAGTGTTGAGAATTTCCACAACTGTTTCTCGGTATTGTTTCAATCTGGGATCTTTTGTTTAACATTCACCATTAATCTGTTGGATAATCAATTCAGAGTCTCCTATGATTGATACTCTAATAGCTCCTAACTTTTTGACATGTTTAAGCCCTAGCAAAAGAGCTTCGTACTCTACCATGTTGTTAGTGCATCTAAAATTCAATATATAAGCATGACCTTCGGCATGATCATTTTCAACATTATGTAACCAAATTCCAGCTCTTGCTCCTAACTTGTTTACTAAGCCATCAAATTCTAAATGCCACAGAATTTCATGTTCATAATCTTCATCAACTGTTTTAACATGTTTCTTAACAGGAGCTAGTTTTTTAGTTCTTTCTGGTATCTCTTGATTTTCTGGTGTTTCTTTGTCTTCGGAAATTTCTTCGATCTGAACAGTGGATTTATTTGTAGTTTCCGTTTCAGGTGCTTCTAGCTCAGTAGGAAAGTCCATTTCAGCATTATAAAGGATGAAAGAGTCCATATCAAAATGTACTGAATAGACATGGAAGTTTTCAGGCTTCTCATGGCTACTGACTAAGTATTTCATCAAGGTCTCTCTATATAATCTTTTAGGTTGACCAAATACCGAAATAGTGGCATACGACATGTCTAATTGAATAGATCCTCCAAGTTTAGCACCCCAGGATCTAGACAACAACATACCATATTTAGGAGGAATATCGGCCACTACTATATCCATCAAAATAGACTTCGCAGGGTATTGCACCAAAGTAACACACAAATCTTTAATCAAACCTAAACATCTTACCTGACTAGAATCAAAAGAAAACAGATCTTTATACGGTCTAGTAATGTCTAAATTTAATCTTTCCATCACAGCTTTTGAAATTGTGGGATGCTCCAGAATCAAGCATAGCATTATGGAGTATTTTGTCATGAACGTTCAAGCTCACATAAAATGGAGGGGTTCCTCCACTTTCTGGTTTGCCATTTACCTCAGGGCCAAAAAGGAGTTTGGGTTGATCATCAAGAATATTTACTCAATCATCCATTCCAGTAATGTTAATGTTAAGGGATTTGTTGATTTGGCTTCTATAGACATCATGTTTAGACAATTCTGATAAGGGAACAGCTATCTTTATTTTGCCTATTTCAGCCTCTAGATTGAAAGGTTTTTCTGTTTGAGCTCTAGTGTTCTGGACAGTTGGGTTTTCTCTATTTTTTGGATCTTCAACGTTTTTCTCTTTTTCATGAGTGGGATTATGATTTGAAGGTGTTTCTGAATTAAATTCTACTGTTTCTTCTGTGTTTCCTACAGAAGGAAAAGTATTAGATTGTTGTTTATTGTTCAGTTGATTGTCAGACACATCTTCAATTATTGGGTGTGCGGGGTTAGGACTTGTCCTAGACAAAATTTGTACATGAGGAGTGTTTTGTACAGGAGGAATGTTAGTTTTACCTTTGAAGTTTTGTTTTACAGCTTTCTGTTCGCTATTCTCTGGCACATCAATCCATCTGCTTCTCAAATTTTATTATTTATGAACTTCATAAATTGTTGTGTCATAGCCTTCTTTAAAATCAAAAGTTTCTCCTGAATGAGTTTGAAATGTCTCAAGAATATGATTTTCTTGATCATCTTGAGATAGGAAAACTTCTGGTTCATTTTGTTTTTCAGTCACATTATTTATAATCAACATCCTCAGTAGGTTCTTCAGAAGTTGAACCTTCAACAAAATTTTCTTGGAATGGTGGCCTGATGTTTTGGTCAGGGACATTTTTCCCAGTATTTTGGTTCTGATTTCTTCTAAAGTTTGGGTTTCTCACAACATTTTGATTATCACCGGAAGAGTTTCTTTCGATTGTCTCCACTCTGTCTCCCAGTCTTTCCATACCTTTGATTATTGCATCCAGCTTTCTTTCAAAAGCTGAAGGTTCTTCATTCATAGGCATTCTTCTTTCGGCCCTAGCTCTGGCTCGTTTTTCTATGAGGTTTGCTTCCACACTAACCACTATGCTTTGCATCTCTTCTAGGGTTTGGGGGGCTCTTTCCCTGAGTGAATATGCTATGTCAGAGTCAAAACCATCAGGGAATTTAACCAATACGGAGTCCGGAGGTAGTCTCAGGTTTTGAGGAACAGCGTTGTAGGCTTCGTTGAATCTTATGATGTAATCTTGCACGGTTTCATTAGGTCTTCTTCTTAATTTTTCAAATTCTGATAGGATCTGAAGAGGGTATTTCTTCTTCTCCCATCTATTCAAAAATTCCCTATACAAAGCTGGTAAATCAACAATATTGTTTGGAGCAAGGGCCCTAAACCATGTCCTGACTTCCCCAGTAAGACTCTGAGCAAAAATTCTCATTCGGACATCATCAGCGTCAATTTCATAAAATTCAAAGTAATCAGTCATTCTTTTGGTATGTTGTTGAGCTGTGTAAGTACCTGAGCCATAAAAAGGGTTGATCTTACTCTGATAATCCTGAGGCAAAGCAGCAGGATTGCCTGGCAACCTTAACGGGGCATATCTATTGGCCATTGGAAGGTGTAATGGAATAACAGGTGAGGATGGTCTGGGTGGAGGAGTAGAAGGAGTGACTGGGGTTTGAAAGGCTTGAGGAAAAGTAGCTGAACTTGGGGAAGCTTCAGTAATTACATAAATGTTTGAACTTTCTTCAAAAGTTTGTTCAGATTGAATGGAGTCTTGTAAATGCCTGTCAAGATGATATGAAACAAATCTCAATTGCAAATCTTCAAGAAATAGTGGGTCTGGAACGAACTTAGACAATTCAGATTCAGAAAATTCACAAACAGAGATGTTTCAAATCGCTCATCAAAAGGAATTTCGTCAAAATATATAATCTTCACAAGACAGGAATGTGATCTAGAAAGAGGTCTGGAACTTCCAGAACTCTCTTGACTTCCTCTTTCAGAACTTTCTTGACTTCCCTGTCTTCTAAGAATCCTAGGAATCAGATTTGGATTTTCAAATATTGGTGGTGGGTTAGGGTCAAGATTTGACCTGGTATGACGAATCCTTTCTGAAGCCAGTTTTCCTAGATTATATCTTTTTGGATTTTTGGTTTTCATTGAAATGAAAGTACAACTTCTACAAATTCTTCAAGAAATAATGATTTTTGATTAAAATTTTCTCAAAGATTTATTGAACTAGAGATTCTGATTAAACATTTGAAACTAAGGTTCAGTGTACAAGCTAAATCAGAGATAGACTGAAGCAGCATTTATTTACTATGCAGTTGCAGGGAAAAATCATTTCAAAGGCTACCTGGCTGATCTTCAGACTCTGTCTATAGCTTATAAGCAAACAATAGTACCAATAAAATGATTCAGATCCCCAGTATGGTCGCCACTATGTTATCACTCAGGTTTTCCTTGAAGTTGTGGAAAAGGAAAGTATACCTGAGGTAACCACAAACCAACCTTCAGATACAAAATCTAGCCAATCTGTATCGAGAGAGGGCTCTCTCTTCAAAATTTAGCTTTGTTCTTAGAAAGTTTTAGGCTAGTTATAAGTCCAAGAGTTTTGATTTTGTTTGAATGGTGGAATCCGCCAACTGAGGGCAAGGTTGAAGATTTTTAGTCCATTGGGCTATGGAGTCGAAAGGATGGCTTTACTGGATTACTATTCTACACACAAGATGGCTTTGCAGGGCAAGATAGCCAAACAGAGAACAATTTTTAGAAATTAAAGTGAATGGAATGGATTTTGAAGGGATGAAAGGCAATTAAGAATCTTTCAACATGTTCAAAGAAAGAAAGTGAATGATTACAAATAAAGAGCAATTAAAAATTCTTTACTATAGTAATCAAAATGTTTAAACCAACGAAACAAGAGCAATTAAGAATTCGTTGCTTATAACCAGTTTAGCAGAAAACATTTAGAATAATCACAATTGAAATCAGAGTACACTTAAGTAAATTCTGATTTATTCTTTTATGTCAATTATTCAGAAATGGAACACAGTGATATTATAAACAGATATAAAACTTAAAACATAGGATAGAAAAGACTTATTGAACTGTAGTCTGACACATGAATCCTGCAAAAAGTCTTGAGATTCAAATCATCACCCAGCAAGCCACAAAGAAGTTTCTCCAAAACACTTTTATTCCAAAAACATCAATGTCACAGCAAAGTAGTAGAATCCACCCTCAACACTCCATTCGAGGGTTTATTTATACAAAAAATGATTTAAAATATCTCACAAAAACCTAGGAAATAATCTAGGGTGACTAATGAATAAGTTACAACAAAAAGGGAGACAGATGGTCTCGTAGATAGGATAAAAGGAAATTGCTAGTGTGTTGTTTCCTCCTTTTATGCATGTGCTGGAGGCAAGTCCTACAATCTAGCTCGATGTTGTCCTCTTTGGTAATTCTTTTCTGACTGTCTTGCTTGTCTAATACTCTTCTATTCTTACTGATACACTTTCGACTGCTAAACTGATACTCTTTAACCTTGGTTCATCTATTTATCCTTTATCAAGATATACCTCAGTAAAATATGCAAAGATTTTACCCAAGGATAAATTTCACAAAAGCTCCAACATGTCATCCCACCATTGAACTTCTGGGACTTTAGTTCTTTGTAGTTTCCTCAATGTTTCATCAGCTTCAGTGTACTTGAAAAAATTAGGCTGATATGGAAACAGATGTTTTATTTCATGTTCAATGTAAAATAAACTCTCCAATTTTTCATAAAGGCTTTTCCCTGTTGGTAATGTTCCTGCTGCTGTACTGGTCAAAGAACTGGCTTGATCATCAACCTGTTTGTTTACTTTTGCTATAAAAATTTCCAAATCCATTAATTTATTTTCTTCAGTAACCAGATTGGGCAAACCTTTATTTAACATTATATACATTCTTTCTCTGAAGGCAAAAATTTCTTGCTGCATGTCTGAACACATTCTTTCAAGATTTTGCATAAGAGTCCTTTTGGTAAAAACTCTTTTGATTTCCAAGATGGTTCCTGTTCTGTCCTGAATTCCCAATTCTGCAAGTTGCTGCTTATTCTGTGTATTCAAAAAATTGATAAGCCTATTGGCTTCTTCCTGCATCTTTCCTAACTCTTCCCTTGCTTTCTCAATTTCTTCCAGAGCCCAACTGACTAAATCTTGTTGTTCATATATTATTTGAATAAACGGCCAAACCTTCTTTATTAATTGAATAATGTTATACCAAAGAATTTCTTTTAATTCACTTAAAGGTCTTTCCATTACCAGATCTTTTTCCAATGCTTTAACTGATTTTTCTAGTTTTTTGATTTCTCTTGTCTTCTCAGCAATACTTATTTTTGATTGATCATATTTATTTTCTAGAGTAGAAAGCTGAAACCTTAAGTTTTGGAGTTATGTCACTTGCAGTTTTAATTCATTCATTGCTTTGATTAATTCATCAGAACTCTTATCAGAAGTGTTCACCTATGTTATCTCTGCTTGTTGACCTGTGATTGGTGTACCTGTTCCTATGGCTGCATGTGCTGTAGTTGCTGGAATAATGGACTCTTTATCTTTTAACGCTTGCTCAAGTTCTTTCTCTGTCTTAGCAAGTCGTTCATTCATTTTTAAAAGTAAGTCCATCACCTCTTCTTCCGAATTTTCCTTCATTATTTTTTCAGTCTGAGGGTGCCTCGAAGCTGGTAGTTTCAATTGCTTCCTCAATGCAGCAATGTCATCATCCTTCTTTTTAATCAGTGCTTCAATGCCTTTTATATCTTTGGGATTATGACCCAAACTGATGATTATTTCCTCCAAAGATTTTATTCTGTTATCTTTTTCTTGAGAAGAAGCTTTCTCAATCTGCAACTAGGTGTTTGTATTATTCAAAGAATCTTGTAATTCATGAGCTGCCATAGCTTTGCCAGTGAGTGTAGAATATATCATTTCTCCAGTTTGCTTGTGTAATTCTATTTGGTCCAATGGATGAATATCTTTTGCTAGGACTTCAAAATTGGTCCTGATGTAATCAGCTGCTGTCTGTGGCTTTGGCACTTTAGATTTGAAATGGCTCATTAACATTTTCCCTTGCTGAATTTCAAAATCTGACATTAATCTTTCTTGATTTTGTGGAGCCATTTTAAGACACTGATTATACACCTGCATCTTCAATGGATCATTCTTTGCTTTTATACTGATAAATGTCTTTTTTATGTCTCTTGCATCTGTCTTTGGCTTTTTGAATGAAGACACTTCAGTACTTAACGGTCTTTGTATTTCCTTTCCTTTATGACTTGTGTATGCTTCACTAACTGAACCAGTGAGCTGACTATCCTCCCTTTCTTCATCACAGATTTCATCAACAGATTCCACTTCTGGAAGTGGATTCAGTTTCTGCCTTTTAGCTTGAGGTTGTTGTGAAGATTCCTTAGGAGGAGTAGGATCTTTAACTTGTCTTTTCTTGCCTTGTTCCACATTAGATGGAGTCTGCAAATTTGAAACTTTAGGGTGATTAACTTGAATAGGAGACACCTGTGCTTGATCTTGTGCCTTGGAAGTTTGAGGTTTTTCTGTCATGGTGAATGTTTCAATGACTTATGCTTCTGGTTCTTTCTCTTTTCCTTTGGATTCGACTGCAATTGATGGAATGTTTCCCTGTAAATTCTGCTGAATAATACCAACTGAAGAAGTACCAATCTCTGGTCTCTGTACCTGTGTAAAAGAATCCAAGTCAAGTATTTTTGCAAGATCTTTCATAATATTATTTATATCAACCTGCTCACTATCCTGCTCTATCAAATTTCCTTCTACCCACTCATCTGTATTAGCATACTTTTCAATTTCAGGGATTCTTCGATGCATGTAGGGTGCTGATTTATTTTTCATCCTTTTATCACAAATAAAGTTGAATGGGTCATATGGTACCCAATGGAAACTTTTCTGCAATCTGTAATGATCCTCTAATATCTTTTGAGCTTCTTCCCCTCCATCCCTAGAATTGCAGATGAATGGACCTAGTTGGCTCTTTATCCTGAGCTGAGCCTTTTTCTTGGCATTACAGAAGTGAATTATATCTGAATTGTTCATTTTTCTGAAGTACTCAAGTGCAAAAAGTCTCATTGGAACATATCTGGGTAATTTTAAAGGGCTCAATTAACATCCATAAATTCTAATTTCAGTATGATTCTGATAGAAGTACCAGTCACCTATCTTGTAATGTTTTGAAAGCTGAAGGATTTTCCTGATTTCACTGCTGAGTCTTGGAGGGGCAACTCCTGTCAACAAGGTAGTTGCAGGATGTATGAAAAGGTCAATGAACTCATTATAAGAATAGGGAGAATCTATGGAACAATGAGTAATGGCTGACCAAAAGATAACAGATCTTGGATTCCCTTGGGCATCAAGTTTTCTGATATGGAAAGGGAAAGTTTTAGACTGGTAATAAAGCATGAGATGGTAAATGACAGTAGAATATTTGAATACTTTCTTGTTCTCCAATCTCATGAATTGGTCATGTATTTTATCTGCAATGAAAGAGGCAAAGTCATACCTGATAGCAGGAGGTTGTCCAGGGGTGAACATAGATAATAACACCAGGGTTAAATGATCAACATACTCACTGGTATTAAAATCCATTATGAAAGATATCATACTCAAAATATTTTTCCCTTCTTCAGTAAAATAAATATTAGCATAAGGGGGAGGGCCTTTGGGCTGGTGCTCTGGCCACATGAAAACTTGGCAAATGCGGGTTAACTCCTCATGAGATAATTTAGTGGATTTCTCCAATAGTTCTTCCATTAACAAAGGAGTAAGGGCTTCATCAGACTGAAAATGTAACATATCATTGATGGATTGAGCAGTGATGGGAAAAAGGATGTTCTGGCTTGGGGACAATACTGATCTCTGATTTGGATCATAATTGGCATGGCAATAGTGGCTAATTTCAGGAAAGATATGGACTGAGGGAAAAAGGTATCTTGGAAGACCAGACTCCCATAACCCAATAATATCTGAGCTATTCAAATAATTGTCTCTGCAGCGACAATGAATTCGAAGGGGGTTTTCACTGAAAATTAGGTCTTTAATCTGAAAATCTTTATCCACTAACGGCAAATAATCCAAATCTCTATGGGGGGCATTCAATGGAGCTACATTCAAGGCGACAGGAACTTCCATTTTGGTTCTTGTGTATTCAAAGTGGAAATTTGGGGGTATTCTCACGAAAAGGGCACAATTTTAGTTTTGAAGATGAAATTTACAGCTTTCTGTGGACACAATTGAAATTCTGAAGAAAGGGAAGACTCAAAACACTCTGTAACAGTTCTTTGGTATAGAATTTTAACCGAACGGCATGATTTCACAGAGTTTGACACGGGAAATGATGTAAATACCTTTTTTCAGAAAATGGCGATGTTCAACAGGTACAGGCAGATGGCGGATAGACGCTTGGATGCTGTTCTGACAGTAGCCTTCAGTAATTTCAGTTAAATGGCAGTTTAACAGTGGACTTTCAAATTTTTCAGTAGAGGATGCAGTCGCTTTCAACAGACAGAATGATGAAAAATGCGCGAAATTTGTTTTATTTGGAAAGTCAAAGGAATTTTTTATTATTTTTATGGGACGACGTCATGAATGGTACGGGAAGGACACATCACCGGGGTCAGGCGGTAAGCGGTAAATTCCGCACCGCTTTTGGGAGCAGGCGGTTTTCTGCGGGGAGGCAGCGATTCCACTAGTTGAATGACACGTAGTCGTCACATTGTTTGAAAACCGTCGCGATTTCACGCGTTAATCTTCGTACAGAGGATGGCTAGCGGAATCATTGTGGGCCGTATATCTTCGTTGGAGCGATCAAACGGTGGTTCGAAAGGGAAGTGGCAGGGGAGTTAATGTGCGGGCCCGACGGGTTTTATTATAAGTTAATCATTCCGGGCGACGGGTGATTGGTGGAAAGTTTGGTTATTAATTAATCCGGGTGATTAATTAATCCCGTGATTTAATGAGAGTCGGGGTACGGATGGTGTATTTTGAAGTTTTGGTTTAAATTAAAACTTCGGGTTTTATTTGTTTTTTCTGTTTAAAACATAAAACATATGTTTATAACCCTTTTTTTCTCGTTTATTTTTATTATATGGTAATAAATTAATGAAATTTATTAACCATAGGGGCAGGACTAGTTATAAAGATATGTTTTAGCCAAAGGGTTTATAGTTTGGGTATTTGATTTAATCATGTAGGATTTAATTAACTTTGGCTAAAAACTTATAGTAAGAGGGTTTTGGGGATATTATTTAAAAGGGAATTATATATAATAGGATAAGGTATTTTCACTTAGGGATTTAATAAATAAAATGAGATGTTAATATGACAAAGGGACAAGGGAAACTCAAAATACTTTACAAATCTATGAAAGTGAAGATTTCTGAAGAAAATTGCATTATATCAACTTCAACACTTAGATTTAGAATAGCAAGTAATTTTGAGGGTTTATTGTGGAATTTTGCATGATTTTCCTAAGTAAAATGGGATTTTACTTAGGAAAAGATTAAAAGTGAATGAGTGCAATGATGGATAACTTCAAGTACTAAGGGCTTTTCAATTATTAGGCCGAGGGTCCGGTCCCTCCAAAATTCAAGGAAATGCCTTGAGCCCCTTTAATCTTTAAACTCCTTAGTACTTTAAGGGAAATTAGTAAAAACCTTTAGGGAAAAAGTGAGATGGGAAGTTAATGATTTTGACTTTGCTTTCCTCTGAAATTCTTCCAATGTAGTGTTCTCTGTATTTGGTGATGAAAATAAAGGATTAAACACATTTAGCACCATCATTCATCACATGAAACTTTGCAACACCATCTACCTACCCTACCTACTTTACACTACCATTTTCTCTCCTTTATTAGGGTGCACTTGGATTGGCAAACCCTTTTCAATCTTCTTTTTCTTTTACATGAAAATCTATCTAGTTCTAACCTTATTACATCCAAGGGCTCAGATTAAACTGTTGAGCACCTTTTATTAACTCTACCTATCTGCTTATCTGCCAAGATTAAACTGTTTGGTCAGATATTTATTCTCTAATCTACAACATGAAATTGAAAAATGAATGATTCAAGTTTAAACAGTTTGACTCTTCATAAATTGTGGCAAAGTTTGATAAGCTGCACACAATTACTTATTTACAAAAATGAAATAGTAGTGGCATTTGGACTTGCACACTCTCCTTGGCCTTTGTTTTTGTTTGGGGTTCATTTCTTTCACTTTTTGACCATTTATTTTTCTTACCCTTTGATTTTTCTTTTAGGGTATACCCTCTTTACATTTTTTAAAAAATTTTTATTTTTTGATTTTTCAAGAATATGGAACACCTTTGCACAAGAAAAAGGTTTGAACATATTGCATAGTTCAATCAAGACAATCATGAAAAATGACACCTATTGGTATAGGAGTCTAACAAGCTCCAGGAAGATTTTTCTCAGAAGGTAAAAGGTTTAACTGTTATGCTTCTATACTTCCATCATACAGGAACACAGATAGGGTTAATACAACAACACTCTCATAAAATAACAATGGTGAAGAGGCAAACGAGGCAAAGCATGGCTCAAAACCAAGATAAAGGAAAGCAGAAGATTGTAAAACTTGCAGCTGAGACTAGTAAGCGGGGCAGAAAGACAAAACAAGAGATGTTATAAAATCTCTCTACAAATTACTCTCTTGGAAATCCTCCACAAGTCAAGAATGTGATTTAAGGATGGGAAAAAGAAAGTTATAGCAATGACGAAGACAATGAAGCAGAGGTGGAAATTATGGATTTTATCACTGACCTGGAAATACTAGAGGCAGTCTCTCATTGTTTAACCAAACTGTGCATACATATTGGATCATGAAATGTGTTCTGGAAAAAGCTATGCAAAGTCTTCATCTATGGAAAGAGACTGAAGTAGCATCAATGATGAAATTGCTTCAGGATATCAACATTCAACTCCAGCATATCAAGGTGATACAATATCAAGCCACAGATTGTATTGGTCGAATCGAAAGATAGATACAACAACTGCAGCAAGTGGACATGCCTGGCTCCATGACAAAGGATCCAGCACCAATAGATTCTTCAGATGGATAGGAACTCAATTTAAGTTTTTATGAATTTTGCGGATAGTGTTTATGTTCATAGTTGGTACTTAGTTAATGTTTTAAATAGTGAAATAGCTAGTGCAGCAAGTAGAAGACTGAAACTTTATCAATTTTGGATGGCTTTCAAAGCGATAAGGTGGCCAACAGACCTGGTTTCCTTCGGGCAGGTTGAGGCCACTCACAATATAACTAATGTAACTTGCTTTTTGAGAATCAATAGAAAATAGTAAGAACTTACCAAATTAACAAAAAAAAAAGCATTGTATAACACACGACACTACAATATAGGATATTCTTAGAGGAATATCAAATATTTAAATATAAACTAAAAATACAACATATATCCAATCCAAACCTTTTGCATCGTTTCTTTTCCAATAAAAAAAAAGTATTTTTTCCTATGTATAGAGAAACATGTGTCAAAAAAACATACAAATATATGTTGAGCTCCATAAAATCCTAACGATATACAACAAAGATATCAACTTATACAACAAGAATTGTGATAAACCAAAGTACAAAAATCGTGATGATAATGATAGATTATTTTAATCACAATTTAAAAATATAAAAAGTTTTAGACATTTGTTCCATCTATACACCACATGACATTGATCATGTATGAAATTTTTTTACTTGTTACTTCCAAATCTTGAAAAAAAGAGAGTAAAGATTATAAATGGACTTAATTAATATGTATGGTTAATGTAAGCTTGTTTTTTATTAAGTAATATGAGTTTTGAGATGGTTAGCATGTTTAATTTATGGCTTGAATAGTTATGACCGAGGGTTATCTAAGTCATCAAAATCAGTTCATATTTGACCTAGGCCACATCAACCTTTAGCATGGTTAGATTTTTCCCATGAAGATTCAAACCATTGACCTATACAACAAAGTGTATTAATAGAACACCCTATCACCATCTACTCTACACCCTATGAACAAATTTTAACTACAAATTAAAAGTATATTAATTTATTTATTTAAAAAAATTATTAATTAATCAATTTTTAGCATTATTAGAAATTATAATAATATTTAATATATAAATATTTTGATTATAAAGCTTTATCTTTATAATTTAATTTAACAATTTTTTAAAATTAATAATAAATAAATCAAAATACAACTCTAATAAAAATAAATTAATTAATTAAAATTTAAAAAAAAAAAATCAATATTTGAATTTTTTTAATTATATGTCCTTAACCATTTCCAACTTTGCTTTGCTACAATTAAGTTTATAATTATATATTTTATACAAATTCCTCTTCAAAAACTTTCAACCATATCCCCTTTTCACCAAGTTCTCTATCATATAAATTCTTTATAAATATTTCATAGGATGAAACCACAACCTAAACTCAATATTTCAAGATTCCTCCAAAGTGATTTTATAGAACTAAATAATCTTTATTTATTTCTTCTTTCTTTTCTTTTCTTTTTTAGAAAAAGTGCTTTCTTGAGTACAAAATCATGGGTCTGCATTTTTGTTTACAGTCAATTTTCACACGAGTCTAATAGCAATATTTTTATATGTTTTGTGTATTTTCTTATCTATTTGTTATCTTTCTATCTTCTATTATGTAAAGTATAGATCCTCGTTACATAGATAACTATTTTATGGCCCTACTTACTGATTAAAAAATATCAGAACATCATATGTTCTCATCATTGAATCTCCCAATAATTATAACAGAGCCCATAAGGATTATACAAAAAGACCAGAATTACTCTCTTAAGAATAATTAACACTACCAACATTAATCATGACATCCTACGCGAAATATGCAAAATATAACTTACCAGGTTCTTTGGAAATACCTCGCTTGGATAAGAGCTCTGCAGTCATATTGTGTTCCGTATAAATAAGTCCAAATTGAATCTGTTGGAAATTACGTGTCGGGTTCCTGATGAATTCCATCCAGTTTGATAATATGGGAGGATTAAATATAGTATAATCCTTGATCCAGTTAATGATGCTCTAAGCATCTCCATAAACTTGTAAGCTCTCTAACCCTAGCCATTTTTCACTTATGAGTACTCCCCATAAAGCAATAATATTTTCTCTACTGTTAGACAACAAAAAAATTTGAGCTTGTATGGAATCTCCCATTTCCATGCATCCTGGAACCACATGTAGTAGTCGAATCCTTCTTTGTCATAGGAGATCTGTGATAAATTTCCTTGACCAACCGACTGGCCATTTTTTATCAAGCCATCCCAAACCATCATGTCTGCTTGACCAATGATTGTTATACCAACTATGTGTAATTGTGAAAGGTAACTCTCCCATTCATTAGAAATATATCCTTGTAACCCCAAGTCCTATGCCTTGATCCAAGATTGTAAATTAATTTTATTATTGTGTAGGTAATGGATATGATCAAGGTGGTATATGCCTTTGTTGTGTATTAAATCAAGAATAGGAACAAATAAAGAGTGGCTCCCAGTAAATCCATTTATTGCATCTAAATCGATATCAATCTTTGATCCATCACCAATGTCCCAATGAATGTACCCCAGCAACCATTGTAAGTTTTTCATCTTGCTACACTAGATGAAGGACACACTTGATTTCCTCTGGGCTCCATTCTTGATCCAAGAAGAGAACATTTGGCCATACATATATTTATCTCTAAAATTTTTTGACCATAAGTTGTTACCAGACATAGCCCTCCACATGTTTTTGACGATCAACGCCCTTTTAAAAGTATAAGGATACATAATCCCCTAGCCATCCTCCTCAATCAACCTAGCCAATGTTTTCCACGTAACCAAGTATATCTTCCCGATAAGGTTGGTACCATACCACAAGAATCTAGCCATAATATAATCTAAGTTGTGAATGATCTCCCTTGGTTACATGAGCAGATTCATCTAGTATACTCAGATTTTTTGTAGCACTGAATTTAACAATGTTAGACAACCACCCATCGATAAACATCTATGTTTCCCACCAACCAAGTTTTTTTCAAATCTGTCAATCAACTAGTCCTAATCCTTTATATTGTACCTGTTAGGTTTTACTATAAAACCTACGTATACAAATCCTTCGTCATAATGTATGGATGCATTATCATAGAGGTTACATATTTCCATGATCACTGAGTCCTCTTTGTCGCCATGTGCCAAAATAGACTCACTTTTTCTCATGTATAAACATGTTTCTTCTCCAAAATTCTTAATGACCTTATGAATATATGTCCATTAATCAATATATGTCACACCACCAAATAATAAGTCATCCACTAACATCAAATGCGTGATAACATTGTGTCTGGTACATGAACCCCATAAAAAAACCCCTTATTCCTCACATCCCCCATCTTGCAGTTCATACAATCAATCATAAGGAGAAAGAGGAGAGGTAACATAGAAAATCCCTGCCTTAGAGTCATAAATTCCCTAAAGAATTTTGTCGGTAATCCATTAATAATCAATGAAAAAATAGTCGTATTGATGCATTCCATAATCCATTTAATGTTTTTAGGGGAAATACCAATTTTGATCGGAACCAACCTCAGGAAATCCTAGTCAACAAAATCATAGGATTTGATCAAATAAAATTTTAGTAGACACATTTTAAACTTCTTGGCCTTCATGGATTGTAATACCTCTTGTGATATGGAAATGGAATCCTAGATATTCCTACCCTCCAGGAACCCAAACTATTCATAAGTGATGTGCCTTGACAAACTGGTTTGAGTCTGCAAGAGATTAATTTTGAAATCATCTTATAAATTGAGTTGCACAGGGAAATAAGTCTATAGTATGCAAAGGTCTTTGGGTTCTTCCTTTTAGAAATTAAGGAAATAAATGTGGCATTGATGGCCCCATAAATGTATCCACACGTCCTTGATTCTTCAATAACAACCAGTAGGACCAGCATCATCGGCTCTATGAAATGAAGGAATAATTCTAGCCCCCAACCATCTGGAATAAGGCTCTTATCCTTCACAAAAACCTTTAATATTGCTATCAATTCTTCCCTTATTATCATTTTTCCCAAATTTTCATTATATTCCTCAAAAAACATCATAGGAGCAAGTGCAATATAGTCCATTTGTGAAGAAAAAACTTGTTCTTACTCTTTAAAAAGCTTACTAAAGTGTTTGACAGCTTCCTGTTTGATTCTCTATTGAGAGTTATGTAGCTAAACATCTTCATCCAAGATACCCCTAATTGTGTTGACTTGCTTCCTAAGGTTAGCATGCATGTGAAAAATCTGGTTTTTATATCCCCAACACCAACCCATGTAGCCCGAATTTTCAAGTAAGTGTTTGCCTCCTGTGACAAGAGTATCCTTCTCAATTTTTCCTCCAATTCCAAAATTTTGGATCAGTATTTCCCAGTGAAAAATAGTGGGTATTCAAGGTCATTTTAACACCGAAGGATATTCTAAATGTTGAATTGAGACTTATATTCAACATCCCTCTTACCTTTGGCCCAAATGAAAACTTCCCTTTCCAGGGTTTTCAATTTCTCATATATGGAGGACATGTAGTTTGTTGGGGAAGATGTCAAGTACCTGTTCCAAACATTAGACACCAGAGTCTCAAATTCGACTTCAGCCATTTTGAATTAAATTTAAATGAGTAGTATATTCTCATACCAACCCCCTCCTAAGATTGCATGATTGACTGATGATTAGAAATAACAAAAGGGATTATAAGAGATTTAATCCCCACCAGTTCATTATACAGATATTGAATCAAAATGAACCTGTCCAGTATCTTGGAGATTCCCTCTATTCCAGTACATCCATTCCTCCATGTAGGGGAAATGGGTACAAGAGAGACATATATAAGAGCATTAAAATCTAACAAATCCTTAAAAAATGAAAAAAAATTATCCTCCATTGAATTATCTCTCGAAATTTCCCTAGGCCCGTTAGAAAAGTTGAGGTCCCCAACAATAATAAGTGACTTCAGTCCCAATAGACCCGAGCCAGATACAAGGTTCCAAAACTGTTTGCATCCATAATATGGTGCATAAGTGTTAATAATGTGCATCCTTTGACACAATCCCATCAAATGGCCAATCAATATGATGTCTGCATATGATAGAAATTCCTTCACTGATATGACTTTAGGGTTCCAAATCACCGCAAAACCACCAGAATCACCTGTCACACTAGTGGCACACATAAAATAGTCTGCGAAAATCGACAATAAAGCCTCCCAGGATTTTTCTTAGGGGATCATAGTTTCTTGTAATAGAATCATTGAGGGGTTATGCATCTTGATAATGCCTCTAAGGTATCTTATTTTATGGGCCGCTCCCAATCCCCTTATATTCAAAGATAAAATAATCATGAAATCACTTGTTTCTCGGGTATATCCCCTCTAATGACCCACATACTATTGAAATCAGAAATAGAAATAAGACCAAAAATGTAATCTGTATTGATATTGAAAAGAGCCTTAGGAACATACAACCCGGGAGAATCTGGCCCTGGGGAAGAAGACAAACTAGAAAGGTTACAAACAAAGACTTTCTTAAATTTGGGAAGTCTTTTTTCCTATGAGTTACATTCCTTAGTGATACAAGACTGAATTTATTCTTCATGTCCTAAAAGAATGACCGCATGATCATTAAGGGTTTGAGATCTATAGAGGAATTTTGAAGGCTATCAAGATCCCTATCCAAGGTGATCAACATGGAATCTACCCCTAGAGTTAGGATATGAGAAGAATTTTGATGAAATATATCAGGACCGAGGGAAACGCTAGAGCCCCCATAATCCATAAGAGAATGAGTTCCAACAAGACCAACTGGATTTAGTATATCCCGAGACAGATGTTCTATAGGAGGTATATTAGCCAACAAAATATAGGTCTTATCCCCAATAGGGAGAGGAGAATTACCCACACCCAAATCAGCCACTGGATTCTATGCATCAGAAATACCATGTACATCAAAAGACATAGGAGGGGGGTTTGAGTTACCAAGAGGTAAGGAGCAGGGGGATGTCACTTTGGTAGCATAGTTCATATGCAGTCCACACATTTAGTTTCCATGAGCTTCCACATAGCGCGATCCTCAAATAACAATTTTTTTTTTAGGGAAGGAGGCCAGTAAGTGCCCCGTCTCATGATAATGAAGACATATGTATGGAACCCCCAAATAGTCTATGAATAACTTGAAGGGAAAACTTCTCTCTCAAACTTCCAGCTCAACCTACAAACCCTGCCCATCTTTACCTCCACCAAAACCCATACCCTATTTTTTAATTTGGAAAAAACTTCCCTCATCCCAGTAAAATGATTTTCCAATATTGTTAGAAATTTATTTAACCACAAAAACATTCCACAACTCCAGGGGTAAGCCAGGTAATTTCGCCTAAAAAAGAATACAATGGGGAATCTTCATAAAAGGGTCAAATATGGCTCTCCATATTTAAAGGATAAGGTATCGATGACCCTTTATCCATGGATCCTTTAGAATCCACATAGAATCCTTGGGGATGAGAAAATTGAAACATAACCAGCCATTGAATAAGATGCTAAGTTCTAACCTTCGACCTATACTTCAAAATTGACACCCATCTTGATTCTATCCAAGATTTAATTTGATCACCCGAAATCTACAAGTGGTGTCAGTGACCCACTAAAGCCCTATGTCTCAATCTCTCAACGCTCTCCCAGAATGACTCGACACCAAGCACTAGAGCCAACACTCCCAGAAACGCCTTGAAAGGCTTATTTTTATTATTCGATTGATGATACGCAACAGTAAATATCAACTGTAAGAGACCATTAGTCCCATTTAAGCCTCCTTCAGATGAATCTCGTAGAGGACTAGTGAAATGGGTGCCCGACGGAAGTGAAAGTCCCAAAAGTGCATCTCGTTCTTTCTGGACAGTAATCTTTATCAATTTTTTTGGAGACGGGAAAAATAACTCTTTCATGGATTCCAAGTGTCCAACACAGGTGCAACCACAACAATTGTCACCAATGACACCATGGCCTCTGCCAGTTAGGCAAGCATGAAAACCAAAAAAGGGTCTCTGAAAACCAAAGGTTATTGACAAAATGAACCTTGTGAATAAGAGACATAGTAGGCCGATATGATGTGACCCTAGAGGAAAATTCACGCAGATACAAGTGGGTGGGACACCCCAATTAAGGTCATTAAAGGAAACCAAAATAACAATCAATATTAATTGAGTTATTCATTGAGAAATTTATGCTTGTACTGAAAAATATACCCCAAAGATATTCTTAGGTGTTACTACTTTAATAATAGACACCCTAATCCCGGATGCGAGTGATCAATGAAGGCTAGCATACGGCGAGCCCATGGCGTGACACTTGGCTCAGCCACATGGTCACGCATGGGCTCAAGCCACGGGAATTTGTTTACGCCAACTGCACCCATCGAAGCTCCATTAATTCGCTCGACTATCGATGCACTCCACCATAATTCAAAATGTGTCTGAGCAGTAGCCTTCCTCCATTTCCCTTGAGCTGTATTTGTCCCTCTATGGTCTCAGAGCCTAGCTCTAGAACGCCCACAGGGATGCGATGCAGTCTCTATTGTTGTATTGTCCTTGCCCCCGGCCACCACGTCTCCCACAGCCTTCATTGCAGTCTGAATTTCGACACTGAACCTTCGGCTCCCCTGTCCTCTGCACACTTGGCTCCTCAGCCTTCTATTCATTCGACCCTGCTGTCTCAGCCTTTCAACAGTGCCTCCACGAGCACCACTATGCCTAGGCGCCACTGTATGCGTTGCTGTCGCGACAGTGGGCGTGGCAGGGCATCAAGGTCTTCGCTCTCCAATCGTTTTGACTCTTCATCTCCTTCGTTGGAGGATTCGTTTGGTCGCTATCTAGCAACCCGCAGTGGTAGAGGTCGAGACTTGGCCTCGAGGCGATCACACTCCTTAACTCTTGTTCGCATTTCCTCCCCATCGCTGCACCACCCCACCAGACATTCTTCCCTGCTGCTGCCTAATCTGGAGACTCTGCCCTCTCCATCCACTATGCACTCCGCTCAATTCCATTACACTTGTACCCTAGACTGTCCTCGTATCACTGCCACCATCTCTATAAGTTTCAAGGAGGAAGCATCCAATGCCGAGAGCCCTCATCCCAGGAAATTGCTCATAAAATCCACTTTAGATTCGACGCCTTTGCCGCCTACGAGAATTTTGAAGCTCTCCCCGTCGTTCATGGCGCCCCCGCCTCTAGCAGCAAAAGCAAGGGCAATACAGACAATTGCAGCGATAGCAGCAGTAAGGGTTGGTCTGGTGATGATGGGGGCATGGGCAGTGCACGCACCGCCAACATTCCTGAACATGCAGCGCCCCGAGACACGATTTTTGATGACACCGAGGAGTACAGGTGCCCAATTGTGGAGGAGACACCTCCCCCAGCCAATGACACCTAAATTTTATAGGTTTCTTTTCAGTTTGGGACTCCTTTTCTGGTTTATCATGTTGCTCCCAGACATTTTTGTCATTTATCACTTCTTTTTGTATGAAGTTGGTTTTCCCATGATGGGCAGCTGTAGTAAAACTAATTTGGTCGGTTTCCCCTTCTGGGGTAGTCACAATTTTGATCTTTTGCCTCACAATGCCTCTGGAATTGGCTAGTCTAGCAATTCCAGAGGCAAGACAATCCATGTACTATATGTTTTTATAAATATAAGTTAGACTTACTTAGAAAAAAAATAATAAACACCCTAATAAATGGAAGGTACAAAGAACAAAATATAACAACAGGTTAGTGATATTTTCTCATGGAAGCTTTAACAGAATCTATAACAATAAGAATCAGGAGCACAATTGCACTGATCACTAGCCCCATCAACTGAGTCATTTCTAGGATAGACAAAGTGTCCATGGCATCTGAAACATCATTTAACATAAATTATTTTAAAAGAAATACTTCCTAGCCTCACCAAAACCATGGCACACCACCATACTATACCCATAAATCTAAATATGGAGTATGAGTCGCCCCATGCTCCATAAACACCATATGCACCCGTCGCTCGAGTGTCTCTACTCTCCTTGTGGCATCTAATCATATACATCAAAAGTAAATCAAATTATATTAATTTATACCATAAAGTTTATGGACCAACTCAATAATAAATATACAATTTCGTTTCAAATTCATTTTAAATTAAAAAATGTTATTAAATTTAATTCAAATAATTATTATTATGTGAAATATAATATTCTTGAATTATATTTATTTATAAATATTCACCACAACTATCCTAAGTTTCACTCTAAGAATGGTCCTCGACACAAGTAATAAGCTCTTTAAATATGTTGTCGAAGGATGTGCGTGAGAACATAAATGCCATACCTTTAATGTTCTTTATAATAAGAAACAATAGCAAGTTGCCTATAGCTTTATGGTCCCACCTACAACTGCCCATGTGAAAATTTGGAATATTCCCCATGTTTATTAGCACTTGATTGATCAACGGTTTTCTCTATCCTAATTATCTGGTTCTTATGCTTCTTTCTTCTTGCCCAATTACCACTTTAATTTCTTCACCTTGATCACCTATTTTATATGCATTATATTAGTTGACCAAAAAGGTATTTTGCCTAATTTTTGTGATTGATAAGTCTCAATTACAAAAATTAAGCAAAATACAACTTCAACTCCACATGGTATCATATACACCCTTTTAAATTAATATTAAAATAACACATATATATTCATATATTATACATAATAATGTATATACATATTGTGCACATTATACTTATATATTATTTTATAAATTTTGTATTCTATTAGAAATTACATTTGTTGTGTTTATATATATATATATATATATATAGATAACCATAAGTTTAAATAGATAATATATAAATAATATAAGTCAAACTATCATATAATATAATTCTTGTAATTATATAATGTGTAAGTGCCGTGATATAAATTAAAGGGCAATTTTATATGCATTATATTAGTTGACCAAAAAGTTCCAAACAAACATTACAACCTATATCATAAAATAAAGCAAAAGGCGCAAATAAAAATATAATGAACGAACAAGAAACCATTATAACGACCACCCTTTATATGGAGAGCGTTTACATTGTTGTTCATATTGAGAAGGCATAGGGATTTTAATGTCGAATTTTAATGAATAATATCATTACTTTGGGAACTTCGGCATTTTTATTTATGAAAATAAAAGCGTTATGAAAGAATCTAGCTTATTTAAAACTTACGAAAGAATCAATTTGAATCCAAAGGGTAGATTTCTACAACAAGATACCAAAAAATTAAGATCATGGTTCAACAAAACTATAATAATTTTTATACAATGTATTTTGAAATGAAATCATGTTTTTTTTAATAATTTCATATTATAATATTATGTATTTCATATTATAATTATGTTGATAAACATTTTATAGTGAGGTTGTTGTTGGTAACACTGTTGAGATTCATCATCTTTAATAGGTGACACAAATATCAAAAGTGTCGCATATGTTGACTAATTGAATCAAATCATAATAAATTGCATACATCTTGGTGGGGGATTGACTTTTTCCTTAGCATTGTGAGATTGTATGGAACAGTCTATCATAAGGAAAGCACCCGAGCTATCAATAATTTCCTCCCCTTCAGGTTATATGCAGGTGGGTTGTGCTCTCTCCTTCCTACTTTGGGTTGATTTGAACAACAAGCACTCGAGCTATTAATAATTTCTTTCCCTCCAGGTTATATGCAGGCAGGTCAAGATCTCTCCTTCCTACGTCGAGTTGATTTGAACAATGAGCACTCGTGTTATCAATGATTTCTTCCCCTTCAGGTTATATGCAAGCAGGTCGAGCTCTCTCTTTCTAGCGTCGGGTTGATTTGAACAATGAATCTCTCAGAAAATCTCATATCCACCTCTTAAGCTTCTGGGTCGACTTCTTTTGAATCTTTTTTCTTCAGGAAGAAAAAACTACTAATATTAATTTATAATAACAGTTACGTAATCATCAATCAGAAGATGATATGTAGAGTGCATCATTCTCAAAACCATAGGTCAGAAACGGTCAGATGATGAAAACTGGTGTGCACCACCCATCAAAACCAAGTACATAGAAGACCACATTTGAAAACTAAATTAACCATATAGCAAAATCATTGCTTGTGGCCTGTTGCCGAAATATAGCATCAAAATATTAAACAACAGAATGACATATTAAACAGAAATAAACCCAGCATGATGTAAACCATTCCCGTTGGACCATGCTATGTAGTCGTCACAACCGACCATATGACATATGAGAAGCATGCCTGAGCAAGAAGCTGCCCGAAAAAATAACCAATGTGAAAAACCAACAGATAAGCCCATGTGATCTCAAGGGATTAAGAAGTCTTGTTGAAGGATAATCTGCCTGTTTTGGTAGAGAGTCGCAAAAATGTGCCCAAGAGGAGCCTCCAATCCTTTTTTTGATTGACGGTCAGCTGTGGAATTGTGCTCTCTGTATATGTGAGTCATAATATGCAAAGTGAAGCAAGTAAGGAGCTCATGAACCCGATCCACCCACCCCTATAAACCAATTGGCTGGAAGGATTGTCGTCCAGAAATACCATCTATAACAATTTTGGAATCCCCATAAATATGGATTGAATGCAGACCCAATTCTTTTGCCATCCATAATCCAGACCACATCGCCAAAAGTTCCACCTTGTTGTTGGTGCCACGACCCCATTCCAATACATTTGCACAGAATCACCATCAGACAGCTTGATCCAAGCGCCACAACCACATACCCCCCGTCCCCACCCCCGCCCTCCCCCCCAATGCAGCTCCATCGAAGTAGATAGTTGGCAGGGAAATAAGATGCGGGCGGATGCGATGTGAGAGATCCCTGGTGGAAGGAGAAATCACCACATGACCATTAATCCATCTCATAATTGCCCCATGTAAAGAGCCTATATTGAATGGCACATTCTAAAAAATTAGTCTATTGCAAGTGAGCTAGATCTCCCAGAATAAGTGAAAAGGGATGGTTTTATAAACCCCATTGAAATCCTCCCATCGCTGGAGGGCCTCATTAATGTGCATCGAACTCCATCCTCTCCCCATGATATGTGCAAAAAATAGCTACCAAACCTTCTTCATTGTTGGACAATATAAGAACACGTGGACAACAAATTCTTCATGCTGCTCACATAATGGACAGCGACCCAGCCCCATGAAGCCAATTTGGATGAGCCGATCCCATGTGAGAATCCTTCCTTTCCAAATTAACCATGTAAACAATATAATCTTCTTTGGTATCTTCCAGCTCAAGTGTTTGGTGAAGGAAGAATTCACATTACCACCAAATCTTCTTTTCATAATGTCACAATATAGCATTTTTACCACAAGATTCCCATCATTAGAATGCCCCTCCCATTCTAGCCTATCTCCATCCGAGTGAAGACTCAGACCACTCAAAACGGAGAGAATCAATATAACTATCCCATGCGGGAGCATCCCCATCAGCAAGACCAACTTGTGCATATGTCTTCCAAATCGGATAGCCCATCGCCAATGGGAAATAAGTTGGTGAAGGCGGGTGATGCCCTTGTGCATCAAGAGATGGATTATAACTGCATCCATTTGATGTCCATTATCAGTCCCAATTATGCGTTCAATCCCCAGGGATATGTCCATGCCATTTCCGAAGCGCCATGCAATATTCGCTCCCACAATAGGCATGATTTTCTTAAAACTTTTCCATATAGCTGATTCTGCCAGCTGGTTGCATGTGCCACCCCTATATATGAGGAGTAAAAGATTCATTGTATTGTATTTAAACATCAGTACGTTATACCATGTGCTCTGTGAATTAATAGCCCGCCAGAATGATTTGTGAGAAGTGCATTTGAGGAGGATCTGACATCCAGTAATCCCCAGCCACCGTATTCAATAGGATTTGAAACAACATTGAGCTTACACAAATGAATCTTTCTTATAGGGTCGACTTCTTTTGAATCAAGCGCTCTAATATTTAATTACATATTGCCAATCAATTATGAAGCTACCACAAAACGTCCTCGTTTCTTCCAACCATTCATTCAATCAGCCCTCCGACTCTGGATCTATAAACTATAAATATGCTCGATCTAGAACACTTTTCTCTGAATCTTTATCGGGTACAATTTTCAATACACAGAGGAAATTAAAAAAAAATCACCACTGCCCAACGAAATCAATCCAGTTAAATAGATGCAATGGATAGGTATTAATGGTAACGAGTTCACTTACACCAACCTTCTTAGTGCCTGCGTGAATTCAGAAACTTTGAAACAGGGTGAGCAGATCCATGCCCATGTCATAAAATTAGGATTTGAGACGTATATGTCTACAGTGAATGCCCTAATTACAATGTATGATACATTTGGGAGCTTGAGTTTTGCACACTAAGTGTTTGATGAAATGTTGATGCAAGGTTTTCTGTCATGGAATGCTATTGTAGCAGGTTACACACTTAATGGGATCCCGAATTTGGAACTTCTTTGCAAAGGAAAATCTCCAGATATGAAGCCGAAGGAGTTCACCTTTAGTAGTGTTCTTAGGACATGTACAAGACATAACACGCTCAGAGTTGGAAAGCAAGTTCACGCCCACATTTTTAGAACAGGATTCGAGCGAGATAAATTTGTGGTTAGTTCCCTTGTTGATATGTATCTGAAATGTGGGAAACTAGAAGATGCATGTCATGTCTTTGTGAAAATTCATAAGAAAAATAGTATTTTTTATTGCAATAATGGTCGGATATGCTAAGCATGGACAAGGTGAGGCCACACTAAGTTTCATTCACCACATGCGGAAATATGGTGACATGCCAAATCAGTTCACGTTCACCAACCTTTTTAGGGTATGTCCAATCTTAGTTGCTTTGGAACAGGGAAAAAAAATCCATGCCTACACAATAAAAAATGGAATTGAGTCAAATTTTTTTTGGGAGCGCTCTTGTTGACATGTATAGTGAATGTGGTAGCATAGAGGATTCATGCATGGTTTTCTGCACTCTTCTTGAATGCATTGTTGTATCATCGACTGCAATGATCGTGTGATATTCTCACCATGGGTATGGTAAGGAAGCTCTCCAACTTTTTTGAAGGATGTAAGAGGAAGACATGAAACCTAACTATATTACATTTTTGGGTGTCGTTTCTACATGTAACCATGTTGGCCTTGTGGAATAAGCTCTTTACTACTTTGATTCCACGAGTGCTGATTATAATGTTTTTTTTTTCTTAGACGTAGTGCTGATTATAATGTTATCCCCAGAATGAAACACTTTTCCCACATGGTTGGCTTCCTTGGTCATGTTGTCCATCTTGATGAGGTAGAGGACTTTATCAATAAAATGTCCTTAAATCTTGGAGCTTTGGTATGGAAAACACTTATGGGTGCCTGTAGAATTTATGGAAAAATGGAAGTAGGAAGGCACATGGCAGAATGGCTTCTTGAGTTGGAGCCACAATATTATGGAACATGTGTTATTATCAAATATTTATGTTGCAGCTGGAAGATGGGATGATGTCAGAAATATGAGTAAATTGATGGAAGAGAGGGGAGTGAAAAATGAGCTAGTACACAACTGTATTTAGGTCAAGAACAATGTACATGTGTTTGTTGTAGAATATAAGTCACACCCATAGACACAAAATTTATGCAATGGTAGAGAGATTGAGTGGTCAAATGAAAGTTGCAGGGTATGTTCCTGACACAAAATTTGCACTACAGGATGCAGAGCAAAGGCAAAATGAACACTCTCTATTCCACCACAGTGAGAATCTAGCCATTTCTTTTGGTCGGATCAACACATATCTGTGTACTACTATCATAATTTTTAAAAACCTTGATGTCTTTGGTGACTATCATACATCATCTAAGTTCATAGCTTAGATTTCTAAGAAATAGATCATTGTAAGGGATGCAAATCAATTCCATCATTTCAAGGATGGTCTGTGTACTTATGCGGACTATTGGTGACTCTCAGTTGAATTCTCAACAATTCAAGAATGCACATAATTCTCTTGGTGGGAAAGAACGAGGCACACTTTGGTTTTCAATCAACAATTGTATGTGGATTTATTGTAATGAAGTGTACACTAGGTTATCCCTTTCCTTGGCGTCTAGTTGGGTAAGTCATCTCTAAATCTACATTTTGCGATCCAAAAATCCCCAGATTAGAGGCCATATCGTAGGCCTTGGCTTCTAGGTTACTTTTCTTTGTATATTCTTCTTCCCTTGTCGATTATGTTCCCATGACAATGAGGTATTCCCAACCAATTATATATTGCCAATATTTCCTTTTGGATTCTTGTGCATACAAACAAATCGATGTCCGCCTCTTACTTAAAGATAAAATAAGGTGCAGTTTGGAACGAGATTTTCCATTCCTCGAAATTATTTTGTACCTCTTCCTTATCGGTAGGATGAACTGGGTGGGGAGACCGGGGTAGCCAATTTTTGGCCGGGCTTGGGTCATCCTTCCTCCAACGCAAATTTCTTCCTCCATGTATTGGACCAAAATATTGTTTAATGAGGCTCGCCCCCTTACCTGTAATATCTTCCTTAGTTAATATTGTTTGTTGCAACTGTTATGCGGTGACTGGGTCAAACAAGGAATTCTATGCTTGTCTGATGAGATCTTCCTTCCTTTGGTTCAAACCTACCAACCACAATCGAGGCTTTAAAGATAAGGGCTCCCATTTCAACACTAATTCTGTGGCAAATTGTTTCTCCTGGCATGCATCAAAGAAATGGCAATCATAAGTGAGTAGTTTCCTAGAGTCATTTGAGGTGTTCTTAAACTACAATGAATAAATGGAACATCACACAGATTATCTGGACAGGTTTGGATCAAGGATAATAAAGATATTTGGGTGAAACAAAGTTGTGAGTAGAATATGCCACAACGAAGATGGCATAATAGCTTATGCTTGAAAACAAGTTAATAAGGCAAAGATTCTTGGCCCATCTTCAAGAGTTACAAAACTTTGAAATTTGGTGACAAAATTCTTGATTTCAAATCTGAAGTGCTTAGAAGGACATTTGGTGCATATTAAGCATCAAGTTTTCAAAATTTCAATGTTTTGTTTGAAAACAATTTGTTTTCCTTTGCAACCTATCTAGGTCCTCCAAGCTTCATTTTATAAACTTTGAAACAATAATGGGAGAACGAAATCCACTTGTTTCCCATCCAAAATCACAACATGATAAAAATATTCAGTGATTCCTTAAATTGCAACAAATAAGGACACCCATTCAATTTGTTTAGGCTTTTGAGCACCCCATGAAATGTGTGTTTCTTAGTTTCTTTTTTTTTCTCCCCCATCCAAACAGATTCTCATCATAATCTCTAGGATGTTTTTTAGAGAAGATGGTAGAATATCGCAGTAATGACTCCTCTAATATTGCTTCTAGTTTAGTTATGAGTTCGGTGATATAAATCCGATATATTGCAGATTATATAATGCACTTTTACCAACTTGAAAAGATATACCTTACCAATAATTTAGTCACTTGATTCCTCATGCCTTATATGTCAACATCCTTGTTTCCTACAGTGCTACCTCTGCACCACTCTACATTCATCTACACTTCTATCGACAATTATTTGCACCCTTTTGGTGCAAATGCTAGTATACTATATCGAATGCGAAGGTATCATATCATAAGGACGATCGATATATAAATGTTAAAAATGAATTCAACAAATGTTTCAAATAAGACCCATGATGGATTTAGTTTTCCCAGTAGACTTTGAACTCAGATTCAAATTTATTTTTTTAAAGGAAATTGGTTGGACAAAGTCCAGGAGGGAGAACTTTGTATAAGAAGGTGGGGGGCACATACACTCGAAGGTTGTAGGTTGTAGCAAGAGAGGGAAAATGTTGGAAATTTTTTGGTGGCTGTGGAACTTATTAAACTTTGATATTTGTAATTGTTTTGTTTTGAAATTTCCAATTGATTAATTCTTATGTACATATGATATTACTTTGATATTTGTAATTGTTTTGGTTTGAAATTTCCAACTGATTAGTGCTTATGTACATATGATATAACTTTGATATTTGTAAGTATTTTGGTTTGAAATGCCCAACTGATTAATTCTTATGTACATGTGATATTTTAATTTCCATGGTTGTTGTGATTTGTGTCTTTTGAATTTTTTATAACCTTTCTTTGGAAATATTTTTAAGAGATAGCATTGTTATTTACAAGACCTATATTTGTAAATATACGATGACTTAACAATATTTTTCCCTTACTATGTTAGTTCTTTTCATATACACATTCGATTGAATTAACCTTTCAATACATATGTATTAAAGGATAATTATGATTTGTACATTTCATAAGTCAAAGTTTCTATGAACTATTTCTAGGGATTTGGATTATTTGAGTATGCTTCTTGCATATTAACATGACTAATACTTATATTGTAAGAATTTCTAATTTTTAAAATATTTCATCGTTTGTCTGCTGAACTAATTCATGATTTAAGTGTTGAAGGATTAATTGTATTACAGGAATTGTTTTAGTTATTTAGTTTTATTGCCTCCACTGAGAATAGTGTTAGATAGTTATTTTTATCTACATTCATGATAATTATCGATGCATAATATAAAAAAAAATTCAAATTATTATGTGTTTGTTTAAAACATTGGAAGGTTGCATTGTTGTACTTTTCTGTCTTTTGCATATCACATCAAGAGTTATTGATATTTTTAAATCAATTTTTCATTTATAATTTAAATTTAGTTATATTATTTGCATTGAAATATACAACAAAACAAACATAATTTATCCTCTATTAGTTCGACCAGTTAACACATGTTTTTGGTGTTGTCCGTTCTATATTATATTTCCTATAGATTTTGTATTATAATATTGTATATTAACATCTACTTGCTAAATTTGTATCATAGTTTACTAATTATTTAATTGATAAATTAGGTACATCTTTATAACATAGTAGTTTAGGTTTCATGTACATATAACATTAGATAACTCTAGGATTCCCAAGCTCTTTTCTTCATGAGAGGAAGAGATCCAAAGGCCAACAAAGCCTTTAAAATCACTGGGAGTGGCTACTTTAAACGACTTGGGATAACTAAAGAGCCTTGATCTAGGCCATTCCCCCTTTGTTGACAACCAGTCCAAAATTCCATGTCAACAAAATGGCACTAGGAGGGCTTGAGGTAAAATAAATTATTAAATTGTTTATCCCTCAATCTCCATTTCAAGAACTTTATTCCTTCTTATTTGTGTCATTTAAAATTCACTATATGGTAGGTTATAGGATAAGCTAACTTAATTGGGGTCTCATTTATTACTGTCACTTCTAAACAATGGCTCCTACCCATATCATTGTGTTGGAAAATGCTTTCAACTTTCAATTACCCAAGATTTCCAACAAGACAATTTCCCTCTTGTCAACACTCACCTTTGATGGTGAAGGGAACTCATCTAAAAATGGCCATATTTCTTTGTCTAGTCATATGTTATTAAAGTATAATATTACTAATATTAATTTTGTATGCAGATTATTCTCTGTCCCCTTTCAAGGTCAGGTTAAGTACTAGTTTGAATTTTTTATAATGAATTCCAATCATTCTTGGTTAGAGTTTATAATTGAGTTTTTAGATGATTTGAACATTTATAACTATTATGAATTAGAGGATTATTTGAATCATTTACGGAAATAAAATGGTGAATCATTAGAATATTTCACAATTAGGCTCATACATTATTGTACTAGATTTCCTTTGGAAGAAATGCCTCCTATCGATGAATGGTTTCAAAAGCTCATTTCTCTTTCAGATGAACAAGATTAATCAATTGTAAACCAATTTGAATTAGAAAATAATAATCATGTGTAGTTTGGTTTGAATTTTCATGATCACCTTTAAAATTTAAAAGTTGTAGAAGCGCCACAGTTTTTGTCGATTTATTTCATTTTATTAAATCGGGAGCAACGCGATACTTTAGAAGATATAACTATGGTTCTTGGTAATTATTTTTAATTGATGTCTCCTTATAATGAGAAAGAAAATTTAAATGAAGATAGTTGTCATTCTCTCCAAGATGCTACAACTATTTTTGAAGTGAAAGAGAATCAATATGAATTTCATAATCATGCTATCAATAAATATTATCCTAGTTCACTTGAACAAGTTCAAGACCAACTATCAGGAAATTCCACCATTAGTCAAATTATTTATTCCCCATTATTAACTGAATTGGATTGTGATAATAAACATGATTTTGTATTATATAATATTTCATGTTCAAATTTTTCACTAGAGCATAGTGCTGGTTGATCAATTTATGCAAGGAGAGGAAACAAACCCACAAGTGGAAAATATTAGCCTATCATTTCAAGGGATGCAGTTCATATTCTTTAGTCTTCTACATATTATTCATTATACTCTGAAATATTTGATAATTCCATGCAAACATGCTTTTAAGAATATGTTGATTTTTTTTTGCATTATTAAATTGTAATCATGTACAAATTAATAATGATTTTTGTATAGAACATAAAGGAGATAATAATATTTCATCCCATGTGTAGAAATTTAATACAAATTATGTATTGCATGGATTCTCCTGATCTAACAATTATATGCCACTGTTAAATACATAATCCCTTCTACAAAAATTCTTGCAGAATTTAAAACACGATTGCCAATTGCAATATCAAGAAGAAAGATCAATCACACATAATACAGATGTTTTTACCAGGAAATCATAAAGATAAAAACCCCACTATCATATATTATGTATATATCATGGATCATGAAACAATCTCATACAAAAATCTAATCCAAGAGCTCTCAGTACAATATACAATCATCTCACACTATTATACAAAAATTGGCAAATACATGCACCAATTTACTGCCTCCAGACAGCCTGCCTCCACTGTGCAATCCGAGTTGACAGCACTCCCTGAATGAATGGAATCCTGGTTGCCTTGACTGCACAATCCTCATGGGCACATCCAATGTGTGTGTGGTTGCATGAGTGCACCCACTAATGTCACAACTGATAGTCAAACTGTCCCTTTCACCTACATCTCAACTGGGTCTCCACTGGATCTGACATGCATGTAGTTAACAATAGTAAATCTTCATTTTCATGTGAGACCATTGA
The DNA here is from genome assembly GCA_034641835.2 of Pinus albicaulis. NCBI lineage: Eukaryota > Viridiplantae > Streptophyta > Pinopsida > Pinales > Pinaceae > Pinus > Pinus albicaulis. The sequence continues at coordinate 225,857,959 of CM076572.1, read as the reverse complement.
TTGTGAATTGATTAAATAATTAATTCACCGATCTCTCACTAGTGTGTCTTAATTTACAACTAGTACAAATGAGTTTAACTCACTTAACTAAGTTAACCTACTTTACAACTCACATAACTACACATCCAACTCTGTTACAACTTCGAATCACTCAGTTACAACTAAGTCCACTTACATGTCCCACTAACCAACATTTGAACTCGAATTTCCTATAGCTAATTGATTTTCCACTTCAGTTAACTATTTCCAAGTGCTCATTCAGAATATATTAATGTTTATTGTCCAACTATTATTAAGGGATAATAATAGTCGAAATGCATCTATAAATAGACATGAGATCTATAAATAGAACTCGCACATACATCTAAAAATAGAACATCATATATAAATAGAATTTTCTCACCATCTATAAATATAATTTGGTCATGCATTCTAAAAATAGACTTCCACCTAAAAATAGCGTGAGGCTCCATCCTAGTGTAGGTGCATAGTTTTCACTAGGATCTTCTTGTTGAATCTCAACACTCCCTCTCAACAAGAAAGGGATTATCATTCACCCCGATCCTGTCTCTATGGTATTCGAATTTTCTCCTGGTGAGCGCCTTCGTCAAAATATTTGCATTCTAATATTCTATAGGAATGTACTGAAGAAACATGATCTTCTGCTACAGACAATCTCTAATGATACCGAATATCTATATGCTTAGATCTATCATGAAACATAGGATTAATCAAGATTCTAATGCAACTCTGATTATCAAAATGAATCATTTTCGAATCTAAATGAGAACCAAACAAACTAATCAAGATCTTTCTCATTCAGATAGCCTCACATGAAGCTTGAATCGCTACCATGTATTCTGCTTCCGCTGAACTGAGTGCCACAGATCTCTGTTTCCTGCTATACCAAAAAACATCTGTAGATCCGATACTAAAGGTCCCCATTGATGTGCTATTTCTGTCCATTGGGATGCCTGCCCAATCTGCATCCATGAAGCCATGCAACTTCACCTTATCCGTCTGTATCTACCATAATCCATACTCAGATGTGCCCCTTAGGAATCTCAGGACATGCTTGCTCGCCTTCCAAAAGAGCTTGGTAGGCTTAACCATCGCTTGACTTATCTGGTTAATCGCATAGCAAATGTCCGGTCTCATGTTTACTAGATACATTAGCGAACCCACTAAATGTCGATAGATAGTAGCATCCACTACCTCTCCAGATGTAGCGTCCTCTTTCCTCCAGTTTCCTGGAAGAGGTGTATTTATGGGTTTGTAGCCCTCCATGTGAAACTTACCCAGTATCTCCCTTGCATACTTGCCTTGAGACACAAAAATTTCACCATCTCGTTGCCATATTTCCAATCCAAGGAAATAATGAAAGAGGCCCATATCCTTCATCTCGAACTCCTTTGCAAGGTCTTCCTTGCATGAGTGTATCAATTTCTCATCGCCAGTCAGTATTAAATAATCAACATAAAGAAAAATAATTAAAAGCTTAACCTCCACCACAATTTGGTATAGGTTTGCATCGACCTCACTCTTGGTGAAGCCAAGTCCGGTGAAATAGTTGTCTATCCGAGTGTACCAAGAACGAGGTGCTTGCTTCAGCCCATACATCGCTCTTTTGAGTCGACACACATGCGACTCGCTGCTGAAGATCTCAAATCCTTCAGGCTGCTCTATGTAGACCTCTTCCTTAATGATCCCATTGAGAAACGTAGTCTTAGCATCCATCTGATGAATTCGCCAACCCATCTACGCTGGGAGAGAAAGGATGGTCCTAATGGAAGAATATCGTGTGACAGGTGCAAAGGTTTCTTCATAATCAATCCTCTCGATCTGTGAGAAGCCCCGTGCCACAAATCTGGCGTTGAATTTCTCAACACTCCCATCAGCAACTTGCTTTACTTTGTAGATCCATCTCGAACCTACCACTGATTTATCAACCGACCTTGGAACAATTTCCCAAGCACTGTTTCTGATAATGGACTCATACTCCTCCACCATGTCCTTTAAGACTGTTATACTTTTCTAACCTTTCTGATTTTTTGGGTCCAAAGTTCTGGCTTCTAGAAGAATTCATACCAGTTCCCATCTTAACCCAAATCCTCCTACTATAGTTGACAATCCTCAAAGTATCCTTAGGAAGTCTCCTATATCTAAATATTCGGCTGTTAGCAGACCAATCCAAAAAGCAAGTTCCCTACCTGAAAACCTCAAAGACTTGCAGAATATCCTACCTGACCCACCCCTAGAACAAAGCTTGTCTAGGACTAGGTCTCAGAGTTGCATAACCCAGATAGTGTTAGATTCATTCACCCTACAATAGACTCTTGTTTTACTAACTTCATCCCCCACTATTCACCTTCCTCCATTTAACCTTGTACCTCCTGTTGTAAATCCTCCACTTGTTAACCCTCCATTGTTTCCCCAACAACATATCATGGCAACATGGTATGATCCCTTAGTCCTTCCTTTACCTTCAGTTGTTCTACCATAGGATTATCAGTCCAAGATTCCCTTATATGATGCTAGTAGTTCTACTACTGCTCAACACCATGTGGACAGAATGAATGACTACTTTGACAGATAAGAGATAGATAATGAAACTATTAAACTTAGAATTTTTTCTCAAAGCTTTGGGGGGGGAAGCAAGAAAATGGTTTAAAGGCTTAACCCCTAACAATATTAAGGACCTCCCTGCTTTTCATCAACTATAATAAACAAATGGGAAGTCAAGAAAAATCATCTTCAACTACTGTCAGAGTATGATAACCTTAAGAGAAATGCTGGAGAGAGTGTACAAAAATACTGCACTAGATTCAATAGTGTATACAATGCACTCCCTCCCCACATGAAACCACCACAAGGCTTAGCCCTTGTAAAATTTCTAGATGGATTTGATCCAGACATGTCTTATCAATTAGGAGGAGACCCCCTCACCTTAGAAGACATGCAAAGGGGAGCAGTAAGTGTAGAAGCCAACCTTAATGCTAAAAGGGCTAGATTGAGAGCAGGAATAAGGTTACATACAAAGAAGAAGTTGGACCCTCCACATCTGATGCTAAAATTGACAACCTAGTTAAGACAATGGAAAGGATAATGGAGAGAATAAACATGAATGAGAGAGCTTATCCTAGAGAAAACCAAACAACTCCTCAAAACAGAAATCAAAATCAAAATCAAAACCAAAAATTTAGAAGAAACCCTCCTCAAATTAGACAACGAGGCCTTGATCAGCAAATCAAACCTCCTTTCCAAGAAAACTATGCTGATGAGGATGAGGGAATGATTGAAGAAAAAGAGGAAAATCACATAAATTTAATGGGAGTGAACAATGAAGATATTGTTTTATTCATTGAGTAATAACAAGGCATATTTACACCTTATGAGGAAGAAAGCCTAGAATCTAAAGATTACAAACAAAGCTTTAAAAATTCCATCATGGAAGTACATAGACAATATGACCTTAGAAGCAAGAAAAACCAAGACACTCCCAAAAGAAAGACCTCTGAAATTTCTACTAAAAATAATCTTGAAAACATTTCCAAGAAGATAAATGAAAACACTAACATAGTGGCTGAAAGTTCTAATAAAAATAGATGAAAAAACAACCAACCTAGTGGCAAATGAAGTGGTGACCAAAGAAACACTAGCAACATAGCTAGTGCTCCTAATAAAATGGTTTTAACTACTATTCATAATAAAACCAACAAGCTGAATTTGCTGTGAAAATAGTTACTGAAAAGGTTGATTTAAACATTTCAAAAACTTAGACACCTTTTAGTATAGAGAATGAAATTGCCAAGATTAAAATCTCTATTCCCCTTACTGAATTAGTCACTCAAGATGTATATAAATCCCAACTTTTGAAAGCTTTAAACATAGGAGAAAATATTGATTCTGTTAATTTAAATGATGAAAAACCTGAACTTCTGTTTGGACCAGAAGTAGAAGGGAAATTTCAAGAGGGAGGTGTTCCTTCATTTTATGTAAGTTTAAACATCCATGATAAAAAATTTCACAATTCCATGTTAGACTCTAGGGCGTCACACAACCTTATGCCAAAATTAGTGATTGAAAGACTAGGCCTTGAAATAACTAGGCCTTACAAAGATTTATACTCTTTCGATTCCAATAGAGTTAAATGTCTAGGCCTAATCAAGGATCTATGTGTCAACTTAGCACAAATACCAGCCAAGAGCCTAGTAATGGATATTGTAGTGGCTGATATACCTCCTAAATATGACATGCTCCTTTCAAGATCACGGGGTGCTAAACTCCAAGGTACCCTCCAAATGGACATTACCTATGCTACCATCCCTGTATTTAGTCAACCAAGAAGGCTATATAGGAAAACTCACATGAAATACATGGTTAGCAATCAAGAAAAACCAGATAAATCCCCTCTTTATTCTATTCAAAGAGACCTTGATTCATTCATTCTTTACAATGATGAAAACCTTAATGAACAAGTGACAATAAATGAGAAAACAAGTATAGAAGAAGAGGAAAAAGAGGAGGAATAGTCTAAGAAGTTTTCCCAAACAGAACATTACAAAAAAAATAGTGAAGACCACAGGGAACAAAGCAACCATCAACATAGGGCTGACCATGAAGAACAAATAAAAAACATTCAACATAGTGGAAACCATGACTGACAAAACAATGACAAACACAGTGACATCCAATATAAACAACATAATGAAGACCACCATGACTCTAATGACAAATATGAAATTGAACCTCTTTGGAGTATGAGTTTTGACGGCTCTTGTAGCAAGACTGGTTCAGGAGTAGGAATATGGGTACATAAAACAGAGAATAATCATGCAGAAGGCCACTCATACAAGCTAAAATTTCAATGCACAAATAACATAGATGAGTATGAGGCACTCCTATTAGGACTACAATTACTGAAGAAATTAGGAGCTAAGAAGATAACTGTCCATGGAGATTCAGAGTTAGTCATTGGCAGATTAATGGAGAATACACAGCCAAGAATCCAATATTGAAATCCTATAGAGATGATGCTATTGAACTCTTGAAAAAATTCACAGAATATGAACTTACTTTTGTCCCTATGAATCAAAACATCCTTGCCAATCGATTAGAATTTGCTGCCATAACATGTAAAAAACCTTATCAAAGCAAACAATACATAGTCCAAGTCAAATATAGACCAGCAATCCCTGATAATATAAAATATTGGCAAGTTTTTGAAGGAGATAAACAGATAGAAGATTCCTTGCAGTCCAGAAATGAGTTTGAAGTGCCAAATTTATGAAGAAGACTGCTCTGTTGAGGAACATATTTGCCAAGAAGAACCTCGTGATAATGCTGATATAAATCTGTTAACAAAGGAATACACACATAAAACAGAACTATGCACTAATTTAGAGAAAGAAGACTTTGAACTAGTGCAGTCTAATACTGATAATTTGCTAAAGGGACTGGTGCTTCTAGAAGAACTTTTCAACTTTAATGATGTTGCTAAGAAGCCAAAGATGGAACCTGTTATCACTATAAAATTTTTTCAAACTTGGACAGTTTGTATTTTTTCCTAAGTCATGGTATTAAAATAGGGGTTAAGTCATTTTTATGTTTTTAGAGTCTAAGTCATAAGGTTAGAGTTTCATCTCCATCATCAAATAAGGTCCAACAACTTTGTTTCACATTTCAAAGGTCCCATTTCATGTTTTGGAAATAATGTGTTTAGTCAATTTGCAAAATTTTTCAAATAAGCCACGAAACCACGTTTTCGTAGCACAGACAGTGTAAAAAATTGCTTTTGCGCTACGAAAACGCTGGTATTTTCGTAGCACAAAACCCTGAAAATACACTATGCGCGCTACGAAATCGGGGATTCATAACCAATCTTGTCCAACTGTCAAATCCATCAAATTTCGTTAAATTTTCAAGAGTAGGTGCGAGTCCACAAATATTTTCTCCCACATGCAACCATTCACAATCATCATGAGATTTGTTAGGGGTCATTTGTCATCGATTAGGGGTCAATTGTCATTGGTCCTTTCAAATTTGGAAACAGTTGGCCGTTTTCAACTTCATTTGTCTCATGCAAGACAATAGTGCATGCATGTTTATGTTTTGAAGAAGAAATTAGTGGTGAAGACCTGAGTTTACTGAAACAAATTCAAGCGAGGCTGTAAATTTTTCAAGCGAGGTTATGAAACTATATTTCAAGCAAGGCAGAACTGAAACAAATTCAAGCGAGGTTGCTCATTCAAATTCATGTTATATTAGTATTTTCAAAACTTGTTATCAAGTGAGTTTGAAATTCATTGTTGGTGGAAGCAGAATTGTTATCAAGCGAGGCAGAATTGTTATCAAGCGAGGTTGAACACATTTATAAAGCGAGCCAGTTCATTCAACAGGAAGCTCTGATTGCTAATTTGCTAATTTTCTGAAGATACAAGGTTTTCAAGAAGAAAATGGCTAAAGAAAGAAGGAGTCATAGGTCTGGTCATTGACTAAGAACATAACCTGAAGGTGTAGAAGCCCTTACAAAAGACGAGTCTGTTGAAAAAGCCTTTAATAAAGCAGGTTGCTGGAGGTTTTGTGAAAAACTTCAAGGAGGGCACACTCAAGTCACCAAAGAATTTTCCATAAACTTCGCAGGATCAAACTCAAAGATTGGATTCCTCAATTTACCAATTTCCCCTGAAGTGATATCAACAGTTACATAAATTCCGAGAGGAGAAGATAGGTGGTTTAAGCACATTTTGAAGATCATCCATAGCTAAAATAAGTGCAAACAGTAAGTATCATCCTTTAACAAATTTTTGAGGTTATGTGGTAATATCTCATTTTTGGAGTTGTTTAAAGTTCAGATGTTTATGGGTTATGAAAGCTGATATACACCTGGAAATATAGTATTAAAGGGTTGAAAACTAAAATTTTGGAAGGAAGCTGTGAAAAGTTAAGACTCAGTAGTTTTGTAACACGCTATGAAACTACTGAAGGTGACACATAGCAGTTTCGTAGCGCGCTACGAAACTGCTGTAGGATGTAGTTTGAAGAATTTTTGCAATTTTCAAAGGTGAAAAGGGTTTGGTTTTGAGATTTGATGCTGGTGGGAGGTATATGTAGAATATCAATGAAGATCCAGGAGGTTTGGCACATAAAAATGGAGGTTTGAAGCATGATTTTAAAAGGAAAAGTCTGCGCTACGAAAATAGCAGACTCAACAGTTTCATAGCGCAGCGGTATTGATAGTTTTTGCACCATTTTGGAGGTTCGAGATTTGCACAGTTGGAAGGTCGAATTCAAATGAAGGTTATAAGACATTTTCCACATGTTTTGAGCACCATTTATTCAGCAGTTGGTTCGAATGGACAAAAATGAGGCATTCAGCTATTATACAGGGAACATGCTCCTATTTTGCAAGAATGGATAAGAAGCAGGTTGATGGGGTCTAACAGCAAGAAGATAAACAACATCATGGTCAAAGTCTAGAAGAAATAGCTGTAAATAATAGTTTTAATGATTAGATAAGGTTGTTAAAGGTTGTTAAGATATAATAAATAGTGTTTTAGTCCTAGTTGTATTAGGACTGTAAGACAGACAGTTTAACTGTCAGTTTGTAAATGAAGTTTGTTTAGAAGTTGATAGGTGTCAAATTCGAATTTCTTCTCAAATGTTTGGAAGGAATCCAAGGATGTAATAACCACTCTATAAGAGGGAAGAAATCAAATTGCATAGGGTTGGCAATTTTTCAAGAACAAGCATATTGTTTTGTTGTAGCAAGAGACTGTGTTTTCATATTAATACAGAGATATTGGTTTCATCACTCGGGATTTAGAAAGGGTTATGGATGTTTGATGTTCTTATGATTTTCATCTTTAAATTACTTACAGTGGCATGAATGTATGTTACTTAGAATTCAATGAAGGTGCTTGAACTTCCTTCATATGTTCATGAACTGTGTTATTTTTGTCCTACTGTTATTTTGATGCATCTAAACCCTGAAATGCCCTGACTTCCAATTGAAGATGATACTTATGTTTTTGTGAAAATATACTTGAATCCATAAGCCCAATAGATGTTTGTTGATTAGTAGTACAACCAATAATCCATTTTATCTACTTTACTCATAGAGTTAGCCATCTAATACTTATTTGAAAATCATAAACCTATTGAGAGAGCCCTCTTAGGTTGAGGAGGCTAAGCCTCAACTAAGATTCTGGTTTGAAATAGTTACTCAGAGTCTTCTTGATCAGTAGCCTATCAGGGTCTGATTTTGAGATAAAAGAACCCACTAAAACTAAAATAGAAGAATGTAATATAGGCAGCGAACTAAAACCCAAAATGATAAAACTGTCCAAAACACTGCCAACTCATATAAAACAGAAATATCTTGAGCTTTTTAAGGAATTTATTGATGTTTTTGCTTGGAGTTATGAAGATTTAAATTTCTATGATACAAAGATAATTCAACATAAGATACCTCTCAAAGAAAACCAGAAACCTTTAAACAGAATTTGTGTAGAATAAACCCTGTACAACTACCCCTGGTTCAGAAAGAAATTAAGAAAATTTATGATGTTGGAATCATAGTCCCTCTGAGATACTCAAAATGGGTTTCAAATCTTGTATCAGTAAGGAATAAAATAGGAGAAATTAGGCTATGTATAGAATTCAGAAATTGAAACAAAGCCTCCTTAAAAGACAAGTACCCTTTACCAAAAATGGATCACATCTTACAAAGGGTAGTAGGTTCTAAAACAATTTCTTTGCTAGATGGCTTTTTAGGATACAATCAGGTGCTAGTACACCTAGATGATCAACACAAGACAACTTTCACTACACCTTGGGGCACTTTCATGTATGTGAAAATTCCTTTTGGGTTAATGAATGATGGTGAAAGCTTCCAAAGAGCCATGGATATTACTTTCTCAGAAGAAATAGGTTACTTCATTGTTATTTACCTTGATGACATAACAATCTATTCAAAAATATATGAAGAACACCTAGCTCAGTTAAGAAAAGTCTTTGAAAAATGTAGAAAGTATGGTTTGTCTTTAAATCCCAAGAATACTCTGTTTGACCTTCAAGAAGGAAAACTTTTAGGCCATATAATATCTGAATAAGGGATCAAGATAGACCCAAAAAGGATCGAAGGAATATTGCAAATCAATCATCCTAAAAATATCAAAGAACTGCAATATTTCATTAGAAAGATAAATTTCTTAAGAAGGTTCATACCAAATCTTGCAGAACTCCTAAGAAACATTAAAAACATGCTGAAAAGAGAAATAGGAGTCGAGTGGACCATAGAAGCAAAGCAATCCTTTGAACTAGTAAAACAAGCACTCACCCAAACACCAGTTCTAATTAGCCCTAATTTTACCAAAGACTTTTTCATATTCTCCTTTGCATCAGAACATACAGTTGTTGTTGTCCTACTGTAGAAAAACATAAAATGGAAAGAGCAACCTATTGTGTTTTTTAGCACGGCATTAAGAGATGCACCTCTAAAATGCAACATAATGGAAAAGCAAGCTTTTGCCTTGATCAAGGCATTGAAATATTTCAGAGTTTACATTTTGCACTCACAGATCATTGCATTTGTGCCTAATTCAGTGGTAAAAGACATCTTAACACAAGATACTTATGGAAAAAGAGGTAAGTGGATTGTTGTTATATGATCTAGAAATCAAGCCCACTAAACTAATCAAAGGACAAGGACTAGCTAAACTCATGGTTGAAAGAAACTTCCAAGCACTTGACATGAACATGATTGATGCATTAAATGAATAGGAGGAGTTGGAAACTCCACTCATTGAAGAATAATTTCTAAATTCATCTTGGTATGCCGATATTTTATATGTGCTTGTTAATCTTAATGTTCCACCTGGTTTTTCTAAAACAAAGGCTAGATTCTTAAAATTGAAGGTTGTAAATTACTGCATTATAGATGAAATTTTATATTGGAAAAATGCTAGTGGTATAATGCTTAAATTTTTTCTTGAGAATGATGCAGATAAGCTCAAGCATGAGTTTCATGAAGGAGAATGTGGAGGCCACCTCTATTGGAAAACTATTGTCAAAAAAATCCTTAGAGCTGGTTACTATTGGCCCACCCTCTTTTAAGACATCCATAAAATAGTAATTTTCTGCCATAAGTGCCAAATTTTTGAAGGCAAAAGAAAACTGATGCCCTTACCTTTGCATCCTATCTCTGATGAAGCTCCTTTTCAACAGTGGAGCCTAGACTTCATTGGGGAAATCCATCCCACCTCCTCTTCCCAACACAAATGGATCCTCACTGCAACTTAATACTTTACAAAATGGATAGAGGCCATCCCTTCTAGAACTACCACAGACTTAGTCATCATCAAATTCCTTGAAAACCACATTTAGTCTAGATTTGGTTGTCCTAGAAAGATTATCACTGATAATGTTGTTGCCTTTAGATCCAAGAAAATGGTGGATTTTTGCCACAAATATCAGATTACAATGGGTCATTCTGCAATTTATTACCCTCAAGGTAATGGGTTGGCAGAATCCTCAAACAAAAGTTTGGTGAACATCATCAAGAAGTTGATGGAAGAGAACAAGATGTCCTGGAACAACAAACTAGTGCATGCATTATGGGCAGACATGTTAACAAATAAAAAATCAATTGGAATGTATCCTTATCAGCTAGTATATAGAACATATGCAATTTTTCCAACAAGTTTAGGAGTGTCAGTGATGAAGTTGATCCAAGAAGTACAATCTGAAGAAAATTATATGCAAAGAAGAATAAATTAGACTGTCGAGCTGTGGCAAACTAGAGAAGAAGTATATAACAAAACACATCAAGTGCAGGAAAATATTAAGAAACTGTTTGATAAGAGAACCAAAGCAAATGATATCAACATTGGTGACAAAGTGCTAAAGTGGGACTTAAGAAGATAAGACAAGGGAAAGCATGGGAAATTTGAGAATCTATGGAAAGGTCCTTACATCATCCATTCTGCAAGAGGTAACAATGCATTCTTTCTACAAGAAATTGATGGAACAGAATTATTTGGAGGTCCTGTCAATGGAAGGATGCTCAAGCATTATTTCAGTTGAAAAAATCAGTTTAAAGCTTTATTCATTGTATATAACATTGTTTGAACAAAAAGATCAGAAAAAAAAACAACAGAAACAAAGAAAAAAAAAAACAAGGTAGACAAAAAGAGAAAAGTAAAGTCCCATAACAAAAAGAATATTTTTGAAAGTGTGCAAGTCCAAATGCCACTGCCTTGGAAGAGGAATTTTTGTTCAGTCATACAAACTAATCATGATTGAACAAGTTTTAAATTTCTACTGATAGGTTAGTAAATAAAGATTTTCCAAACTGTTTAAACTTGGCTTATAAATATATTAGATTAGAAAAAGACATCAGTTCCAATGTTTAAATCTGAACGAAGAAAGTAAGAGAGGGATGCATAACAAATTTCAAATTAGAGCCCTCAAAGTTTTTTGTTTTACTTTTTGCAAAATAAAAACTGTGTGTAGTTTGTATAAAATGCCACAACTCATCACAAATCAGACTGCTTAATCTTGATTTGATCATATTTTCAATTTCCTGTTTTTAGAATAGAGAATGAGAATCTGTCAAACTATTTAAACTTGACAGATAAGTAGATTAGGTAGAGAATAAAAAACTCATCAGTTTAATCTGAGCTTTTGGATGTGTTAGGTCCCCGTAATTTGTTAGATTGGTAAGAACAAATGTACAGGGGTAACATCAAACCAGTCTTTTGAGTCCTAGGACCTAGCCTTCCTAGACTCAGAGAGGGCTGTCTCGATACTTGTGTAAAGGATGTAACTTGATAGATTTTAGGGTTTTTATTTTAGGCTAGTTATTAGGTTTAGGGTTTGTTTAAGCCTTCATTCTTTTAAACTCTGTTTTTTCAATGCTGTGCTTTCTGGCCCTCTTTCTCATCATTGCAATCTCTTGGTTTCCTAGCTTCAATATCTCTTTAAGATGTTCACACTCTGTCATGTGTTCTTTTCCCTTCATTGTCTTGCTGGATACATGCTCCACTATTGGTGATGAGAAATCAACCACCTATTCAGGAACTATGATTGTTTCAACAGTTTCTTGGATCTCCTTGCTGCCTTCCTTGAGCTTCTTAGCATGCCTAGTCAAAGGCTTCCTTTCTTGAAAGACAAAGACTGCATTCTCACCCTCAAATTCAAGTTTTTTAGCTGACTTAACCCTTTTCTGTTTGTGTTCATCTACTCCAATGAATCAGCTTGCACAATGGGTAATTCCTCTATATAAATTGCATGAAGGATGTCATCTAAATTTCCTTTTATCACTGGATTTTCCTCTGTACCTGAAACAACAGTTTTTCCATTTGATGCCACTGCTTGGATTCTTGTCACTCTCTTGCTTTCCTGCTTGATGGCCACTTGTTTTTTTTTAGCCTCTTTGACACCTTTTAACCTTTGTTTTGTAGGTGATGGATTTACTACAACAAGAAATTGTGTCTTCTCTATCCTATCTTCAACCTGTTTCATTGGTTTCAACTTTACAAACCTCTTTGATTTTGCAATCACAGGTTGACTAGACTCTGCTACTGGTGTTGAAGGAGTTCCTTTAGGTTTAGGGTTTCTAGCTGGGGTTAGGTTCTCCAATTCAAATCCATTCATAAAAATAAAGGAAGACCAATCTCTGCTTAATTTCTGAAGCTCATTCAAAACCAATAGCTTTATCAAACCATGGTGAAACAAATATGTTTCACAACCATTAGACTTAGCTTGTACTTTATTAGACATTTTGGCAAGGCTTATATGCAAGTAGAAAGGAAAATATAGTGATATCATACCTGTGAAATGCAGAAGTAGCTTAAAATGATAAGTGTAAACTTTATGGTACCTACCTTCACATGTAAAGTATCTTTGAATGTTAAACAATAGCTTGGAATAGGTGTCTTTGATACAGCTTCTAGGTATTGCATTGTTCAGGTCCATATCTGCATACTCAGGTTTCATGAATTCCTTGCATGGTTCCATGTCAAACTTAAAACCTTTAAACCAAATCTCTTGCCCCCTGGGTATTTTTGTTACATAAGCGATGATCTCAGGTGTAACTGGCACATTTAACATGCCAATTTTGGTAGTTGTTCCACTGAAGTGTGAGGTAAATTCTTTAGACACCTAAGTGTGGAAACCCTGCAGCTTTTCACAAAACTGTAGACAACCTGCTTTGCTAAAAGCCTCCATTAATGTTTGATACTCAACTATAGCCTTCACATTTTTAGGCTCATATCTTAAACAATGTCCCCCTCTGTGGAATTTTTTCTCCTCTGCCATACTCCTTACAAAAGCATGTCAGCTTCTCTTGAATCTGTAAAACAACCTCGCTTGAAATAAATGAACAGCCTCACTTGATAATATGGAACAACCTCGCTTGATAATATGGAACAACCTCGCTTGATTATGGTGAAGATAGCCTTGGTATAGAACAACCACAGGCTTTATCTTGACTGCTTAAAAGCTCAGATAGTCACATGGAGGCAAATGAGAATGAGAATAACCCAATTAGGCAAGATTTTGAATTTTGAGATGTCATCTCGTAACTAAATGATGCCTCATCATATCCTATCATGACTATGATGACTATGAAATAGGTAAGTACATTGAATCTGATAACAAACTGACTCCCCATACCGTTATCCTATCAATTTCTAACGAATTCTGACAGTTTTCATCATAATTAACAAGATTTCTAAGAAACTGCGCTTTTGTAGTGCCCACAGTGCATTTTTCGCAATTTTCGCTACGAAAGTATTAGCGCTTTCATAGCGCAAAACCTCTTTTTTGAACTAGCGGTGCTACGAAACGAAGGATTCTTGGCTAATTGCAAAAAATTAACCCGAAACTTAATGGAATGAATTCTAAATTGAAAATGTGAGCATTTGATCATGGAGTGGAATTCTAAATACCTTATTTGAATTCAAATTATGACCTTTAAACTTATAAAAACTATGATCTACCCTTAAGCAAATCCTAAAATGACTTTCAAAACTATTTAAGACCATGATCAAAAACAGAGTTGACATAATGAGGTTTTGATTTTTTTTTTTTGGGTGATAATAGTGGCTCCACTTCAGATAGTGTTCCCCTGTGGTGCACTAAAAACTAGTAGTTCCAGTGCTGCTATCCATTTTCTTGACCAAAACAGAAAAACTTTGAAATTGCCAATCTTCCTCCTTAAGCTCTAATGGCCTTCACTTCGGGCTCAAGCTTGCTGATTTAGCTTGTCATTATTAGCGGAAAAAATCATCAAATGGAATATGTACAATGACATGAATCATCAATCATATTTTAGGAAAAATAATGCTTTAAAAACCTGCCATTGACAGGTCCTCCGGCATATGGTTTTCCATCCATCTCCTGCAGTATGTAAGTATTGTTTCCATGAAAAAAAACTATCTTGAAAGGACCTTTGCATAAGTTCTCAAACTTACCATGTTTTCCTTTCTCTTCAATTCTGGCCTCCCATTTCAGCAGTTCATCTTGAATTTGAAAACTTTCTTCCTTAATCTTCTTATCAAATGTCCTCTTGATTATGTTTTGAGACTGTTGATTGCTGTCATAAACCTCATTCCTCTTCTCTTGCAGATCTATTAGCTGATTAATTCTCCTCTGGACTTCATTTGGTTCCTCTTATAGTCCTTGAATCAGCTTCATGACAGGTACCCCTAGTGATGTAGGAAAAATAGCCTTAGTTCCATATACCAATTCATATGGTGAAGTTCCAATTGACCTCTTTGTGAATATCCTATCAGCCCATAAAGCATACTTCAGCTTCAAATGCCAAGCCTTCTTATTCTCCTGCAACACTTTTTTAATGATCCTCACAATACTCTTGTTGGAAGACTTAGCAAGACCATTCCCTTGCAGATAGTATGCAATATAATGCCCAAGAGTAATATGATATTGATGACAAAAATTAATCAGCTTCTTAGAATTAAATGCCTGTGCATTATCAGTTATAATCTTCATGGGGCAACCAAACCTAGATAAGATATTATTTTCTAAAAAATAAATAATCACATAATCATTTGCTTGCCTAGTTGGGATTGCTTCAATCCATTTGGTGAAGTAATCAGTCACTGTAAGAATCCAACAACGTTGACCTGATGATGATGGATGAATCTCCACAATAAAATCTAGCCCCCACTGCTGGAATGGCGCTTCTACATAGATAGGCATCAAAGGTAATGGTACAAGTTTCTTCTTACCCTCGAAAACCTGGCATTCATGGCAGGTAGCAACCCTCTTGTAGAAATCCTTAAACATTTTAGGCCAATAATACCCTTCTCTTAGAATATTTTTCACTGTTGCCTTCCAATAATGGTGACCTCCACTGTTACACCATTTTTTGGTCATCTAATCCATTGTTATTAGATGGACCCAAGTACACCAAGTAAGACCAATTTTACCCCAAGTAAAATCGCGTTCACTATGAAAAATAACTTAGTAAACCACCTTTATTAAGTTGTTTATGGTCTAAACAGGAAACCCCATGGGAAAACATTAAAAAAATCCATATTTGTTTGATTACCTCAAGGAATAATTATTTAAACAACAGTCTAATTCATATTCCTAGTTATATTTAACCCAAAACAAGGAAATTAATTAGATAAATCATTATTTATCTTATTATTTTCTAAGAATAATTATTTAAACATTACTTAAATAATATTCTTTGTTAAATATGACTAAATCTCCCTTAAATAACTAAATAAATCATTATTTATTTGATTATTACTCAGCCATATCCTTAAAATGATAAATAAATTATTTATTTATTTATTATTACTTAATCACATCCTTAAAATGATAAATAAATCATTTATTTATTTATTATTACTTAATCACATCCTTAAAATGATAAATAAATAATTTATTTATTTATTATTTACAAATAAGGGGATTTGACCCAAGTCAAATTCCTTTTCCCTCCAACAAATATAATAAAATATTCCATAAAAGTTGGATCTAGATTTGGTTAATAATATTTTAATTATGCACCAATATCTAGAATAACTCAATATTTTGTTATAAATAGAAGGGTTTTCCCATTCATTTGTCACTTTTTGTTGCCTAAAGATCACTTTGGATCTCAAATTTTGGTCTGGCTATTGATCCACCATCATAGCCATATTTTTCCATTTTTGTCTAGGTTTTCTACACCATCGAGAGAGAGGAATTCTAAATCTGAAGTGTTGAGGACTTACAAGAACCCATACCTATTGAGGAGAACAGGGAACACCCTCTTGTGTTTTCCTCCTAGGTGCCATTAATAAAAATTTCATTGGATATATTCTTGTCTTGTCTATTGGATCTATGGAGTAAATCTTGTTTTTTCTACTGTTTAATGTCTTCTAATGCATAGATCTAGATTTTTGTAGCATTTCTCTTGATCATCTAATTGCAGATCTGAAGATATTAACAGTCATTTCTGCTATTAGGGCTATTTTTTATGCGCAGCTAAAGTGGTCTTTTTGCGTACTCTTCGAATCAAGATTCATACTAACAACTGGCGACTCCACACGGGTTTACGATTACGACCGCTATCATTTTTCTGATCCTTGCATATCCAGCTACTTCAAACCCTAGGATTTCTCTTCAACCCCTTGTTTTTCTTTTCTTGATGTTTTTTTTAAGCTATAAAACCCTAAAACGATAAAAATTCTAACTTCCGTGTGTTTTCGGACCTATTGCGCAGGTGACAAACATCAACCGTAGCTGAGACGGCAAATTTTCCCGAAATTTTCCGCCGAGAGTGCCAGAAGTGCAGGTCGCACTTTTCAGCCCAAAACCTATGACCTGGACCTCAGGGGTGCACTTTACAGCCCAAAAAGTGCGACCTCTGCTGAAAACAGGTCAGAAACTGCGACCTGGAATTTTTGCATGGATTTTTCTGAAAGTTTTATGGGTTTGTCTGAGCCTCTGTTCAAGGTTTTCTGACCTCCGTATCCACCCATTTTGGACCTTTAATTGTTCTGTTTCACTCAACTAAGTGGGAACCTAGCCCCCTAGGGCTTCAGTACCCTCCACCTTTTGTGGAAGAGTGTTTGTTGTTGCAGGTTATCTGAAATTTCAGAGTCTTCAGCCATTTTTTTCCAGATCTGATACCTTACCTTCAAATCCACTTCAGATTGGCTTGTTATCCATCCAAATTACCTCATATAGCTTTTTTTTTGGATTTTCCTCTAGGGTTCACTATGTTTCCCTTCAAGAGATGGCCTTTCGCCACCGTTTTTGCAGCAATTTTTCCTCTGATTTGTTGTTTTTTTCTGCACCACTTTCTAGCAGATTTTGTCTTTTAGATCTCTGTCCCTCTTGACCTTAGATCTATTAGTTTTCGTGTGTTTTGATTAGTTTTTTTACCAACCTATAGACTAGTAGTTGAGAGGCCCACCTCCTTGGGTTTAGATTATTGCATTATTAGCTGTTTATTTTTTGTTTTTACAGACCTATATACTGTCATTTACAGGTTTATTTACAGCCATACATCACACTTTTTATTTTCTCTACAAATGTATGGGTTTAAAAATTAAAATTTACACACTTTTACACACACACCCTAAGCGAAAAAGGGCTTGGTTAACACCGCCAAGAAAAGACTCTAAAACATTGAAATCAATTGATCTTGCACCTTTCTACCCTTGTTTCGACATTGTAATCAGTTAATCCTACACCTCCCTACCCTTTTCAATCTCTTTTTCCTTAGTTCCATTTTTGCGACATCACCATTGCACCACCAAGGCGTTTATCCTAGAGACTTCTTAATCTTCATCCTCAGTTTCCGATAGGAAGACTTACTCTTCTGCATAGGATTCGAGTTATTCTTCCACTGAGTCCACACACTGACTCTTCCTCTGGTCCTTTGGGTTCTCCTTCTCATTCTTCCTTTGGTTCTCCCCCTGACACCTTCACCGTGTCTGGAGCAGGACCTTATGTTGGTGGCAACCTCGGCCCTCAGGCTGGGAATACCACTAGTGGGACCACTACGTACGCTACCCCGATTGTGCCCTTGCTCCCCTTCATGACAGACCTCAGCCTCACCAACTTGGACCAGTTGATAAATGACCCTATACAACATGACGCTAGTTGGTGTACTATGCCGACAAAGCTCCCTTCCGACATCCCAAATTTTGAAGGCCTTGCTGGAGAAGATCCTTCAAATCATGTTCGATCTTTCCACATGTTGTGTTCATCTAACTCCATTACCGATGACTCTGTCTGTCTTTGGTTTTTCCAAGGAACGCTTACAGGTGAAGCTTCTAAGTGGTATGTTGATCAAGCCACTTCCTCTCATACCACCTTTGCGACTCTTTCCCGAGATTTTTTATCTTACTTCCAGCTTCCCCTTCGTTATGACACTGGTATCAAACTTTTGACTTCTTTCCGTCAATCACCTGTGACCCACCTATCCTATCATGTCCAGGAATGGTGGAGAAGAAAGTGCCTATGTCAATCACCTACCTTCGAAGATCGTGTCTACATGGACTGGTTTCTTACATCTCTCTTGCCTCCTGTCGGGAAAGATGTCGCATCACATTTTCCTCAAACCGAAGAAGCCGCCCTCCAAATGGCATTAAAATATGACCTGATCTACGCTTGAACAAGTTATGTTTATACCATTCTACCTGATCTTCCCAGACCCGGTGGTGCCAACGCACCGGGGGCACCTCATGCCACCGACGGTATCGTTGGAGCTCTCTCTCATCCATATGCTCAACCTCCCATGGGTTGTGGTTTTCCTGGGGGAGGGGGCAACACCTCCCGCACTTTCTCCCTCCTGGTAGCACTTATCCAGGATACGAAATGCCTCCTATTTTGGCCCAACCTCCTATTTACCACACTGTTACCCAACCCCCTTATCTGTATCTGTAGCTTGGTGCTCCAACTCCTCTAGTATTAGCACCTCTGCCTCCCTTGCCTTCTCAACCCCCACAATAGCAGCCACCGCCCCCTCAAGAGCAGGTGGATGTACAGCAGGGATTTGTGGCTACCCAACCACCTGAAGGTCAGGTGGCCATTCAACCTCTTCCATTTGGTTCCCCCAATTACCAGATTCTCAAGATGTCCTCTGATCAGCCTTCTGAACCTTCTTCTTCTGGCCCTTCACCTTTAGCTGGTACTCATGAGCCCCCTTATCCTCCTAGAATGGTTCCTCCAAGCCTTAACCATCTTGGAACCATCCCGCCTAGTCATTACCCCCTGGTCAGATACCGTTCCTAGCTCCCCCACCAAGAGTGTACACAGTACCTGTTATGGCCACCCTCTCCCTTCCTAACCTGACCCTTGGGATTCTCGTTTGGTACCTCGATTCTCCAGCTGCTACCCCGCCTGGTCAACCCAAACCTTATCTTGATTTGACCCCGGTCCAACAGGTCCCTATGAATTCTTCTGCTGCAATAGCGCCTCATTCACCTCAACAGGAAACACCTCCCGTTGCGACTGCTTCGGGTAAGAAGGGAAAAGCTCGCAAGGGGGCATCAAAGGACAAGGCTACCCCGGAAAACCCGGCCCCCTCTTGGCCTCCAAAGCATACCATACAGTGTGATTTATGTGATGTTGTTAGCCACGCCACCCATACTTTTCCAGAGCTGCCTCACCTCAAGTCCATGGTTAATGAGACATTTTCGTAATCTGATATCCCAGAGGTATATGTCACTATACTCGATTCAATTCCGAAACTCAAACCATTGCGCACAAATCACCCTTGTGCTTTGTGTTATTTCCATGGCCACTACACTCACCTCTATCCTAGCCTCGAAGAGTATCGTTTCTATTTAGAAGTCTTACGCCAATTTGAGGCCAAGTGCAACGAGTCCACCACTCCCTTATTTGCGCATTTTGCTTCGGCAAAACCACAGGACACAAATGCTCCCATTGACGTTCCCTCTCCTAATTTCAAGATGATGGAGCCTTCGTCCACCATTTGCTACCTATCATAATCCATGAGACCCTTGGTGGAAGCCCCCTTGGAGACTCCCCCTGATGTTTCGCCTAAACTCCCTTCAGCGATCACCCTAGGCTCAACATCGGTAGATCCTTTATCTGCTTACTCTTCTGTCACCACTTGTGACGATGCGCATGTGAACCCCTCTTCTCATGACTACGAGTCAGGTAACTTCACCGCGTGAGGTGGTATTTCTTCCATCAGTCACCCCATCTTCTATTACGATGATGAAATTATGGAAGTAGCCACCACTCCTGACTTTATCTTTTCCCCCTTACATCGAACTCATGCATTCGAACCACATGCACCTTGTGGCCATTACATTGACACCCATTTTTTGGGTAAGGGGGCATCCATATTTGAGAGACTAGGAGAAGTAGTTCTCCACCACTCTCCTAGTGAATCTAGTAGTGACGACTCTAATCCCATTATTCTTCCACATTTAGAAGAACTTATAGAGCCCCATATCACTTCAGATCACTCTAGGGATGATACCCCTCATCATTTCTTCATATTACATCAGCAACCTAGTCTCATAGACACTGTGGTTGACCAACATATGGGTTTTCTGGGAGAACATCAGTTCATTATCTCAAAATACTCTCTTTGGGATAGTAACACCATGTATGCCAACCCGGAAACTTAAATTCTATTTGATTCATATATGCAGTACCAAAAGAGATTGGTAATTTTCTATTTCCTTTCTCAAACTGCATAAACATACTGAAAACAAATGGCGCACCACATCATTAAAATGTGTTTAGATTTCTCTTTTTCTAAATAAATTTTGGAATGTTCACAACATTATTGGGGGAACCTATGCCCCTCAACCATAAAAATCCCAGATCTCAGCCAAAAACAGAACTGAAAACCCCTTTCTTTGACAGGTCACACTTTCCAGGTCATTCCCTAGGACAGGTAGCAGTTTTTTGCCTAGTACCTACTACCCAGGTCGCAGAGAAAACCCCAAGAAAGTGAGACCTGGCCTATTCATGAGCTCTGGGTACCTAAGCTGAACTTTCAACCCACTAAAATGAAAGAGTAGGATTAGGCATATTACCTACAACTGTCAGATCTTAAATTCCAACGGTCGATTTATCTGCTACAACCGCCGCAAGATTTAAGGCCTCCTCTCCTCAAGACATTCACTATAGCTCCACTGGAAAATGAGTGAATCTGGAAGGAAAATGCCTTATTAAAAGAAAACCCCTGTTTTTTCTTTCGCTTACTGCGACCAAACCATAGCTCAGTTTGACGAATCATATATACCATTGGAAAGATCTCACCAAGCCCTGAAATGGGTATTTATTAGCTTTTTTATGATTTGATACTTCACCAAGACACATTTTTTCCAAGAAGCGCCACTTCACCCTTCCTCAAAATTGAATTTCTTCACTTGCAACACTCATACTGGGAGCACCACGTTGCCTCGATACTTGTCCATGCTCGTTTCGGCTTTCTTCGTGAGTTACCATATTGTACTCATGATTTTATGGTCCCCATTGGACCCTTTACATATGAAGAGCATCCGAGTGGAGTCATCATTGCATTCATGGAGTCTATCCCGAGTCCCATTGCATCCCGCTATAGTCCTCCATCATTCATTGCTTGGTCCCTCTCTCGTGTCACACATTATGGCCTTCAGTCCCACTGTCCCCTATCCCTCATGATGTTGTGTCAGTTGCTGCTAGGTCATCCATGCCCTTTATGCTCTAACAAGGGAAGTCATTTTTTCCCTACTCATTCCCCCCCATTTTATCATCATCATGGGTGTCAGTCTGTCAGTCACTCTACTATTTTCTCTCGTGCCCTAGATGAGGATCCCTTATTGCCTCACCTATGGTGGACCTCCTTCTGTCGACATCAACTCATTCATTCCAGAAGATAGGTCTAGAGGGCGGTGTACCTTGGTTCTAGCTTCCACTCTTGTTCGGTGCCTCAGATCAGGCAAAGGGACTCCTTATTTACCTTTGACTTGATTGTTTCTCAACTCCCTCTCATTTTAGCATGATCGAGATCCGTATACTAGATGATTCAGTGATGTAGCAGCTGACATCGGTGATTCCCGGGTGTGTGTGAGATGTCTCAGCCCTCATGAGGGGGTGGCCCTACAGGTAGCCCCCCACACACTCATATGACCTCTTCATCAAAGCCTTCGATGCAGCTCCATACATTTGATGATGTCGGCCTCAGCTGCTTGCAACACCTTCTTGATTGCATATATCAGTCAGATTTTCAGAGCCCTTTCCTGTTTACAGGGGCATCTGGGTTGTTTTCATATGTCATATACTTAGATATTATTGTACAAAATCCTGGCTATTATCCCAGGCACAATATGTATGTGGGATTAATTATTATGTTATTCATCTAGCTCATGTTTATGCCAGCATATGATTTATTATTTCGTCCCGTGGTTTTCTAGACGCCTTATTGTTTGTGCTATTGCCTCGGCGGGTATAGGTATGCCTCCATCGCCGCCTATAGCAGGTACTCACTTATCAAAAAGACTTGTCGCACCTGCAAGTCACCTCCTTAGGGTCTAGTTCTTTCAGCACTTTGGTCTACCTTACACTCCTCTCTCTTTGACTTCTCCTTTGTCGTCTAGTGATTGAGTTCTTACAATGTACTTCAGTCATACGATTAGCTCCTAACGCTCGCACACTAGGGGGCAATCTGTTACACCATTTTTTGGTCATCTAATCCATTGTTATTAGATGGACCCAAGTACACCAAATAAGACCAATTTTACCCTAAGTAAAATCTCATTCACTATGAAAAATAACTTAGTAAACCACCTTTATTAAGTTTTTTATGGTCTAAACAGGAAACCCCATGGGAAAACATTAAACAAATCCATATTTGTTTGACTTCCCTCAAGGAATAATTTGTTAAACAACAGTTTAATTCATATTCCTGGTTATATTTAACCCAAAACAAGGAAATTAATTAGATAAATCATTATTTATCTTATTATTTTCTAAGAATAGTTATTTAAACATTACTTAAATAATATTCTTTGTTAAATATGACTAAATCTCCCTTAAATAATTAAATAAATCATTATTTATTTGATTATTACCTAACCATTGTTAGTATGAATCTTTTGTCGAAGTGTACGAAAAAAGACCACTTTAGCTACGCATAACTTATAGCCCTAACATCAAATATGGCTGCCAATATCTTCAGATATGTAGTTAGTTGATCAAGACAAGTGCTGCAAAAAAACAGATCTATGCATATAGAGACATTAAGCAGTAAAAATGAGGTTTTGCTCCATACATCCAATAAACAAGACAAGAACAATTTTTGAAAGAATTTTTTGTATTAAGGGCACCTGGGAGGAAAACAAGAAGGCGTTTCCAATTCTCTTCAATGGGATGGGTTCTTGGAAGTCCTCAGCACTTCAGATTTAGCATTTCTCTCTCCTATTGGTGTAGAAAACCCAGACAAAGATAGAGCTCAAAGGGAGCTCACACAACAAATAATGGAAAATATGACAATGATAATGGCTCAAAGTCAGACCAAGAGTTTAGATCCAGAGTGATCTAATAGGCAACAAAAGGTGAAGAATGGTAGGAAAAACCCTCCTATTTATAACAAAATATTGAGTCATTCTAGATCTTGGTGCATGATTAAAATAACATTAACCAAATCTAGATCCACCTTTTATGGAATATTTTATTATATTTGTTGGAGGGAAAAGTATTTGACTTGGGTCAAATCCCTTTATTTGTGAATAATAAATAAATAAATGATTTATTTATCATTTTAAGGAAGTGGTTGAAAGATAATCAAATAAATAATGATTTATTTAATTATTTATGGATGATTTAGTCATATTTAACAAGGAATATTATTTAAATAACATTTAAACAATTATTCCTAGAAAATAATAAGATAAATAAGGATTTATCTAATTAATTTCTTTGTTTTGGGTTAAACATGACCAGGAATAATAATTAAATTATTGTTTAATTAATTATTCCTTGAGGAAAATCAAACAAATATAGGTTTGTTTAATATTTCCTTTTGGGGTTTTCTGTTTAGACCATAAACAACCTAATAAATGTGTTTTATTAAGTTATTTTACATAGTGAAAGCAATTTTACTTAGGGTAAAATTGGTCTTACATGGTGTACTTGGGTCCATCTAATGATAATAGGTTAGATGACCAAAAAATGGTGTAACAACCATATCCTTAAAATGATAAATAAATCATTTGTTTATTTATTATTACTTAATCACATCCTTAAAATGATAAATAAATCATTTATTTATTTATTATTTACAAATATAATAAAATATAATAAAATATTCCATAAAATTTGGATCTAGATTTCGTTAATAATATTTTAATTATGCACCAATATCTAGACTAACTCAATATTTTGTTATACATAGAAGGGTTTTCCCATTCATTTGTCACCTTTTGTTGCCTAAAGATCACTCTGGATCTCAACTCTTGGTCTGGCTATTGATCCACCATCATAGCCATATTTTTCCATTTTTCTCTAGGTTTTCTACACCATCAAGAGAGAGGAATTCTAAATCTGAAGTGTTGAGGACTTACAAGAACCCATCCCATTGAGGAGAACAGGGAACACCCTCTTGTGTTTTCCTCCTAGGTGCCATTAATAAAAATTTCATTGGATATATTCTTGTCTTGTCTATTGGATCTATGGAGTAAATCATGCTTTTTCTACTGTTTAATGTCTTCTAATGCATAGATCTAGATTTTTGCAGCATTTGTCTTGATCATCTAATTGCAGATCTGAAGATATTAACAGTCATTTCTGCTATTAGGGCTATTTGTTATGCGCAGCTAAAGTGGTCTTTTTGCGTACTATTCGAATCAATATTCATACTAACATCCACAGTCTCCTTTGTAGAACTCTTCAATTACTTATCAGCCTCCTCTTACAGCAAACAATTCAACAAAATTCTGCCAGTATCCTTCCAAAACATATTTCTATCAAAAATAAAATATCTTAAAGATTTCAGCTTAACAAACCTTGCTTTGGACTTTGTTAAATCAACAAGTGCTTTATTGTGATGTAGGAAAAAAACAACCTCCTTGTACCAATATGAAGTGATGTATTTTTCTTCAATAGGGACTAGTTCCTCTTCATCATTTGAAATTTCTGATATTTCTGCAATTAAATTCAAGTCAAGACAGTCAAATTTTGACTGCGCCATCAACTTTGCTAAGCCTTTCCCTTTGACCAATTTTGTTGGCTTAATCTCTATATCATACTCTAGCAACTTGGCAATCCATTTGCCTCTTTTACCATTAGGGTCGGCTTGAGTGAGGATGTCTTTCACAACAGTATTAGGAAAAAATGCCACAATATGAGAATTCAGAATATAAATTCTGAAATCCTTGATAGCCTTCACTAAACCATAGGCCTGCTTCTCTAGAATATTATATTTCAACTCAGAATTAGCTAATGTCCTACTAAAGAAAGAAATCATATGCTCAATACCTTGCTGTCCCTTTTGTAGTATAACTCCAGCAATAGTATTCTCTGATGCAAAAGTAAAAATTAGAAACTCCTTTGAGAAATCTGGACTGATCAATACCGGTGCTTGTGTGAGTGCCCTTTTGATTTCCTCAAATGAGTGTCTTGCTTCTGCTGTCCACTTTATATCAACTCCCTTCTTCAGCATTCTTGTTATGTCCTTCACAATCTCAGAAAAATTAGGAATAAATTTCCTTACAAAATTTACCTTTCCAAGGAAAGATTGAATCTCTTTCCTACTTCTTGGAAAATCCACCTTCTGAATTGAATTGACCCTGCTTGGATCAATCTTAATACCATCTTTAGAAATGATATGTCCAATTAATTTACCTGAAGTTAAAGCAAAAATACTTTTGGTGGGATTTAGAGAGATGCCAAACCTTCTACATTTCAGCAGAATTCTTTGCAAGTGTTTCAAGTGATCTTCTTCCCTCCTTGAGAATATTGTTATGTCATCAAGATAAATAACCACCATATTGTCCTTCTCTTCAGAAAATTCAATGTCCATTGCACTTTGAAAGGTAGCTCCTGCATTCATGAGACCAAATGGCATCTTGGTGTACATGAAAGTGCCCCATGGTGTGGTAAAGGTTGTTTTTTCCTGATCATCAGGATGTACAAGGATCTAATTATAGCCTGAAAAACCATCAAGCATAGACATTCTCTGAGAACCAACAATATTTTGCAAAATTTGATCCATCTTTAGGAGGGGATAATTATCCTTCAGGGAGGCTTTATTCAAATTTATGAAGTCAATGCATATTCTGATTTCTCCACTCTTCTTCTTAACCGGAACCAAATTTGTAAGCCAATTTGAAAATCTGATTAGGACAATGATTTTAGCATCGAAGAGCTTTTTGACCTCCTTTTCAATCAATGGCATGATAAGTGGATTGATCCTCCTCAAATTCTGCTTGAAAGGCTTTTCGTTTTCTTTTATGGGAATAGTATGCTGAATAATGGTGGGATCAAATTCTTTCAAATCAGCATAGTTATAAGAAAATACATCTATGAATATCTTCATCATTTCAACATACTTAAATTTCATATCAGCTGAAAGGAACTTTGAAAGTTTAATCATTTTGGGCATAGTTATTGTACCAAGATTACAGATCTCAACTTCTTCATCATCAGCTTGTATTTTAGGTGATTTAGAAACATCATTCTGATAAAAAATATTCTCTAGAGGCATGAGTCCCTTTGGTATAGAATTTTTCTTTAGTTGTAAAACTTCAGAATTCCCTTTAGATTCAGCCAACATGTTTTGTTGATGTGACTTGTACATTTTCAAACTCTTCTTTCAGCTCAATAAATTTCTTCACCTATTGATCATCCTCAAAAACTTGCCAATGAGTAACATTATTAGGGATAGCTGGTCTATGGTGAATCTCAGCCTCATAATTTTTGTGGAGTGCATAGGAATAATGAAAAGACTTGCAGAGACAGCAAGAGAATCAGCGATGGAATTTTGTTCTCTAGTTTTTACCGTGAATGAATAGGCTTGAAAGTTTTCTAACATGTCCAAAACCAAATTCATATATGCTCTCATCCTTGTGTATTTTTTTTTATAACCACCCTCAACCTGTTTAATGACTAATTCTGAATCTCCAAAAACATAAATGTTTTGAGCATTCATTCTTTTCAAAACTTCTAGACCCAAAATCAAGGATTCATATTTAGCCATGTTGTTCATGCAATCAAATTTTAGTTTATAGGAAAAGAAATTACTATCATCACTTGGATTACTGATCCAAACCCCTACTCCTACTCCTTCTCTGCCTACTAATCCATCAAAATGCAATGACCACCAACCTTCTTCCTCCTTATCGCTAACTTGCTGATCTTCTGTTTGTTGATTTTCAGACTGCTGAATTTCAAAACTCTGATTTTCTACTTTCCTCTCCTCTTCTACTTCATTATTCAATTCATTGAAAATAATAGTAGAACCAAGTTCAGTATCAAGAACATAAATTGGAAAGTTTTGGGGTTTATCTTTACTACTCACAATGTAGGCCATTCTTGTCTCTCGATACAATCTTCTTTGCTCCCCAAAGATAGGAATGGTAGCAAAAGTAAGATCCATCTGCATTGTACCTTTAATTTTCGCTGCCCATGACTTGAACAACAACATACCAAACTTTGGTGGAATGTCTTCTACTAAAATGTCCATGACTACAGTCTTAGCAGGAAATTGCGTTAGACCAACAACAACATCCTTGATTAAACCAATGCATTTAACACTTTTCAAATCGAAAGAAAACAAGTCTTTATATGGCCTAGTTATTTCTAACCCCATTCTTTCCATGATTACTTTGGGCATAAGATTGTGAGAGGCTCCTGAATCCAACATAGCATTATGCAATGTCATGTCATGAATGCTAAGGCTCACATAAAAAGGTTGGACCTCCTCATTCTGTTCATCTTCTAGTCTTGGACCCAAATATATGGTTGGATGATCTTCTAATACATTCAAGATATCAACATCTCCTGGTTGTGAGTTTAACATTTTAAAAATATTTCTTCTATATTAATCTACCTTGAGAATCTCACCAAAAGGGACTGATATTTTTATCTTAGAAATTTCATTCTCAAGATTGAAAACAGAAACAGATTTTTCAGCTTCTTTGATAGGAGGAATAGCTTGTGCATCTTTCTTACCTTCGGTGACCTTAGGATCATCCTTCTTTCCATCAGAAACCTTAGGTGTATCCTTCTTAGGCTATGTTTTGTTTGCAATGATAGGCACATTCCTATTTGTGAGATTATATTGTTTCTACATCTCAAAAATAGCATGTTGATACCCCTTTAGATAGTCTGATGTTTCCTCTTCATGATTGTTTTGATTTGATTGATCATGCTCTTCTTTAGTCAAGAAAATTCCTGACATTTCTTCATCAAAACAATGAATAGACTCCTCAGGAACTTTAGGATCATCTTCTTCATCAACCAAATTCTGCTGGAAAGGAGGTTTCACTGGAGGATCAGGCTATTGATTTCTATTCTCCCTCGGTCTTTGCTGATTTTGAGGTCTCCTGAACTGAGGGTTTCTAAATTGAGGTTCATGTTGTGTAGGAGGAGTAGAGGTATTCCCAAGGGCTAATCTATCCATCAACTTTTCCATTGTTTTCATCATTGAATCCAACTTATCCTGAGTGGTAGATGAGGAAGGTTTCTCTTCTTCTTTCAACTTAGCCTTACCCATTTTTGAATTTTTAGCTGCTATCAAGTTAACCTCCACCTTCACTGCATCACTTTGCATTTCAGAAAGTGTAGGGGATTATCTTTCTCTCAACAATATAGAAAAATCATAGTCAAAAGCTTCAGCATACCTCATTTGAGCTAAGGCTTCTGGTGGTTTCAAACGAGCTGGAATAGATTCTAATGCCTTATTAAATCTTTTTGAAAAGTTTTGGACAGATTCATTAGCATATCTCTTCAAAGTACTATATTTAGTGAGGGCTTGTACTGGATTAGTTCTATTTCCCCATTTTATTAGGAAAACGTCTTCAAACTCATTCCAATTATGAATACTTCTAGGAGTAAGAGCTTTATACCACTTCCTAAACTCACCAGTAAAACTCTGAGAAAACAACCTCAGCTTAACATCTTCATCATCAACCTCCTCCCTATCTATAAAATAATTAAATTGATCCACATGATCCTCTGCTGTAATGTCTTCATCACTTCCCCAGGTTTTGATTCTAGCAACATATTTTCTAGGGAGGTCATGTAAAATAGCAAGAAGAACAAGAGGTGCGTATCTAGCAGGTGCAGCAGGTGGATTTCTAGCCATGGTTAAAGGGACTATAGTAGTTTTAGGGATGGCAGAAATAGAGAATGAAAAACTGCTATGAGGAGTACTATTTGGTATTTGTGGTTCACTGATAATTGAACTCCAATTTGGAAGGGGAAAACCAGCTTTACTTTTCAACAATACTTCAAAAGGGTCAAGCTCTTTGAATTTATCTAAAGACTCTTTTTCCAACAACAACTCAGAAGTAACAACTTCCCAAAATTCTTCTTTTTCTTCCTGTGTTACTAGAGCTGATGTGTCAATTCCTCTCTTAGTAGTTCTTTTTCACTTTCTGATCTAAAAAAAATCTCCTAAATTTTATCATCAACTCTTTTATCTTCAAGACTTCTTAGAATTTCATAGGACAAGGATTTTGAATGTGATGGAGTACCTGATATTTCAAAAATGCCTTTACTGCCTCTGGAAATGGTGTTTGTATTGTCCACGATGGTAGGTGGATCTGGGTCATGATTACTACTCGTACATCTCCTTCTCGAAGCCACCTTTAGTCATATAAAATTTAAATGGAATCACCAAGGTAGATGCAGCCTCGAAAAACTTTCTGAGCTCCTGCTACCTTCAGAAGTTCAGCTTCAAAATCTGGAGAAAGTATAATCTTCAAACTCTCGGTAGGCACACCAAAATGTTATCACAAAATCAGAATTTATAGGTTGCCAATCAAATCAATCTCATGTAACTGTTTCAAACCAATATTTTGACTGAGGCTTAGCCTTCTGAACCTGAGAGGGCTCTCTCAAGGATTAATGATTTTTGATAGAAATATAGATGGCTAACTCTATGTGGGGTAAAAAGCAGATAAAAATAGATATTAGTTGTAAATCACATTAGTAAGTTCACATTGGGCTTATGGAGTCATAACAACTTCATTAAAACCAAACAATCTACTTAGCATGGAAGTCAAGGCATATCAAAGTTCAATTCAAGAGATACACATGTGAAACTATAAAACACACAGTCAATTTGTCTATGAATTATGAGTAACATAAGCAAACACCATTGCAATAGGATAGTAAAGAGATGCCATTAGAACAAGAAAACACCATAACTATTTATGGATCTTGAATTGGCTAAGTAGAAAACTCTGTATTAAGATGAAAACCAATCACTTACAATAAACATAGTCTTTTTGCTAAAAAATGTCCAACCCTTAGCATTTTGACTTCTTCATCATTATAGATAATTTACAACATAGGATAACCTTATCCTCATCTAGATACATCGAATTCCAACTTTTTGACACCTTGCCTAACCATGACACATGGTATTTATTACAAAATGACAGCTGCAAACCTAATGAACAGTCCTACTACAAATAGGACTCAAACTCCCTAACTCTACTCTTAACAACCTTATCTCAAATATATTACATAATTTTCCAAATGTATTCCCATAAGGTAAAATCTATATGATAATCTCTAACACTTTTTGACCTTAATGCTGATTTCCTACAAACTAGGAAATCATCACCTGTTTTCTAGGCTTATGATCCTTCGTGTTCTTGAGACACTCTGACCACTATGAACCATGAATTCGAGGTTATTTTTTGTCAGGAACTGAAATAACATATTCCAAAAATCATCCTTAAGTTTCATTTGTACAAAAACACCATCAAACTGTCCAAAACAGCAGAAACAGACCTGCGCTACGAAAACAACACAGTTTCGTAGCGCTTTTCATAGCGTAGTCTTTTAACC
Source organism: Pinus albicaulis (assembly GCA_034641835.2). Taxonomy (NCBI): domain Eukaryota; kingdom Viridiplantae; phylum Streptophyta; class Pinopsida; order Pinales; family Pinaceae; genus Pinus; species Pinus albicaulis. The sequence goes on along the minus strand of CM076572.1, from coordinate 225,826,942 downwards.
CATTTGCCTTCAAAATTTCGGTTTCATTTCTCCAGATTTATCTTCATATTCACTTGACATAACTTCCCTAGCAGTTTTAGGTCAAAATACATAAATTTACCCTTCAAAAATTGATGGAAAAGGGTGAAAAAAAGCTGCTACAGCAGTTTCATAGTGCATTTCACCCGTTTTGCACTGTTTGCACTACGAAACTACTGAGTGAGCATTTTTGTCCGGTTTTCTTCAAAATTCAAACCAAAATCTTGCCAAAACTTCATAATTCTATAGGTTTCATCAAATAAATCAGCCATATGAACTAAAAACACAACTTTCATAAGGTTTATTCTTCATTTTCTATTTGAATTTTCCTTTGAATTTGTCATTCTGCACCTTGGTTTTTTAGTTTATCTTGAGACAATTTCAGTTGCAGCTCCAAATCCTCCACTTGAACTCTTAGTATTCTATTACTGGCTCTCAAGTGAGAATTGATCACTCTGACAAATTTTTCTTCCTTGATGACTGGAACTGTCCATGTAAAAAATTGTTCTGCACTGTTTGGAATCTCTGACCTAAAACTAGTTTGGCCTTCCCATGTTGCCTTCATTATTTTAAACTCTATTTTTTCAATGCTATTCTTTTTGGCCCTATTTCTCATCATTGAAATCTCTTGGTTTTATAGCTTCAATCTCTCTTTAAGATGTTCACACTCTGTCATGTGTTCTTTTCCCTTCATTATCTTGCTGGTTGCATGCTCCACTATTGGTGATGAGAGATCAACCACCTCTTCAGGAACTATCGTTGTTTCAACAGTTTCTTGGATCTCCTTGTTGCCTTCCTTTAGCTTCTTAGCATGCCTAGTCAAAGGTTTCCTTGCTTGAAAGATAAAAGTTGCATTCTCACCCTCAAATTCAAGTTTTTTAGCTGACTTAACCCTTTTCTTTTTGTGTTCATCTACTCCAATGAAATCAACTTGCATAATGGGTGATTCCTCTATATCAATTGCATGAAGTATGTCATCTAAATTTCCTTTTATCACTGGGTTGTCCTCTGTACCTGAAACAATGGTTTTTCCCTTTGATGCCACTGCTTGGCTTCTTGTCACTCTCTTGCTTTCCTGCTTGATGGCCACTTGATTTTTTTTAGCCTCTTTGACACCTTTTAACCTTTGTTTTGCAGGTGATGGAGTTACTGCAACAAGAACTTGTGTCTTCTATGCCCTATATTCAACCTGTTTCCTTGGTTTCAACTTTACAAACCTCTTTGCTTTTGCAATCACAGGTTGACTAGACTCTGCTACTGGTGTTGAAGGAGTTCCTTTAGGTTTAGGGTTTCTAGCTGGGGTTAGGTTCTCCGATTCAAATCCATTCATAAGCAAAAAGGAAGACCAATATTTGCTTAATTTATGAAGCTCGTTCAAAACCAATAGCTTTATCAAACCATGGTGAAACAAAGATGTTCCACAACCATCAGACTTAGCTTGTACTTTATCAAACATTTTGGCAAGGCTTTTATGCAAGTAGAAAGGAAAATCTAGTGATATCATACCTGTAAAATGCAGAAGTAACTTAAAATTATAAGTATAAACTTTATGGTACCTGCCTTCACATGTAAAGTATCTTTGAATGTGAAATAACATCTTGGCATAGGTATTGCATTGTTCAAGTCCATATCTGCATACTCAGGTTTCATGAATTCCTTGCATGGTTCCATGTCAAACTTAAAACCTTTAAACCAAGTCTCTTGTCCCCTTGGTATTTATATTACAGAAGCGATGATCTCAGGTGTAACTAGCACATTTAAAATGCCAATTTTGTTAGTTGTTTCACTGAAGTGTAAGGAAAACTCTTTAGACACCTGAGTGTGGAAACCCTGCAGCTTTTCACAAAACCGGAGACAGCCTGCTTTGCTAAAATCCTCCATCACTGTTTGATCCTCAACTATAGCCTTCACGTTTTCAGGCTCATATTTTAAACAATTTCCCCCTCTGTGGACATTCTTCTCCTCTGCCATACTTCTTAAAAAAGCCTGTCATCTTCTGAATATGTAAAACAGACTCGCTTGAAATAAATGAACAACATCACTTGATAATATGGAACAATCTCGCTTGATAATATGGAACAGCCATGCTTGATTATGGTGAATATAGCCTTGGTATAGAACAACTACAGGCTTTAGCTTGACTGCTTCAAAGCTCAGACAGTCACATGGAGGCAAATTAGAATAAGAATAACCCAATTAGGCAGGACTTTGAATTTTGAGATGTCATCTCGTAGCTAAGTTATGCCTCATCATGTCCTATCATGAATATGATGACTATGAAATAGGTAAGTACATTTAATCTGATAACAAACTGACTCCCCATACCGCTATCCTATCAATTTATAACGAATTATGACAGTTTTCATCATAATTGACAAGACAGCTAAGAAATCGCGCTTTCGTAGTGCCCACAGTGCATTTTTCATAATTTTCACTACAAAAGTATTAGCGCATTCATAGCGCAAAACCTCTTTTTTGAACTAGCAGCGTTACGAAATGGAGGATTCTTGGCTAATTGCATAAATTTAACCCAAAATTTAATGGAATGACTTCTAAATGGAAAATGTGAGCATTTGATCATGGAGTGGAATTCTAAAGACCTTATTTGAATTCAAATGATGACCTTTAAACTTATAAAAACTATGACCTACCCTTAAGAAAATCCTAAAATGACTTTCAAACCTATTTAAGACCATGATAAAAACCAGAGTTGACATAATGATGTTTTGAATTTTTTTTTTTGGGGTGATAACAGTTTAGTTGCTAGAATACCATGACAAGGATCACAAACTCAAGGTTTCAACACTCAGACATATACTCATCCCCCACAGAATAGCTAGAATGCATCAATGCCATGGCAGCAGCCCTAGTCTCAACCCCAACCTTGGACAGAAGGATTACATAATCCTTATGGTAGATATTCTCAATATCACCAATATCCACAATCTTATCCAAACTTTCCACCACAAAATTTTCCTCAAACTAGTCAACAACCTCAATTTCAAAATCAAAACCCACAACTTTCATTACCATTTCCACAAAGGCCAAACCAACTACCTGCTCAACCACTTCCAAACCCAAACAATAAAAAATCACAACCTATTTATAAAATGGAGGGAAAAAATTTCATACTTATATGATAACTCCATTATATCTTAATAATGTTCAACTTAGATTTGGTAGAATATTAGAAAATAAGTTCCCTTCTACTATTATTCAGGAAAAAGAAAAGGATGATCATTTTGATGAGGATATTTCTCTTCATCGACATAAAAATATTAAAAATAAAAATAATCATTGTGAAAAAAGGACATCTCTTCATCAGAATAAAAAAATTTAAAATCAAACACAAGATAATCCAATAAACTCAACTCCCATCATAGTGCAACCTTCGGTATGTATACCAAAAACTCTTTTCTCGGAAAGACTACAAATTGATAAAGGGGTAGAAAATCAAATCATGTTGCCTAACTATGATATATTATATGAATTGAATAATTTTTCTATAGAAATTTCTTTGCTACAAGCCATTAAAGGAATTCCAATCCTTGCAAAAACAATAAGAGAGTTGAGTGTAAATAAATCCTGGAGAGAAGAAAAGGAAGTAAAAATAATATAGTTAGTAGGAAAATTTCAGATATCATGATGGGAAAAAAAACAATACATAAATATTTGGATCCAGGAAGTCCCATTGATAAAACACACATCAATGGTATCAAAATCCCAAACACATTGATCGACTTAGGGGAAACCATAAACATTATGAGTAAACAAACTATGGAACAACTAAAACTTCCAAATCTTCAATATACACCAACATTGTTACAACTAGAAAATAGATATGTAATTAAACCTATTGGTGTATTGGAAGACATTTATGTATCCTTAGATTCTTGGGAATATACAATTGAATTTATGATCTTAACTCCCAATAATAACTTGGGAGGACATATCCATTGATATTAGCAAGACCTTGGTTAGCTATGTAGCTGATGCTTTCATCAGTTGTAGATCTGGTGACATGTTTATCTCTTGTGGAAGTTCAACAAAGAAATTCAAATTACACCCTCCAACAAAAACAATGATAGAAGTAGAAAATGAAGAAGGGATGGATGATGACAATGACATACAACCTATTTTTACTATCTCACAAATTAGTGAAGAAAAAATATTTCTAAATTCAATAGAAAATCATGAATTATATTCACAATGTGAGAGTAGTCAAAAATTTCAGGAACAATGTAATATTGAATACTTATCATCCATAAAAATTTCTTTATATTCTATGGAATAATTTGGTAATTCTTCAATTGAAATATTTCCAGGTAAAAGTTTAAATGTGAACAACAATCTAGAAAAAATTCAAAAGGAGATATTAATAAAAAAATTACAAAAACATTCTTCTGCATATGCATGGTAATACATTGACATGAAAGGAATCACCCTTGAAACTTGCATATATGACATCCATATTGAGGGGAATTCTAGACCAATCTGACAACCTCAAAGAAGAATGAATCCAAATCTTAGGGAAATTGTAAAGGAAGAACTACACAAACTGTTGAATGTAAACTTTATTTATCCAATATCAGACATTCAATGGGTTTCACCTTTAGTAATTGTCCCTAAAAATAATGGAAAATGGAGAGTGTTTATTTATTATAGGGAATTGAATAAGGCTACTTTAAAAGATCATTTTCCATTACCTTTCATAGATCAAGTTTTAGATACACTAGCAGGGAAGAAATATTTTTCATTTTTGGACGGTTTTAGTGGGTATAATAAAATTTAGGTAGCACTATAAGATCAATACAAAACCACATTTACCTATCTATGGGGAACTTATTATTACGAAGTACTTACATTTGGATTATGAAATGCACCTGCAACATTCCAAAGAGAAGTATTAGGTACTTTCTCTAATTTAATTCATGATTGTGTGGAAGTGTATATGGATGATTTTACAGTCTACGAAAATTCTTTTGAAGATGCCCTTGAAAATTTGGAAAATGTTCTCATAAGATGTAAGGAATCAGATCTCTCATTAAGTCATGAAATATTTTTTATGATGTTTAATGAAGGAATTTTTTAGGACACCATATTCCAGGAAATGGAATTAAGGTGGACTCATCTAAAGTTAAAGTTATTTCCAAATTAGCAATCCCAAATTGTCAAAAATATGTTAGGAGTTTTCTTGGTTTTATAGGATACTACATAGGATTTATAGAAAACTTCACAAATATTGCATCTCCACTCATCAAATTTCTCACAAAGGATTGTGAATTTAATTGTAATCTTGAGTTCCAAAAGGCATTTAAACTTTGAAAGAAAATATTTCTGAAGCACCCATCCTAAGAGGACCAAACTAGGAGTTTCCTTTTCATATCTCAATTGATGCTTCAGAGATATCTTTGGGAGTTGTATTGAGAAAAAAATACTTCACCCCTTATGCCATTTACTATACAAGTAAAAATTTGGCTCTAGCAGAGTTAAATTATATTGTTACCGAAAAAGAGTTTTTAGTTGTTGTACATGGCATTAAAAAACTCAGAAATTACATCACTGGCTAAGAAACTTTCATTCACACAGATAATTCTACAATTAGATATCTAATGAATAAATCAATTACTAATGGCAGAATCACAAGATGGTTACTATTATTGCAAAATTTAATATCACCATTTTAGATCGACCTGGAAAACAAAAAACAATTGCTGACGTTTTGTCTAAAATTCAAAATGATAACAATGATACACCAGTAGAAGATAGTTTTCTTGATAAATATCTTTTTGAAATATCTACTAAATCTAAATGGTTTGCAGACATTGCTAATTATTTAGATACAAGAAAACTACCATCATATTTGTTTCCTACAGAAAAGAGGAAGATAATTCAAATGAGTGCATCTTATTCATGGGTAAATGAAGAATTATACAAGACAAGTCCAGATCTCATCGTTAGGAGATGTGTACGAGAGGATGAAATACCTGAAATACTAAAGGCATGTCATGATAAGCCACGTGGAGGACACTTTCCTAAAAAGAGAACTGTGTATAAAATCCTTCTCTTAGGATATTATTGGCCTTCCCTTTTCAAGGATGCCAAGGAATATGTTAAAATATGTGATAGTTGTCAGAGAATGGGGAAACTTGTTTCTTCAGATGAAATTCCATTAAAACCACAGGTACTTATCGAACCCTTTGAAAAATGGGCTTTGGATTTTGTTGGACCAATCAATCCAACATCAAGACAAAAGAGGTATATTCATGTGTGCACTAACTATGTCACTAAATGGGTAAAAGCTAAAGCACTTTCTTTTGCTAATGAAAATTTTGTAGTTTCATTTCTTTTTGAGGATATTTTTACTCATTTTGGTGTCCCAAGGGAAATTGTGATAGATCAAGGAATTAAGTTTACATCCAGAATGGTGTAAAATATTTTAGAAGAATACAAAATCATGCATAGAAATTCCACTCCATATCATCCACAAGAAAATGGACAAGTAGAATCCACTAATAAAGTGACTGAAGTAATCCTCACAAAAACTGTACAATTTCATAAGAGGGATTGAGCAGAAAAACTTCCAGAAGCTTTATGGGCCTATTGTAACACATAGAGAAGCACAACAGGACATAATCCCTATGAACTTGTTTATGGGAATAAATTCTTGTTTCCAATAGATTTCCAAATAAAAACCTTTAAAACAACAGTCAAAATGGGACTTGACTTGTCAGAGGCACAAAGGCATAGAATGTAACAACTCAATGAGCTTGATGAGATCAGACAAGATTCAATTCAAGAGAATAGCCTAGCTTAGCAACAGATATCCAAATGGAGATATCCAAATGGAATGACAAATACATCAAAGAAAGAAATTTTCAAGCAGGAGATTGGGCACTTCTTTTTTATTCAAAGTTCAAAGATTTTCAAGGGAAATTTGTAACTCATTGGCTTGGGCCTTATGAGATTGAGAGAGTTTTAATAATGGAGTAGGCAGGATTAAAACTATTGATGAAGAAAAAGTTCCTCTCCTTGTAAATGGACATTAACTGAGGATCTATCACAAGCCATTGACAAAAGAGGAATTTCTCAAGATTTTTCAAGATAATGTTGATATAAATTTGTTTAAGTAGAATTTTTCTTCTTCTCCAACTTAGAAGTCTTATTTTTATTACCTTATATATATAAAATAATAATAATTATGTACACACAAACAAACACACACACACACACACACACATACACATTAAAAATAATAATAATAATAAATAATAATTATTTTGTATAAGTGTGAAAACCAATCATTGATTGACATTCTTATGCAGAAAATATAAGGTGAAAATCAGAGATTTGTTTTTGGCACCTTACATTCTCTTTATTTTTGTTCTAAAAATCTCAATTTTTTGTATTCCCTTTCTTTTTAAAAAAATAAATAAAAGTATAGCTATAGAATTGATGAGCTTCTGCAGCTCTTTTGAATTTATGAAGCTCTGATATAACAAGACCTTTTTGAATGAGGCAGATGAAGACTACACTAGAGAACACCTGAAGAACAAAGACAAGGAAAAACAATTGAAGGTTAGCAATGTCTAAGGTATGAAAATACAAAATTTTATTTCATAATAAGGTTGAAAACATTGACATATGAATTAGATGATAATTTTATACCACCAAATCAAATGAAATTATTAAAAGGACTGATCACGTCAAATCAAATTCTAATTTCACATTCCGCCACTAAACCCTCACCATTGACACAATCTCCCAAACGTTAATTCTGATTTCGTAGGTTAATAATCCAAACAATCACTTTCCATTTTAAAACCCAACTCATTCTCTTAACAACCCTGAAGCCTCGCTCATTCACTCATTCACCTGCACATATCAACCATTCCACAACATAATTCATCCACGTTCCCAAACTAATATTTAAACCCTCAATCTACCCTGTCAAAAGCGACAGTCATAAAGGTGAATCTTATCGCAAATCATGGGATTAATTGTGAGGATAGAGCCTGTAGGGAGAAACTTTATGGAAGGTTACCCAAAAATAAAGGAAATGTTACAGAGAGCACAGTGGCTTAGTTTTGTGGAAAAATTCGAATGGTTTCATAACGAAGTTACTAAATCCTTCGCCAAATATTTTGATGGAGTAGAAGTTGAAATAGATGATATCAAGCTTGAAATCACATAATATTTCATAGCAGAAGCTACTAGACTACCAAATACATGAGAAATATGGTTAAAAAATAGAGTAATTGAAGGGGAAGGATGGAAAATATTCCTAAAGAACCCAAGTATGTATACTAGCATTTTCAAAAAAGGAATTCCTAGTACAACTCTTAAAGGAAAATGGAGAAATATGTTATTAATAATCCAAAAATTTGTTACCTGTGAAGTAAGCTTCAGATGTATGTTCTTTTGTCATGCTAGGTTGTTAATGTATTTTCTTGAAGATAGGGAAATAAATATTCCATAATTTTTATTGCATAGCTTGAAGAATATGGCAGGAACTATTCAGAAGAGAATTCAATTCATAGATAATACAATGTATCATCATGGGTTAATAAAAATTCTTATTGAATTCCATCTTAAATTCATAGGGGACACTTCGAAAAATTTCTTAATCTGAAACCATTTCCAGGAAAAAGAACAATAACAACCTAGTATTAATAAAGCAAGAAGAGGAAGAAAAATAAAATTTGAAAGCTTTTTTGAGAATGAACAACCATCTCAGGAACAATTAGAGGATGAAATCCCCATTGCAGAATTTTTGGGAAAATTCAAAAATCAAGTTCATAAAAAGAAAAAGGATAGTATGAAAGGAAAGGAAAAAGTCATAAACACAGAAAAGAAAAAAATTCAAATTCCTCCTCAGCCAGTAAGAGGAAGCTCTAGACTTAGTAAAACAACAAAAGAGCCACCTTCAAAAGAGACAAAACTTGTTGATTTAGAAGAAAATCCTGGGGTGCCATCACCTGCTACTATTTCACCCACGCAGGTTCCAAATAGAAGAACTCAAGAGATTGACCCAGTGAAGTAGGAAATTTATGATTATATTGAGTCTTTAGAGAAAAGAGATGCAGGAATGACATTACTTTTTGAAGAACATCCTTAGTCCACAATAGCCTCTATTTGTCAATACTCTAAAACAAGAAATATGTGAACCAGAGACACTAAATAGGCATATCAAATAGGAACATGAAGCTCTAAAGTTCCAAAATAAAATTGAGAATACCATAAATGATAATAATCTCTTACATCTGGGTTTATGGTTCAATAAGAATAGAAAGTTGAAAAAGAAGAATAAACAACTAAACAAGCAGATCATAAACCTGAAATATAAACTTATAATGAGGAATCCAAGGGTAGCTGTAACCACAAGAAAGGCAAAGAAGATGAAATTAGATGTCTTGGTAGAAGTATCAGGGTAGATGCAGTAACATGATGAAGACTCACAATTTTGTATTTACATGAGGACATGCAATGGTCTCCTAGTGGGGGTATGTGGAGCCTCAAGACTGCATCAATTTTGACATCCATTTTTACTATCTTTCCTTCTTTTTGACAACTCCATAAGCTCAAACAAGTATTGAAATGCACATTTAGCCTGTAAAGGTATCCTAATGGCCTATTTTTCATATTTTCAAATGTTCCTTATTATTAGAATAAAATTTGTATTTAGCTACGAAATTAATGTAATTCTGCAACTAAACTCTACTTCTGTAGCCACCACCATGGTTCAACAGGTTTTGAGGAATCAATGAAGAAGAGAAAAATATGGGCGGTTTATAAATGATCCATTCATGGATCCTATTGTATCCATATATCTAGAATCAAGGAATAAAGCACCCAGGATTGCGGTCAAAGGGACGGTCAAAACAGGAACCATAACAAGCGAGCGAGAAATATTGAGGCTTCACGATTTTCTCTCAACATAGAAAATCTTGAAGCAATTGAATTTTTATTTATATTTAGAGTTTCATACATAGTTTTCTTAGTCTCAAAAAAAGTAAAAGTCTCAAAAATTTAATGCAAGACTGTTATAAATACTAGCCTGTGTAATTGAGAAGCAAGTTCGAATTATTGTGAGATTGTTATATTCTTAAACTCTGTTTTTATTTACAAATTGAAGAAGGAATTGTTATGGAATCTTAATGCATAGCTAGTAAAGGATAGATTAGAATCCATTCTGTTGTGGAGGGCCCCTACACAGAAAAGGTTTATTTTTTTAATTTCTTGTTCTTTCATAGTTCAGTTTTTCATGCTTTCCCTGTATTTTTTCACATAGATACATGCTATATTTCCGTTGTGATTTATAACATATATGTGATATGTTTTCATTTGCGTTTCATATTCCAAATACATGCTTTAATTTCATACTATAGACATACACTTTTCTTTCATTTACATTATAATTATTTTTGGATTTCTATAGTGTAGATGATCAGGTTTATCGTTTTTATTTCACTATTTGTTAACAACATTTGCTGAATATCATTATGTTAAGATAGATTCTTTATTTATGATTGGGTAGTTTTAGAGACAATTTATCATAGTAGTCGGCAGATATTAATTTAGTATAGCTTAAGTTATAATCATTTAGATTAATTTCTTTTCATGTAATATAAATTCATCATAGATTAATTTTCTTTCTTAAAAACATTTCCTTTTCTTCCTTTTTGCAAGTTTTATTTTTCAATCATTAAAACCCACAGGCATTAGTCTTAGCTACAATCGCTAGAGTTAGGATCCACGAGAGGCGGTTAGTCCATGTCACAAAACACACGGGGAGTGTTGAACCCAATGTCAAACAGTCTCCCCCCAAACGCGAGCTGGGTGAGTTACGAACTCGAGACCTTTTGCTTTGATACTCATTGTTGGAATCACGATTGTCGTTACACCAAAACCCACAGGCATTAGTCTCCACTACAATTTCCAGAGTTAGGATCCCCGAGAAGCGGTTAGTCCATGTCGCGAAAAACATGGGGAGAATTGAACCTAATGTCCAACCGAATACTCTTTAGTGATTTCTTGTTTTAAATTTCATTTATATAAATTTTCCAAAAGCATACAAAAAATATTAGAGCTCCTTATTTCTAGAAATTTAGTTTTTTTCAAAGTTAATCATTAACCATTAACAAGCCAAGATAATATTTCCATCATATTTTTGGAACTTAGTTGAATTTAGAATTCATTTCAAAAATTATAAGTTTAGTTTCTCAATTTCATTTAGACATTCAAAATAAACACAAAATCTTAAAAAAACTATAAACATATAAAATCACCATAATAAAATTAAGTAAGAAAAGGCTTATAGCATATATAGTGCACTTGCACTTCATAAGATTACCAACTCTGGTCGATAATTTATGATAGAAATTTAAGAAATTAAACTGACTAAACATCCATCATACTTAAATCCTCTTCCTATCATTTGGCCTATGGGAATCTGTTTCGTAAACATCATAATGATGTGTTACAGAAGTGCTTAGAATTTGTTGATGCCAAATATTTTTTGAAGGAACTACATGATGAGGCGATAGGTGGACACTATGTTGGTGACATGGCAACACAGAAGATTAGGAGAGTGGGATATATTGGCCTACATTATTTAGGGATACCCACACATATGTTCACAACTTCTTTATCTATAAAAAGTGTGTTAGAAAAGAGTCACAATCAGTCACACCACTCTAGCCTATTGCGATGGAGGAACCGTTTCAGCGATGGGGTCTGGATGTTATTTGGGAGATCATACCACACTCCTCAAAACAAAACAAGTATATCCTCAAAGCAATGGATTATTTCACAAGGTGGGTTGAATTTGTGTCTCTAAGACAAGTTAATGAACATGAGGTAATTCATTTTCTCAATCATAACATCATAACCAGGTTCGATGTTCCTACCTCTCTTGTATTTGATAATGTGACTTATTTTTAATCTTTGAATTTATATAATTTTTCTTTGGAGAATGAAATTGTATTGAAGCATGTTGTTAACTACTCTCCCCAAGGAAATGGCTTAATAGAGTCCACCAACAAGAAACCAATCTATATCATCAAGAAAACTTTGTTGTCACTGTTGATCATAAATTAACATCAGTGATTTTTTCGAATTAACCTTTGGATAGACATGTACTGAATGTTATGGCTTATGGTGAAACATTTAAAAGTTCGATTAAAGGGAAACAATGATGAGGCAAGTATCACGCTTAAAACGAAACATAGGTATGAGAAGGGTCAAAATATAAAGCAAAAGGGTAATGGTAATGCAAAAAGTGCAAAGATATGGTACAAAGGACGCAAAGCGAAATAATTAAAAGGCTTGCCACAACCATGATATGAAAGTAAGGGAACTCTCCACATGGGAGTTCCGCGGGGGTCAAGAAGCAGAAGAGGGAAGAGGACCATACCCCCACGGAATTACAGTGACATGGAAGAACGGAATGCGGGCCCTAGAGACTGGTATACTGTGTATTTAATCCGTCTTGCGAATAATGTGTTTCAAGAATCGCATGGTTTATGCGGCAGAGAGGTAAGGTAAGTTTCTAGGCGAATTGGTACTGAGGCCCGTACCAGTATTAAACCTAGCACACGGTGTTCACCTGCTTCCAGCTGACACCCAATCCCTATGCACTACGTGCTCCATTTTCAGTGTCCTTACGACACTTTCCCCCCGTTTATTCCACCTCTCCGCCTTTTACCTCAGAACGCTCAGTCATAGATAATAGTCTTCCCATAGTTTATTGCAGTAAAATTCGCAGGTTTTCTAGCTACGGTATAAACAAAGTGGGAGCTAGTGCCAAAGTCTACCCAGTCACTATCAACACCCCCGCGTCCTTTTCCTGAGTAGATTTCCCTACTGCATAGGTATTTCGTCCCTCATATTCCCTCTACTTTCCTTTCGTTTTTAAAAGTTTTATATGTCCGTCATGGGAAGGGGCACACCCAAGAAAACTGAACCAGAGACTCCTCAGGTCCGAGAAACCAAAAACCCTCCCAAGTTCGAGCCTTTTATTGACCTGCAAGCTGGAATCTGTGATCCCCAATACCCTTTTCCCATTAGCAGTATAAAACCCGAGCTTTTTAGGCACCATGTCGAGAATAGAGATCGATATCGGGTAGTTGTATCAGGTTTATACCATCAGATTACTCCCCCAGTCTACCCTGTGGTCGATTTTATTTGCTGGCTTAGAGAGACCTACGATGAGCACCAAGGCATGTTTACCTCTGCACAGGGGAATAAGATTCTTTCTCTTTCCCCCGACATTATCAGGCAAGCCCTTCGGTCTCCCACCAGCGCCACCTATACCAGTTTCAATGAAGTGGCCTTAACCTCCCAGTTCACCAAATTTCCATGGGAACATCAAAACACCTTTATTTCTTGTATAACCAGCAATCAGGCTACGTCTCTTCCTGCCACAGAACCTTTTCCGTTGAATCTATTAAAAGAGGAAGTGCAGCCCATCCTTGCCCTCATCATTGGTCTTTTAGGTGTAGGTGGTTTGGGGGAAATTTCCAGGGTATGTGTTTATTTCTTGTGGTTAATGTCTCAAAAGGGGGTAGTTCTGGATATCCCTGGCTTTCTTGCTGCTAACATTCAGACCTAGTTCCAAGAGCTTTCAGAAACTAGTCATGTTGAGCCCCAAGATTGTTCTTTCTTTCATCTTACTTCACTCCATTTTCCTTTGTCCATTGTTATCCCAGGCCCAAATGATCAATGAAATTAGTTAAAATTACTTTAAGAATGAAATTCATGGCTAACTTGCTAAGTTTTGTGATTTTGTCATTGTAATGCATTTTTAACTGAAACTAGCTACAGAATGCAGACATTCCGTAGCTAACCGCCAATTCTGCAGCTGTCTTCACGTTCAATCATGTTCCAGGTATCCTCTCAAGAAAAGCCACACATGGGTTTATTCCACATCATGTCCTCAATGTTTGTTGCTCACCATGAAGAATGAACTGAATTCTGGACGTGGTTTTGTACGTAGGAACTCATACAAGGAGGCAGACTCCTAATAGGACAAGGAAAATCCAAATGTCTTTTGTCCCTTTACGCTGCCATCTTTAGAGTCCTAGTACGATTTTGATATGAAAAGACAATGATCCCCGTATTGTTGCAAGTTCTGTTATGAATATTTGTTATAAATGTACTCGGGAAACCGAGAGACAGGCTCTAGATTTTGATTAGATTTCATGGATTGACTGCTATATTTCTGAAGACTGAGAATACTCTGTTTTAAGTTATTTTCCTTTAATTAAGAAGACAACATTGCTTTGAACGCGTTGAGTTGATTTTGAGTTAGATTCCGTCTGGTGGTAGAGGGCCCCTGCCTCCTGAACGGCTTTACTTTCGTAACTTAGATAAGTATCTTAATTCGTTTTCACGTTTTTGAAGTTTGAGTTTATAGTTAATTTCATTAGTCACTATAGCTATACTTGTTCTAAGAAACTCTTCCAAAAGATCATTATAATGAATGAGAAATGGCTGTAGTGTTATAGATTTTAATTGCAATTTCTTTTGTTCATTATCATAGTTGAACTTATTCTAGTAAACTCTTCCAAAAAATCATTATGATGACTAAGGCATGACTGTGATACTGAAGGTTTCAGTTGCTTGTTTACACTAAGTAGCATAGCTGATCTTACTCTTAAAACGCTCTTCCAAAATATCATAACAATGGATAGGAAATAGCTATGATGTCTTAGTTTTTAATTGTAATTGCTTTCAGTCTTTATGTTTGCATTTGCATTGAATTGTACAGCCAGGATTGTTCTAACAAGCTCTTCCAAAATACCATTCATGATGGACAAAATAGGCTGTAGAATTCCATAGATTAATTGCATGATAACTTAGTTAGGGCACTCCGGAGTCAAATTGCATTCAATTCATGCTCTGTTATTTCGTTTTAAGTTTGATAATGACTTGTTAGTTTAGCACTGTTTATTGTAGACTGGTAGCACTCTAGCTCAGTTCTAGCTTAGCCCACTGTATTTACATTCCACATTTAGTTGTCATCCATTGCATATTAAATTACATTAGTTGTTAAACTTAAATACCACGGCCTTCATTATTTACAAAACTTCTTTTGTTCCAAATCTATAATTAACTCATAATCATCTGAATAGAAGACAGTATCAGTCCAAGGCCTGGAATAATTTTGCAACCTTTTTACCATTTCACAAACAAGCCTTTCCTCAAGACTATTCTAAAAGGAAATCTATAACTTTTGAGTAAGGTTTAGTGATGTTAAACTAAGTTGCAGAATAGAATTAGGAGCTAGTTTTAAAGTAGAGATCTTATGATGTTACCAATGTTCTTCTCCAAATATGTTTCAACAAACCTCTAATCATGGATAAGATGTTGTATCATTATAAGCTGATTGTTTAATTGTTTAGTTAGGAGATTTTTTACACTTAGCTGCCCATTCCTCAAGCTCTTCCAAAATATCCTTAATAAATGGATTGGACAAGTTAAGTTTATGTTGTGATTCATTTTCTTGAAGTCATTATCAAGCTTTGTATTCTGCTTAGTCATAGTTTAAGTTTGGTTCTGTCTCAGTAATTGCATTTGTCATTTGTCATCATCAATTTAGGCTTCACTCTATTTTTTTTAACCAGTAGCTTCTTTCCATCAGCATTTAGTTCTTTCCCTTGTGAACATAAAACCATAAAAAGACCAAAAACATCATAAAAAACTAGACACAACGCAGTAAGAAACAAACACCTAGGCACATACAGTGCACCTCACTTCAGCAGTTTACCAACCCTGGTTGACAATTAAATGAACTCAATTTAGGAGACTAGGTTAAGCCCAAACAGGTCACTTCCGTTTTTTTCGATGGTCTTCTACCTTTTCTTATATCAGCATGCTGACAAGTTCGAGGGTTTGGGCAGTATGCCGATTTCCAAATGGGGTGGGTTATTCTAGGTTCCTGAATGAGTTCATGCCCATTTTCTATACTATCATTCATGATTCACCCTCATCTAGGGTTTTTCCTGAAATGAAGAGTTGTCTACAAGCTAGTAAAACCTAGAGCACTGGGGATTGGTATCTATTTGACAATTACACTGAAATTCGAGTCTATGGAGCCGAAGTTCCCCCTTACCAGCTGCCTGTGTTTCATGCCCGAAGATTTTATGCTCTGGAGTACATTCGGCATGCCCTCAAGGCTAACCCACTTCACTTTGTCCCTGCAAAGAAGGGTTTCATCTTGAGACTCCCCATCATTATTGGCCCGTTCATTGTGAATTCAAGACATGCCCTCCCCATTGTTGAGAAGTTGTTGCAAGGCATGGACCTAAGACAGGGGAAGACCTGGCCCTATGATCCTCGAGAGATTATCTCAAACAGAAGAAAGAGGAACAAGTCCACTCCTTATGCACATGAATCAAGACCATTTATAGAGTGGAGGGCTAACCTTGAAACTTGGCCTTTGATTTCGCAGATGGAGATAGATTCATCTGCCACAGGCGAAGGAGAAGACGTCAATAAAGGCCAAGGGGAAGAAGAAGAAGTGGGTCCCTCAGGAGCAGGTTCTCCCCTTCGCAAAAAGTGGAAAACAGCCTCAAGTGAGGCAGAAGTCATAGGGGAAGAAAAATTGCTTGAGCTGTTTGCACCATATGGCCAGCCCGATAGTAGCAAGGCAGGGATAAAAGTACTGAGTGACAGTGTCACCTTCTCCGACTTCTCTGAAGTCTCACAGGCCATCGAAGATTATACCTCACAAGTTGCAGTTGAAAGGACCCAGAGAAACATAACGATCAGGGATAAGTACAAAGCTGAGTTGGAAGGGCATGTTGAGAAATATCACACCAGGGTTTCAGCTTCCATGAATGTGGACACAAAGCACCTGGTATTGTCTATGGCCGAGGCCATCTTGGACCCTGATGCAGGTACCACTAGTTACAGGGTGCTAGAATATGAGATTGACGTGGCCAAAGTACCAGCACCCGAAAAATGAAATCTGTTTCAGGTGGTGGGCGATATGTTGAAGGACGAGGTAATGCAGGTCACTATTGCACTAAGAAAATTGGAGAAAAAGCATGAAAAAGTTAGGGAAACTCTAAAAAATGAACAGGAAAACTCCCGCGCCAAGGCAAATCAAATACGAGGCCTCATGGAGTCGATCAAAGGAAAAGAAACTGGAGACTCCAACCCTCATCGCTATGTGATAGATCAATTATAGAGGGAGGTTGCGTCATTGAAAAGTAAGGTAAGCATACCGACCTCCTACCATGTTCAGACGATCGAATTGGCGCAAGCAGAGAAAGAAAAAGCAGAATTGGCTAACACACTGGCAAAGGAGAAGGAGGAAAAAGAAAAAATGGCAGAAACAATCGCCACTCTTCAAAGTAGGTTTACGGAGCTGCAGAACACTTGGGACACGCATAGCTGCGTGCCTACTACAACCCCACCAGAGATGAGTTCGCTTTCAGAGTAGCTGAACGCAGTGAAAGCTGCAAATGATATATTAGAAAAGCAGGCATCCAACGCGAGGCAGAGGATCACTGATTTGGAAAACTCCCTGGCTGAGAATACCAGAAAAATAGAGACATTGCAGAAAGAGATTGAACAAGAGAAGAAGACAAGAGCCGACCAGCAGAAGACCATCAATGATCTCAACACCCGCCTGAAAGGTAACATCACCCTCAGGGATGGAAGAAAGATTATTTGGTCAGAGATCATTTCAGCAGTAACAGAGCAGTGGGAGTTCCTGAAAGTCATCAAGGAAATAAAATCTTTTGTACTCTATCTCAGGAGGAAGTTTCAGGAAGGGGATCTCGACTTGTCCAGTAGAGCCCAACACGCCAAGGAATATGTTTCTTTCTTGAAAGGGCTGAGAGCTAGTGAGGCAGAGCAGCATGGCATAACAAGCCATTTTAAGGAAGCCGTCGAATACCAAAAGATTATTGATAAGGATTCTGCCCGTGTTATAGCTTCGAGGGCCCTACAACAGTTGGCAGCCAGCGTGGACCGATTTGATGCTGTTTAGGTCGAGATCACCACAGCAGGACTTCCATCATGCTAGGACCCTACCACCCCTTCCATACTAAGATCATTACCAAAACATGAAGCACGACTTAAGGAAGAAAGGGACCGGATGGACGCCTTGTCAGATAAAACCGCTCGGTTAAAAGAAGAAACAATTGTCTTAGCGCTCCGCCCAGAGTTCGTCCTCCTTCATCTAATAAAACATAAGATCCCTACTGAGGCGAGCCTAAATGATCTCACTGAGGCCTTTATCAAGGTGGAAGGATTTTCTGCTATGCCTGAACCTTCAGTGGAAAGTCAGCAGAGGTGCACCCAATTTGCCAACTAGATCGCCAGCTCGTCCGCAAATGTTCTACCACCTGTGTCAACAACCGCCTCAATCCCGTCTCGTCAATGAAACACTGTTAATTCATGATTCGGCCCTAGTGGCCTTTTTATTTTTACTTCAGTTAGTTAGTTTCAAGTTCCAAGTGGAATTTATATTTCACCTTAGTATTTTACTTTCTTCCCAGACGTTTGTTTAATATTTTGTTTCAAAACGGCCTAGTGCCTAACTGTAAATGATGAGAGATCTTTATTCCTCATCATAAGTTTTGGTTATTTTGATAAGGACCTTTAACAAATTTTTGGCATGCGGAGGAAGATATTTTTCCAAAAAATATATCTTCTCGCTCATGTATGGATGTTCCTATATAAGCAAGATCAGAAGAGAAAACCTGGTTCCAAATTTTCTTAAGAATTGATTGTAGAAGAATTTCTTGTGTGCATTTTGTGGAAGCTTTAATACAAATTTGAGGAGCCCGTTGGGTCTCAATGAGAAGGAGTTTTATCTTTAATGAGGATTCTGGTCTTGGTGCTTTACAATGTATAATTCTCTCCTATATGTTGTAGCTTAACCGTTCATTTCATTTACATCCATTTATCTTGTATCACATTTTGGAATGCAAGTAGCCCACTGTTTTTTATATAAATTTATCCTGGTTGATACTTATGTCATAACCTGTTTGGCACTTTAAATATGGCTCAGGCGTGATATGCTATCTAATTTTCAATTCACCTGTATTTTTGCTATACTGGCTGCTATGAGATGTTATTTACAAATTTTGTCATCATGTGTGGATTCTTAATTTCTTAAGCCCACTACATGCTGGTATATATTTATGGATGTTGTCTCAATAACATTTAGTATTCTCTTTATTCTATGTATACAGCAGATACTTTATGATTATCAATCTCTTTGAAGTGTTTAGAATCCAGCCCTCTTTGCAGTGAAGCTACCTTTGAATTGTCTGATACAATTCGTGTTAGAGTTTTGCATCTTGCCTCTGCAGTATTGTTTTCTCTGTATCAAGCTTCTGAAAGTTTTGGTCCCATTCAAGTTAATTTTTCTGTTATAAGAAACAGCATGAGAGCTTTGTTCTGCTAATTATCCCTATCATATCATATTGCTCCTTGCTATATAAGATGTCCTAGGAACTGGTCTTTCACAACTCAAGGCTGTCTCTAGGATTGACAACATCTTTTTGGCGCCATTGTCGGGGAACAAAGTTGAGAAAAATTGAAATCCCTGGGCCTCGAAAAAACCTTTGTTCACTCTTCAATTAGGTGAGCATGGAGAGTTCAGAGTTGTATATCCCTCACCTTGGTGACTCCACATCTGTTTTTCAGGTAAATCTATTTGCAGTCCTAGCTCCTCGGAAGCCACACCTTAGGTCAGATACGTCTCAGCCTAAGACACCCTCTGTGTCTGACCCAGAGATAATCCTGCATAGAAGAAATTGGAGGGAGAGACAATTCATCCATACTGAGATCCCACAATTTTATCTGGAAGACTTTCCGTCCTCTTCTTCTCAGGTAGCCCAAGTACAAGGTTCTGACTCCGCTGCAAGAGAAATTGGTTACTACTCAGACAGTTTACCCCTGGGAAACATCCAAGTTAAGGACGAGGCTGAATCAATAGATACTACTCTTTACACATTCCACCCCACTCCGGAGGCTGAAGAAGTAAAATAAGTAACTGAAATATTTGATGTTAATACTCCACCTTTTTCATCATCACCCCAAGCTATTTTCCAATACATTCCCATTGTCATTCATACCTCACTTCCACCTCCTCCTCTGCTTACACATAAAATCCTTCTGTTACCTCCACATCCTCCTCCAATGGAAAATGTTTCGAGCTTCTTGCTGAATAAATATGCCCCCCTAGCATTACCTCAAGTGTTGAACGACATGCCACAGGACTATCTAAAGATCCTGCCCCGTTTTAATGGAGAGAACGAGATCAAAGCTCAAAAACACCTTGAGGTCTTCTGCTCCTTCGCATAAAATTTCAACGTGGAACATCTTGACGTAGTCCTAAGACTATTTGTGCAATCCCTTGACGGTGAAGCTAGAAAATGATTCAAGACACTGGGAGACCATTCTATAAACACGTTGGAAGGAATGGAAGACACTTTTCTCATAAAATGGGGAGAGAAGAAAGATCATGGAAATTGTCTGACTGAGTTTAATACACTCAAGAAAAGACACAATGAAGGAGTGGCCGAGTTTATTAAGAGATTTAACAAGTTGTACCTGAGCCTTCCTGCAGAAATGAAACCGCACCAGACCGCTTCCAAGGTTGTGTTTGTGGCAGCCTTTGACTCAGAATTCGGCTTCTCTCTGAGAGAAAGAAAGCTAGCCACCCTGGATGATGCTCAGATAGATTCACTGGAACTCGAGGAAAACTTTGCCTCCACTGGTAAATCCAAGGGAAAATCTGAGCAGGATACTAGAAGAAGGGGAAAAGAAGAAGTATCCACCTCGAACCAAGATAGGGATTCAGCTAATGACAGGATTGAGGAGATGAACAAGATGATCAAGAACCTTTCAAGTAAGCTGGTTAAAATTGAAATGGAGGCAAAGAATTCATCCTCCAAGAATTTCCAAAATGCCCCAAACAGAGGTTATAACCCTCAATACAGGAAGCCACCCTTGTAGATATTGCAAAGGGGATAGAAGGAGCAGCAAGATTAGGTACCACACCCTCTATACTTGGAAGGAAAAGTAGAGGGCCCTACAGAAGACATCGCTTATGAGCAAGAGGAGGCATACCTTGCTTTCTCAAAGAGTGATGAAGTTGAATGCCCCCTACATGAAAGAGACGAAGCGGAGGTGCAGACACACACAGAAGGAAAAACTAATGAAGACACCGAAAATCCTGAGATCGATGACTACTGCAAGCAGTTCTTCGATTTCATGCAAGCTCAGTTCAATAGAAGATATGACCTCAGATCTTCCAGGAAGAGAACTCGCACTCAGGATCAGGAGGAGGACATACCTCAAGAAGAAGCACCTTCTCAGAAGGAGGCAACGTCTCAAAGGACCCTGAACAAAGGTAAGAGGCCCCTTAACCAATCTTTGCAGTCTGCTGATCAAATTCCTTCATCTTCACAAGTGGCCACACCCCCTAGAGTCAAGCCAATCATAAAGGAAGTTAAGCCTCTTCCCCAGAACAAAGACTCCAAATATAAAGAAACAAAAGAGGTGTCAGTAGATAGGTCCTCCTCTGCCTTTAGTTTACAAAAGGAGCTTGAGAAGGTGAAAATCCCAGTTCCCTTGACTGAATTGTTAAAACAACCTGCATATCAGTCCCAGATCACGTCCTTTATGCTCCCTCCAGAAGTGATACACATTCTAGACAGTCTAAACCTTTAGGAAGAAAGGCCTATGGTTGTTTTTGGTCCACATGTCGAAGAATTAGATGCTGCTACCCCCCCATTTTATGTGTCTTTAGTAATACATGACCTGCTGCTGCATAACTGTATGTTACATTCGGGAGCCTCTCATAATCTTTTACCCTTCTCGGTCATGGAACAGCTAGGACTACAGATCACCCGCCCATACAAAGACCTTTACTCATTTGACTCCAAAATATTTAAGTGCCTGGGCATGATAAAGGACTTAGTGGTCAATCTGGCTCAGATCCCAGCAAAAAGTGTAGTGATGGATATAGTGGTGGCTGACATTCCACCTCGCTTTGGCATGCTACTGTTAAGATCTTGGGGGACCAAAATTGGTGGATCGATCAAGTTGGACCTGACCTATGCCACTATCCTTGTATTTGGTGGTCAAGAGAGGAGGCTGTACCAGAAAACCAGATTTGTCAAGACAGTTATCAAGGCAGATGACTCAGTTAATTCTCCAGTTTATAGCAGGGAGGGAGATTTCTCATGTTTAATGCTGGAGGAAGATCAGGAGTACGCTCATGAACCATCATTTTTCTAGATCAAGACAGAGCAGTCCATAGAGAGTCCTGAATCAGAAATCTGGACACTTCATTTTGATGGGGCTAACTCCAGGGAAGGTAATGGGGCTGGGGTGTTATTGATTTCTCCTGCAGGCCAATGGGTCCCTTTATCTTTCAAGCTGGAGTATGAAGCCACAAATAATGTGACAGAGTATGAAGCACTTCTACTGGGGATGCAGACAGCCAGGAGTATGAAAATACGAAGTCTAAAGGTTCTGGGAGATTCGTAGTCAGACAGGTGAGGAATCAGTGCCAAGCCAAACATCCTAGGCTAAGGTCTTATAGGAATGAAGTTTGGGATCTGGTGGAGAATTTATTTTTGGCATTTAATATCCATTTCATGCCCCGGGAGCAAAATAGAATGGCAGACTCCCTTGCAGTGGATGCCAGTACTTTTCGTCCACCTGAGAATCCTCTCTTGAGATATGAAATTGAGATACATTATCAGCCATCAATCCCAGACAACATCAAACATTGGCAAGTGTTTGAAGATGAAGAGCAGGTGAAGAGATTCTTGGAAATAGTTGGAGAATTTTCCAACATGGAGATTGATAGTTGTGAAGAGGAGGAGACTGAAGACACTTCAGGAGATAAGTGGGAGGAAAAGGTAGCTGGCCACAAATTTCTGCAGTTGAAAGGGAATGTCATTCCTCGAGGACTAGTGCCCTTAGAAAGGCTATTTAACAAGAATGACGTTCCACTACAGCCGAACAAAGTTGTGGAAGAGAATCAGGTAGAAGGTCTGAATCTTGGCACTAAGGCTGACCCCAAGATCATGAAGTTGTCCAAGAAGGTCCTGGAAGAGTATAAACATCTTTACCAGAAGTTATTTCAGTCCTATAAATATGTGTTTGCATGGTCTTATCAAGACCTAAAAACCTTTGATAGCAGCATTATGCAGCATAAAATTCCACTGAAGGGAGACGCAAAACCACATAAACAGAAGCTTAGACAGATAAATCCCCTATTGCTACCCTCTATTGAGAAAGAAATTAAGAAACTGCTGAAGGCCAAAATCATTGTACCATTGAGATATTCTGAGTGGGTAGCAAATTTACTCCCTGTACGGAAGAAGAATGGAGAAATAAGGCTATGTGTTGATTTCAGGAATCTAAACAGAGCATCCTTAAAGGATAATTATCCACTGCCGAAGATGGACCACATCCTGCAGAAAGTGGTAGGAGCGTCTCAAATGTCGATGATGGATGGATTCTCTGGGTACAATCAGGTGGCTGTACTACCAGAAGATCAAAAGAAGACTGCCTTTACCACTCCTTGGGGGACATTTATGTATGCCAGGATGCCTTTTGGGTTGATTAACGCAGGGGCCACCTTTCAGAGGGCCATGGACATTGCTTTTATCGGAGAGAAAGATAAGTTGGTGGTGGTATATTTGGACGACATTACTATGTTCTCAAAAGATGATGCAGAGCACATTGAACACCTGCACAGAACCTTCGAGAAGTGCAGAAAGTATGGCCTCTCCCTCAATCCACAAAAGTCTCTGTTTGCACTGGAAGAGGGCAAGCTCTTGGGACATATTGTAACCAAAGATGGAGTAAAGATAGATCCTAAGAGAGTGAATACAATGGAATTTCCTCCCCGTAATAAAATTAAGTTCGTGTGTTCCTGTAGTCAAATAAAATTTCCGAGGAGGTTCATCCCTAACTATGTTGATGAAGCTAGGGCACACAATTACATAAAGAAGAACAATGAGGTTATGGCTACAATAATCAATATGAAGAATACTTAGATTAAAAATGTATTCGCCGAAGCCCCCGTGTTAAATGTTTCCACTATGCCAAACCTTTTATGATATTTCTCATCACCTCACAATGCAGAGCTCATGCAGAAATGAGAAGAAAGAGTGGGTAATGAAAGTGTCATACTCTATTGCCTTTTTCAGTCAGGCGCTTCGTGATGCTGAGTTGAAATATAGCATATTGGAAAAGTAGGCATATGCTCTGGTGAAATCCCTCAAAGCCTTTCATATGTATGTCCTCCAGTCCCACATCACTGAATTTGTGCCCACAACAGCTGTTAAAGATATCCTTATCCAGGGAGACAGTGAAGGAAAAAGAGGAAAATGGATAGCCAAAATACAGGAGTATGAGCTAGACATCTGCCCTACTAAACTAATCAAGGGACAAGGGTTAGCCAAAATCTTATCTGAGTCAAATTGTCAGGGTCTGGGTATAAACCTGTCCATGGTAGCAAATGAGGCATATGAGGGGAAAGAAGAACCACAGGGAGTAGAGATAGCTTCCTAGAAGACACATATGAAGTACCTCACCAATTAGTGGTACAAGGAGATAGTGGAATATCTTCTAACACTAAGTTGCCCACCCAGCTGTGAAAAAGATAAATACAGAACACTGAGGTTGAAGTCACAGAAGTACATGGTTGCAAACGGTCGGCTGTACTGGAGGGACCCCTCAAGCATCCTGCTCCTATGCCTGACAGAGGAAGAGGTAGAGGGTATAATGGCTGAGTTTCATGAAGGAATTTGTGGGGGCCATTACAGTTGGAGGGCTACTGCTCACAAAATCCTAAAGGATGGATTCTTCTGGCCCAAACTTTTCGGGGATGTGTTTGCTCGGGTCAGAGCTTGTGATAAATGCCAAAGGTTTGCCGAAAGACAGAAGCTAGCACCGCTACCCATGATCCCTGTTCATGTAGATGAACCATTCCAGCAGTGGGGAATTGACTTTATCGACGAAATACATCCTTCGTCCAGCGGTCAACATAAGTGGATATTAACCGCCACGGATTATTTCACAAAGTGGGTGGAAGCTATACCCACCAGGAACACAGCAGATACTGTGGTGATGAAATTCATAGAAGAAAACATCATGTCCAGATTTGGCTACCCCAAGATTGTGACCGATAATGCAGAGGCCTTTAAATTTGCAAAGTTTGTCAACTTCTGTCAACAGTAAACATTGCACTAGGTCACTCTATAGCCTACTACCCATAGGGAAATGGCCTAGCAGAGTCATCAAATAAAATGATGGTAAGAGCACTGAAGAAAGCTATCAATGAAAATCAGAAGAATTGGGATTCCCAGCTAAAATTCGCTCTGTGGGCCAACAGGATTACTAGCAAGAGAGCAACTGGGAAATCCCCATACGAATTAGTATATGGGAGGGCAGCAGTTTTCCCTGTGCAGTTAGCTTTACCAGTAGCTCGATTCATGCAGGAAAGTTAGGAAGAACCCGATGATGTGGCCAGGAGAATCAACCAGCTGGTGGAGCTGGAAGAAACGCGGAATCAGGTGAGTCAGAGACTAGTTGAATACCAGGAGAAAATGAAGGATCTTTTCAATCAACATGCCAAAGACAGAAAGTTACAGATAGGGGATTTAGTGCTCAGATGGGATATTCGAAGAGCTGATAAAGGGAAACACGGTAAATTCGACCCCCTCTGGTTCGGCCCCTTTAAAATTGTTGAACAAGGAGGCAACAATACTTTCAGGCTGGAAAATTTACAGGGAGATCTGCTCGACGCCCCTGTAAACGGTCAATTTCTCAAGCCTTATTTCCAGTTCTGAGTCATGCCGAGAGAGCCTCATGTATCATATTGTATATTAGTTTCTATTTTCATCTTTGCTTTAATAATGGGTGTGTCGCGATGGATCATGAAGAGGAAAATTAAAAGGACTGAGGAATGGCACCCACAGAAGATAAACAGGTGGTCTGCGAAGTTTTTGACATGCTCAAGAATGAACTTTCTACCCCTAGGTGGAGCCAATGTTGATCATAAATTAACATCAGTCATTTTTTCGAATTAACCTTTGGATAGACATGTATTGAATGTTATGGATGATGGTGAAACATTTAAAAGGTTGATTAAAGGGAAACGATGATGAGGAAAATATCGCGCTTAAAACAAAACATAGGTACGAGAAGGGGAAAAATATAAAGCAAAAGGGTAACGGTAATGCAAAAAGTGCAAAGATATGGTACAAAGGACGCAAAGCGAAATAATTAAAAGGCTGGCCACAACCATGATATGCAAGTAAGGGAACTCTACATATGGGAGTTCCGCGGGGGTCAAGAACTGGAAGAGGGGAGAGGACCATACCCCCACGGAATTACAGTGACGTGGCAGAATGGAATGCGGGCCCTAGAGACTGGTATACTGTGTATTTAATCCGTCTTGCGAATAATGTGTTTCAAGAATCGCATGGTTTATGCGGTAGAGAGGTAAGGTAAGTTTCTAGGCGAACTGGTACTGAGGCCCGTACCAGTATTAAACCCGGCACGCGGTGTTCACTTGCTTCCAGATGACACCCAATCCCTATGCGCCGTGTGCTCCATTGTCAGTGTCCTTACGACACTTCCCCCCCATTTATTCCACCTCTCCGACTTTTACCTCAGAACGATCAGTCATAGATAACAGTCTTCCCATATTTTACTGCAGTAAAATTTGCAGGTTTTCTAGCTACGGTATAAACTAAATGGGAGCTAGTTCCAAAGTCTACCCAGTCACTATCAACACCCCCGCGTCATTTTCCCGAGCAAATTTCCCTACTGCACAGGTATTCCGTCCCTCATATTCCCTCTGCTTTCCTTTCGTTTTTAAAAGTTTTATATGTCCGTCATGGGAAGGGGCACACCCAAGAAAACTGAACTAGAGACTCCTCAGGTCCGAGAAACTAGAAACCCTCACAGGTTCAAGCCTTTTATTGACCTGCAAGCCGGAATCTATGATCCCCAATACCCTTTTCCCATCAACAGTATAAAACACGAGCTTTTTAGGCACCATGTCGAGAATAGAGATCAATATCGGGTAGTTGTATCAGGTTTATACCATTACTCCCCCAGTCTACCCTGTGGTCGATTTTATTTGCTGGCTTAGAGAGACCTACAATGAGCACCGAGGCACGTTTACCTCTGCACAGGGGAATAAGATTCTTTCTCTTTCCCACAACATTATCAGGCAAGCCCTCCGGTTTCCCACCAGCGCCACCTATACCAGTTTCAATGAAGTGGCCTTAACCTCCCAGTTCACCAAATTGCCATGGGAACATCAAAACACCTTCATTTCTTCTATAACCAGCAATCAGGCTACTTCTCTTCCTGCCGCAGACCCTTTTCCGTTGAATCTGTTCAAAGAGGAAGTGCAGCCCATCCTTGCCCTCATCGCTGGTCTTTTAGGTGTAGGCGGTTTGGGGGAAATTTCCAGGGTATGTGTTTATTTCTTGTGGTTAATGTCTCAAAATGGGGTAGTTCTGGATATCCCTGGCTTTCTTGCTGCTAACATTCAGACCCAGTTCCAAGAGCTTTCAGAAACTGGTCACTTCCATTTTTGTTCGATGGTCTTCTACCTTTTCTTATATCAGCATGCTGACAAGTTCGAGGGTTTGGGCTTAGATAGGGTATAAGAAGTCATAGGGAAAGAACAACTGCTTGAGCCGTTTGCACCATATGGCTAGCCCGACAGTAGCAAGGCAGGGATCAAATTACTGAGAGACAGTGTCACCTCCTCCGACTTCTTTGAAGTCTCACAGGCCATCGGAGATTATACCTCACTAGTTGCAGTTGAAAGGACCCAGAGAAACAGAATGATCAGGGATAAGTACAAAGCCGAGTTGGAAGGGTATGTCGAGAAATATCACACTAGGGTTTTAGCTTCCATGAATTTGGACACAGAGCACCTGGTATTGTCTATGGCTGAGGCCATCTTGGACCCTGATGCAGGTACCACTAGTTACAGGGTGCTAGAATATGAGATTGACATGGCCAAAGTACCAACACCGGACAAATGCAATCTGTTTCAGGTGTTGGGCGATATGTTGAAGGACGAGGTAATGTGGGTCACTATTGCACTAAGAAAATTAGAGAAAAAGCATGAACAGGTGAGGGCAACTCTAAAAAACGAACAGGCAAACTCCTACGCCAAGGCGAACCAAATACGAGGCCTCATGGAGTTGATCAAAGGAAAAGAAACTGGAGACTCCAACCCTCAGCGCTATGTGATAGATCAATTATAGAGGGAGGTTGCGTCATTGAAAAGTAAGGTCAGCATACTGGCCTCCCACCATGTTCATACGGCCGAATTGGTGCAAGCAGAGAAAGAAAAAGTGGAATTGGCTGACACACTAACAAAGGAGAAGGAGGAAAAAGAAAAAATGGCAGAAACAATCGCCACTCTTCAGAGTAGGTTAACGAAGCTGCAGAACACCTGGGACACGCACAATTGTGTGCCTACTACAACCCCACCAGAGACGAGTTCACTTTCAGAGCATCTGAATGCAGCGAAAGCTGCAAATGATATATTAGAAAAGTAGGCATCCACCGCGAGGTAGAGGATCACTGATTTGGAAAACTCCTTGGCTGAGAATACCAGAAAAATAGAGACACTGCAGAAAGATATTGACCAAGAGAAGAAGACAAGAGCCGACCAGCAGAAGACCATCAATGATCTCAACACCCGCCTGAAAGGTAACATCACCCTCAGGGATGGAAGAAAGATTATTTGGTCAGAGATCATTTCAGCAGTAACAGAGCAGTGGGAGTTCTTGAAAGTCATCGAGGAAATAAAATCTTCTATACTCTATCTCAGGAGGAAGTTTCAGGAAGGGGATCTCGACTTGTCCAGCAGAGCCCAACACGCCAGGGAATATGTTTCTTTCTTAAAAGGGCTGAGAGCTAGTGAGGCCGAGCAGCATGGCATAGCAAGCCGGTTTAAGGAAGCCGTCGAATGCAAAAAGATTATTGATAAGGATTCGGCCCACGTTATAGCTTCGAGGGCCCTACAATAGTTGGCAACCAGCGTGGACCGATTTGATGCTGTTTGGGCTGAGATCACCACGGGTAGTTCTGGATATCCCTGGCTTTCTTGCTGCTAACATTCAGACCCAGTTCCAAGAGCTTTCAGAAACTGGTCACTTCCGTTTTTTTTCGATGGTCTTCTACCTTTTCTTATATCATCATGCTGACAAGTTCGAGGGTTTGGGCTTAGATAGGGTATACGATGTCAATTCTCAACCCCGACCTATTTTTGACTGGAACTTTGTAGTACGCCGATTGCCAAATGGGGTGGGTTATTCTAGGTTCCTGAATGAGTTCATGCCCATTGTCTATACTATCATCCATGATTCGCCCTCACCTAGGGTTTTTCCTGAAATGAAGAGCTGGCTACAGGCTAGTAAAACCCAGAGCACCGAGGATTGGTATCTATTTGACAATTACACTGAAATTCGAGTCTATGGAGCCGAAGTTTCCCCTTACCAGCTGCCTTTGTTTCCTGCCCGACGAGTTTATGCTCTGGAGTACATTCGGCAGACCCTCAAGGCTGACCAACTTCACTTTGTCCTTGCAAATAAGGGTTTCATCCTGAGACTCCCCATCACTATTGGCTCGTTCATTGTGAATTCAAGACACGCCCTCCCCATTGTTGAGAAGCTGTTGCAAGGCATGGACCTAAGACAGGGGAAGACCTGGCCCTATGATCCTCGGGAGATTATCTCAAACAGAAGAAAGAGGAACAAGTCCACTCCTTATGCACATGAATCAAGACCGTTTATAGAGTGGAGGGCTAACCTTGAAACTTGGCCTTTGATTTCGCAGATGGAGACAGATTCTTCTGCCATAGGGGAAGGAGAAGACGTCAATAAAGGACAAGGGGAAAAAGAAGAAGTGGGTTCCTCAGGAGCAGGTTCTCCCCTTCGCAAAAAGCGGAAAACAGCCTCAAGAGAGGCAGAAGTCATAGGGGAAGAACAACTGCTTGAGCCGTTTGCACCATATGGCTAGCCCGACAGTAGCAAGGCAGGGATCAAAGTACTGAGAGATAGTGTCACCTCCTCCGACTTCTCTGAAGTCTCACAGACCATCGGAAATTATACCTCACTAGTTGCAGTTGAAAGAACCCAGAGAAACAGAACAATCAGGGATAAGTACAAAGCCGAGTTGGAAGGGTATGTCGAGAAATATCACACTAGGGTTTTAGCTTCCATGAATTTGGACACAGAGCACCTGGTATTGTCTATGGCTGAGGCCATCTTGGACCCTGATGCAGGTACCACTAGTTACAGGGTGCTAGAATATGAGATTGACATGGCCAAAGTACCAACACCGGACAAATGAAATCTGTTTCAGGTGGTGGGCGATATGTTGAAGGACGAGGTAATGTGGGTCACTATTGCACTAAGAAAATTGGAGAAAAAGCATGAACAGGTGAGGGCAACTCTAAAAAACAAACAGGAAAACTCCTACGCCAAGGCGAACCAAATACGAGGCCTCATGGAGTCGATCAAAGGAAAAGAAACTGGAAATTCCAACCCTCAGCGCTATGTGATAGATCAATTATAGAGGGAGGTTGCGTCATTGAAAAGTAAGGTCAGCATACTGGCCTCCCACCATGTTCAGACGGCCGAATTGGTGCAAGCAGAGAAAGAAAAAGTGGAATTGGCTGACACACTGACAAAGGAGAAGGAGGAAAAAGAAAAAATGGCATAAACAATCGCCACTCTTTAGAGTAGGTTGACGGAGCTGCAGAACACCTGGGACACACACAATTGTGCGCCTACTACAACCCCACCAGAGACGAGTTCACTTTCAGAGCAGCTGAATGCAGTGAAAGCTGCAAATGATATATTAGAAAAGTAGGCATCCACCGCGAGGTAGAGAATCACTGATTTGGAAAACTCCTTGGCTGAGAATACCAGAAAAATAGAGACACTGCAGAAAGATATTGACCAAGAGACGAAGACAAGAGCCGACCAGCAGAAGACCATCAATGATCTCAACACCCGCCTGAAAGGTAACATCACCCTCAGGGATGGAAGAAAGATTATTTGGTCAGAGATCATTTTAGCAGTAACAGAGCAGTGGGAGTTCCTGAAAGTCATCGAGGAAATAAAATCTTCTATACTCTATCTCAGGAGGAAGTTTCAGGAAGGGGATCTTGACTTGTCTAGCAGAGCCCAACACGCCAGGGAATATGTTTCTTTCTTAAAAGGGCTGAGAGCTAGTGAGGCCGAGCAGCATGGCATAGCAAGCCGGTTTAAGGAAGCTGTCGAATGCCAAAATATTATTGATAAGGATTCGGCCCACGTTATAGCTTCGAGGGCCCTACAATAGTTGGCAACCAGTGTGGACCGATTTGATGTTGTTTGGGCTGTCATGCTTGGACCCTACCACCCCTTCCATACTACGATCATTACCAGAATATGAAGCACGGCTCAAGGAAGAAAGGGACCAGACAGACGCCTTGTCAGATAAAACGACTTGGTTAAAAGCAGAAACAATTGTCTCAGCACTCCGCCCAGATTTCGTCCTCCTTCATCTAATAAAACATAAGATCCTTACCGAGGCAAGCCTAAATGATCTCACTGAGGCCTTTATCAAGGTGGAAGGATTTTCTGCTATGCCTGAACCTTCAGCGGACAACAGCAGAGGTGCACCCAATTTGCCAGCCAGATTGCCAGCTCGTTCGCAAATGTTCCGCCACCTGTGTCAGCAACCTCCTCGACCTTGTCTCATCAATGAAACACTGTTAATTCATGATTCAGCCCTAGCGAAATTTTTATTTTTACTTCAGTTAGTTAGTTTCAAGTTCCAGGTGGAATTTATATTTCACCTTAGTATTTTACTTTCTGCCCAGACGTTTGTTTAATATTTTGTTTCAAAACGGCCTAGTGCCTAACTGTAAATGATGAGAGGCCTTTATTCCTCATCATAAGTTTTGGTTATTTTGATAAGGACCTTTAAAAAAATTTTGGCATGTGGAGGAAGACATTTTTCCAAAAAAAATATCTTCTCGCTCATGTATGGATGTTCCTATATAAGCAAGATCAGAAGAGAAAACCCGGTTCCAAATTTTCTTAAGAATTGACTGTAGAAGAATTTCTTGTATGCATTTTGTGGAAGCTTTAATACAAATGTGAGGAGCCCGTTGGGTCTCAATGAGAAGTAGTTTTATCTTTAATGAGGATTCTGGCCTTGGTGCTTTACAGTGTGTAATTCTCTCCTATATGTTGTAGCTTAGCCGTTCATTTCATTTACATCCATTTATCTTGTATCACGTTTTGGAATGCGAGTAGCCCACTGTTTTTTATATAAATTTTTCTTGGTTGATACTTATGTCATAGCTTGTTTGGCACTTTAAATATGGCTCAGGCGTGATATGCTGTCTCATTTTCAATTCACCCGTATTTCTGCTATACTAGCTGCTATGAGATGTTATTTACAAATGTTGTCATCATGTGTGGATTCTTAATTTTGTAAGCCCACTACATGCTGGTATATATTTATGGATGTTGTCTCAATAACAGTTAGTATTCTCTTTATTCTACATATGCAGTAGATACTTTATGATTATCAATCTCTGTGAAGTGTTTAGAATCCAACCCTCTTTGCAGTGAAGCTGCCTTTGAATTGCCTGATACAATTCGTGTTAGAGTTTCGCATCTTGCCTCTGCAGTATTGCTTTCTCTGTATCAAGCTTCTGAAAGTTTTGGTCCCATTCAAGTTAATTTTCCTGTTATAAGAAATAGCATGAGAGCTTTGTTTTGCTAATTATCCCTGTCATATCGTATTGCTCCTTGCTATATAAGATGTCCTAGGCACTGGTCTTTCACAACTCAAGGCTGTTTCGAGGATTGACAACAGTCACAACAAAGAAATTGGGATAATTATTTAACCAATGCTTTCTAGGTTGATCGCATCACCCCTAAACTGTCTATTGGTACCTTCCCCTACATTCTTGTGTATGAAAAAGAGGTCATCCTACCCATATCCCAACTTGTACATACCTTCTTTACATTTATCTCAAGAATCGCGTGGTAGGTCATGCCCTATCATGCAAAGTAAAATTGATACTCTTCTCAATCTTGAGCAAGAAATACAAAATGCCTGAGAAAAGTTCGCTTCACACAAAAACTAGATCAAGAGATGGTTTGATAAGAAATTTGTAGGCAATAAATAATTTAATGTAGGTGATCTTGTCCTAAAATGGGGTAAAGCACATGAGGACAAGGGAAAGCACACCAATTTTCAAGTCCTATGGATTGGTCATTTTAAAATCAAGGAGAATCTTGGCCGGCATACTTATCAACTCCAAAACCTGTATGGGAGGACTGAATCCCTTCCTGTAAATGGTTAAGATCTAAAATTATACTTCACTTAGTAGCTCTTCCGGCTGCCCACTCATCTTTGTACATATTCGTTTCCTGTCATTTCATTTCCACATCTTTAATTTCCTATATTGTTTCTATTTCATGTCCTTTATTTATGAATTTAACTTTCACTTCCACTTAGAGGCCTCTTGTACATAAATAAGGCCCGACATATGAATAATGAGCTTTGGAACATTATCAATAAATTGAATGTCTTACAGAAATTTTTGTAAATATTCAATTATTGGCTAGTTTTTTATCTCTTCATCCTATTTGTACTTGAGCACCTCTATTAGTTAAAATATCCACATGTAAAACATGGACTAGACTTTGTGGGGAACCCTCATTAGCTGGAATTCCCTCTATGTTTAATAGGATATTTTTTTCTTAATCTAGTTGTGCAATTCAATTTATGTTTTCCATGACTTGACCTAGTGTTGATAGAAGGGTAAAGGATAAATATATAGTGAAAGACACTCCTTTTAAGAAAAAATATTAAAGTCTCAAAAAAAAAGGAACAACCTCTCTTTCCCTTAAAATAAGTTGGGATCCCTCATCTGCCCTGGTGAAATAAAAGCCTAATAAATGACTCCAATGAGCACAGCAAGGTAAAATCAATTAAGTAAATGGTAAAGGATTGAGAAAGGCTTCCTACACATAGGATTGATGCAAGCGACTTTGCAGGGGTATTGAACAGACATACTGGGGGTGAAGCAATGTTTTTGATTCCTTTAGTGACTCTGTGAGGGTACTATATATACTTGTTGGCAAAGAATAAACACCAAAGGCTCACTTTTAATTCTGAACAACTATAGCTCATGCTCCCATTATCCTAATCCTTGATCCAAAACCACTAGTGTCATCTTTTGATTTATAGTGGGTGCTCGAAGCAAGCCAACCAAAGCGATAAATAGACTACACTTATCAAATATTGTTTCACTATAAATTTAATGGGACCCATGGGTATAGAAAAATACTTCTAAGGGTAAGGCTTCATCATGAGTAAAGGTCAATACGAGTTCTGAGGTTCTACCAGTGAATCACCAAAAATTGTAGTTTCTCCAACAACCCCAAAATTTTGGAGACCCCCATACTTAACTGCTTCATCCTTACCTATGGTATCCTAGGGTTTTATTTCCCCTTTACCTATCTAGGGTTTTTCCTAGGACTTGATAAAACAAACCCTAAAAAACTAACCCTAGAGGCCTAAAGCCTAAGTTCTCTCAGTAAGTCACAATTCACAGCTTCAATTTTTAGGAAAGTCCTACTAGGCTTTAAAGATGTGATTCACAACCTCCTTTAAAGTTATTCACACTCCTAGTGGTTAGTCGCATTAGAAAATGGTAAAGGTCACCACACTAGGCATTAGAACCGCAACTTGCAACCTCCTACAGGAAAATTCACATTTCAGATCTATAGTGACTCCTCATTAGGAGTTGAGCTCACAACTATAACCTCTCTAGGCTTGACTCATCTGATAAAAATACTACACAATCACGACATGGGACCCATCCAATGGACACTAAAATTGGGACCTCCATGGGTTATCATGCGTAATGAAACTAGCACGCATATTCTATGTGTGACATCCTTCCTAAGTTTTCCATATGCAATAAAAATATTGTGCAGATCTTATGTGCAACCGTCTTCACACGTGCTCTCACCTTCCTAAAAATCATTCATTCACCTCATAACCATATCATTCTGCCCCCACGATTGAGTGAGTGACCTCCTCCAGTTGAAGATGTCAAACATGACCAATGATTTATTAAGTAACGAAAGCCTTCTTTCATCATTTATTTTTTCTCCAATCGAAAAGTGTTTATAACTTTCATCTCCCAAGCCTTGCACACTTAAATATTTCCATTTTCCATTCCCTATCACCTCTGAATTTAATCAATATGTTCTTTCCCTTAGATTATTTGCTTAAGTGTTCAGATTCAACCCTTGTGACCCCATATTACATAACCTATGTGTCCCTGCTATCTCTTACCTTTAATCCTTCTCGAAAAACCCTATACACAACACATATGCTTTCATATTCACATTCCAAAGTATATATTTGATAGCCATTATTTTCCAACCATGGTATGCAAATCAAATCCGCTAATATAAATCCATGGCTAGGTTTCATTTATTTCTAGTTTGGGCATACAAAAAAAAGGTATTTCTCTCATGTTGAGTGGCAATCCCCATGACATTGCTTGGTTCATTTCTTAGAAAAACATTTATTTGTATCTCAAGTTATAGCCTCACATTTTATCTATAGCCACATAAATCCCCATCATCTAGCCCTAGTAATTGCAAGATTTGGAGGCCTAACCCAAGTTTCATACCTTCAAATCACCCATTTCTTCCCTAGTTTTCACTTAGATGCAGTTTTCAATCCCGACCTATGCGAGGTCATGATTCACCCACCAACTCTGCCATGTAACCTTACAACTTACGATAGGGGTTAAGGATGTGAGCTCACTATGATGGTTTTACGAGGTCACTGATCGTGGTATCTTTACTAATGTCGAATGTGACCTACACTGCAAATCAAGATTATGACATGTCAAGTAAACTTAAATCACAACTTGGCCTTACAATTATTCCTTGAGGTCCCCAATCGTGCCTTGACTCCACAGTAATATGATCATGAAATGCGACTAGTTTGGAAAATAAAATATGTGACACCCACTACAAATAAATGATCGTAATCTGTCTTATTCCTAAAACCTATGACCTATCTTATAAATTGGAGTTGTGACCTAAACATAACCTTTCTTCTAGCTAAGACAAAATTTCATATACCTTTACACCTTGAAGCTTCAAAGTGGCACTCTTATTTTCTCCTCAATTGGTGATTATCATTGTTTGAGCTAACATCTATGTCATTAATTAACATTTTTTAAATGTTAGGTTCCATAGACCTATGTTGCATTAGTATCCCATTATATTTTAGAGAGATGGTGCCACCAATGATCAAAAGTTCCAGCCAAAGTTCTAGTAGAATTGAAAGCATTATTGAAGGAGTCGTGGATAGTCCTCCAAAGATGCCCATCTATGGTGATATTGCCTATCAAATTGACAAGGAAATAAAACTCACATGGTGTTACACCTACTCATAATTTTCAAAGAAATTCATTCCACCAGATGAAGAATATTTTAGGTGTATATTAATGTCAAGATATCTTGGTTACATAAAGTGGAAACACACGCATAGATATTCCCATGTGAAATATCCTATCACTAGGAAATTAGGAGACATAATGGAAATTTTATATCATCTTTCGCAACTATTGATATTGCAAATTAGCATAAGCTTTCTGAGCCTAATGAAGCCTTCAACACTAAATGCTTATTTTTTTTCAATGAACCTACCAATTGAATATTGAAATCATGTTGGCAAGGGCCAACTAAGTTCAGGCTCAAAGAAAATGGAGTTTATAAAATAAAATGTCTCATTAATGTGTACCAACTAATGGTTGCCATGATAAATAGACTGTATGGGAAGGTGAACATTGACACCTTTATAGGAACATGGGTTCCTCTAATGCATGCATTTTCCATGAAGGGAACGATATTCAATTGGATGAAAATTCTTGCATATGCTCTTAAATCAAATATCCAAGTAGCCAAGAACGCAACAAAATGTCAACAATCGGAGTTCTATATGGCTTCCTATCTCCTGGATGTAGTCTATGCTAAATGTGATTTTGAAGTATTGGGTTTGAAATGGACCCTAGAAGAGCACTATCATGTGTATATAAACTACAATTGGATCACAGGTTATAAGGGCATGTAAGAAAGGATTGCAGAATCTTTCATTGCTCCTTTGTATATCACACTTGTTGGATCTCCAACTTGTGATGATTTTGTTGATGAAAGCGTCAATTTTCAAATCATTACATTCACCCATTGTCAGCATTTTTAACCATATTTCTCCATAAATGGACCAAATTACCGCATACATGTTTATATGGTTTATTATTATTATTTACATTATTTTTAATGAATTAAGAAGAACTTTTCTTGGTTTTACTTGCTCAGTTTAAGATTTCGCGGCTCAAGTCAATTTTCGTAGATATCTTCATGGTTAAGGTAGTATCACCACTCTAGAAGGAAATCCGACACTTTGACTTGGTTTCTAGAAGCTCCAATATGGATTTTTATTTGTCAAAATCCACCTATCTCACACGTGTGCACCTCCAGCAAGATATGAAAGGAAAAAACGCATCATTTTTTACCAGTCAACTTCAAACATGTTTTCTAAGAAAATGAAAATGAATTTTGGAAAACGAAAACATGGGTTGTTTTTAGCACAGGCCCAATAAGGTTCATCACAAATATTTTTCTCAAATTTGTTACTATTTGAGATATTATTGTGGTTCTTTGGAGCCCTATTTTGCATATTGCATGAGGAAACAGTTTGGTAATTTCATAGTCAAAGTCGAGTCACCAAAAGGAATGGAATGAGATGCTCATTAGCAAATTCATGGCAAGGAGATAAGCGCGATTAGATGTGGACTAATATTTGATCATAGAAACCTTAAAAACATATTTGTTTTTATTTTAAAACTGATTTACTGAGATCTCATGAACAAAATTGATGCAATGAAAATTATGAGTTTGTTAATTGTCTCAAAATTCTATAAATTGCAGTCTCTTTGATGAGAGGGGAGAGTAGATGTCAAGGATTAGTATTATATTGTAATTTTTGCAATTGATTGAAGAATAAAGCTCTTTTTTTTTAATGAATGAAATCTCTCTTATGGCAAAATTCTGAATATGATTGGTGATTCCAGTCTTTTGATTTGAGTTTCCAATAACTCACACTCGTCAATAGGCCCCCCTGAAGATGTGTGAGAATAGTTATATGTATTTCATTCTGAATTAATTTCTTTATGCTTTGCATTTTTGATTGAATGTCATTCCAATTAGATGCTCTGCTATTTTATTTTGAATAGGA
Organism: Pinus albicaulis; assembly: GCA_034641835.2. Classification (NCBI taxonomy): domain Eukaryota; kingdom Viridiplantae; phylum Streptophyta; class Pinopsida; order Pinales; family Pinaceae; genus Pinus; species Pinus albicaulis. The sequence continues at coordinate 225,788,557 of CM076572.1, read as the reverse complement.
TATCTTCTTATTTTTCTTTGTTCCATCACAAGCTGAGCGCTTAATAACAAAACAAAACAAAAAAATAAAAAAAAACATTTATTTTATGCTTAGTCTCAGCTCTGATTTTTAATACACGCATCAATAATATTATGCTATGTTCATTTCTCTTTTGAGATTTCTCTTTAGAGTAATTTTAAGTCTATAGAATATTTTTTCCTTCACAAGTAGACAAATTTTGATTTTTTTTTAAATTCATATTAAATTTGTTTTAAAAAATCTTAGAATAGATTCAACATAAATTTTCATCAAAATTTCATGAGGTTTCTTTAGTGTATATTTCCTTTTAATCACCTTAGATTTTTTTTTTCAAAGTTCCATAGAATAAAATGTTTTCATTTTTCTTTGTCTCAGAATAAATCCTAAACATTATCTTATTTTGTTTTGAATTTATTTAATTCTCTAGCTTTTGGGAAAGAACATGTGTATACTCATCTTAGAAATATTCATAAATACATTTCATTTTCTTGTCATCATTTTGAAATATATTAACTAACTTTTAAAAAGTTGAAATCTAATCTCCTATCACATATGGTGTAGTGTACTTCACAAGCTCACATATCGAGATTGACATATAAATGAAAGTAATTTAAGAGTCAATTAAATTACCAACTTTTTTACGTCGTTGTTGGGGAAGTATACACAGGTGTTATCTTTCAATTGCATCTCATTCTTAGTTTCATTAATCTAGTTTCATAATATTAATCTCATTTTAGTACATCCTAGAGATCGATGCATTTAAAAAAAAACTTCAATCACCTACCACCCCCACTAAATCACGTGGTGCAGTAATATCCACATCATCTTCCACATCATGAATTCATATTTTTACAGGTAGAATAAGAGGTGAAAAAAAAGAGGTTGAATAAATATATGGAAATGATGATAATGAGGAAGATATTTTTTGATTTCTCATTCAAGAAATTGAAATCAACGTTCATATGAAGAACATCCCTCCATATGTACTTCCTAACTTCAAAGGTATGAGATCAGAAGACCTAGAAATTTTTATTTTCGAATTTTAAATACTTTGTAGATCTTATGGCTACTCATTACACACTCAAAAATTGAATTTGTTTCTAGAAACATTGAAGGATAAAGCTCTTAAATGGTCCATGACTTTAGGAACAAATTCTATAAGGACATGGGATGATATGAAAAGAGTATTTTTGGAAAAATATAACGATTATTGCATACACCATGACCTTAAAAATGAATTCTTTAAGATGAACCAAAAAGAGGATGAAATCCTAGAAGATTTAGTGGGGAGATTTACTTATAATGTCAAAATATCTAAATTTCATGATTTATGATTAGACAAAATAAAAATTCTCCTACTAAAAGCTATAAGGGATGAATGGATTGATATTCTTAACCTATTTGGAAAAGGACATGTCTCTTAATTGTTGTTTCAAGAGATTTGTGAACTATGAAAGAACATATCAAGAGGAAAATCAAAGTATGGAAGGTCCCCTCAAGATCTAGTTATGGCAAGAGTAAGCAAGTCGACATCACGATTGGTAAGTCAATTTGAACTTAAAAATTTGATAGACATTCTTGGTAATTTAAATGAACAAATTGATATGCTAAGAATTAAAAACCAGTGAAAATTTGAGAATGCCACTTCATTTATATTTTTCCCTAAATGTAAAAAGAAACATTCTTTGCATGAATGTCCAATTGGTAACATTAAAATTTTTGAAATATGTGAAGGATCACATAGTAATAAATATTTCCCATCATTATCAGGATTAAATACAGTTCACTAAGGATAAAATCAAACACTGGAACAATCATGTTATGTATCTCCAAGAAGACCATGGAATCCTCATCAACTTAGTATCATGCAAGTTCTTAATTCCCAATTTCAGGGTTATGCACAAAAAACTCAAATTAATTTGCAAACACCCTTGCCTTAGAAATCTTGGACATCTCAATCCAAACCTCAAAACCAACCTTGGAAACCTTGGTCATCTCAATCCCAACCTCAAAAAAAATCTTGGAAACAAGTTTGGTAAGATCCTTACAGAGGAAATCCACCATATCCTCTATCTTTTCCTCACTATCCTCAATACCAATATCAATGTTATCCATATCATTCACCTCCACCACAACATCATTTTCACCCTTATTTGACCTTAATTCTACCTTTCCCATTAATATTGTGGTGTACTATTCAACAACCCCCCGCATTTCATTTTTATAATGATAAATATTGTAATAATAAATGGGGACGCTTTTAAAATTTTCAAGAAAAAAGCTACCAAATAATTATATTTCCCTTTAAAAAGGTGTTAAAGAATTAAGATAAGTCAATTTATACTAAGCGCTTTTCACTTTATCGCAGATCGCAGAAGCCAAAGGTAACACAAATAATTATTAGTCGGAATCCACGATAAAGTAATCAATAAAACCCTTTTTTAAGATTAATTGTTATGTTGCGCTCTTTATAAAGGCCTAGAAATATTTCTAAAAATTCATGAAGTGCTTAAAGTATAATTTTTATAAGGAAAAATTTGCTCAAATAATACATCGCGCGTCGCAAATCGCAAAGGCATAAATAATGTTAGATATAACATAACTCTAAATCTTGCGATCTTGCGATACTGCGACATGGAAAATCTTGCGATTTTGTGATATTGCAATTTTGCGATATCGTGATTTATCGCAATCAAAAAATCGACATTACACTTAAATATTATCATTTCAAAATATCATTCATGTTTGTGATGCGATGTTTTGACAATAGCCGAAAATAATCACACGAAGAACATAATGCGTAATTATTAGAAATCAACTGCATTTACTCTTTTAAAGGCTCAAGGAGATTTGTATCTGTTTACTCGTACTTGCAGTAAAAGTTGCATCCTTATCGAATTTACTGTTTTATTTAAACCTATGCTATTATCTCTGCTTTATGTTCATTTTGATTTCTCTATTGTTCAATCTCAAGGAATAACACTCAAAGATGACAAAGAAAGGACAAAATACAGCAGAGTCTTCTGCATCCGAGGATTCAGACATGCAGACTCTCTTTAGTGATATTACATGCAAAAAATATGGTGGAGCTATGTCATGGGAGGCCATGTATAATCTGTTAGAGGACAAAAATCCAAAGGTGCTAATAATCAGAGAAACCGCTGATGCTAAAGTCTCGTCTGAAGCTTCCTATTTGAAGCAGCTTGTTCTTTCTTACACAAAATAGTTGCTAGACATAAAATCCTACCATATATAGATATGGTGAATTTTATTATCGATAATGTATATATCTCGGACAGGACATTCAAGAATTCAAGTCAACAGATCATGGGGTCATTTTATGTAGACAATTTGCACAGAATGTACCATCTGCTAGAACCTCAAAAAGCCTATGCTAGAGATTTCATCGAGAATTTCACAAAAGATAATGAAGTACCTATAGATTCCATGTAGACTTGGAGGTACAGCTCCAACAAATTCAAATGGGAGAAAACTGGTATGTACCCAATTTCACCTCTGTCGTCTCCATATAGTTACGTAGTTGCTATGATGTGTAGGCTTTTTGGGAAAGCTGATAGTACCAAGTTTTCTATGAAATGGATTCCATTAATTTATGCGGCTATCAACTCCATGATAATGAATTGGGGTAAAATTTTATGCGACAATTTAGCTATGGCTATCAGATAGTATAGACATTATAGAGTTGTCTCTACTCGCGTCATCCCTCCATTTTTTATGAGTGCTTACATGATGGATGCCATCTGTTTCTCTACAAATTTTCATAATATGGATTGGAACTGGACTCTAAAATACCCTACTCCTATCCACGTGTATCATAAGATTTTATGGGAATCTCAATTTCGTCCCCATTTTTATAAGATTTTGTCAAAGTATTATGTTTCCTATCTATCAAACTATTTTTTATACACAATTCCGTGGGCTTTTCGAAGAAGCAAAGATAGATATTTTTTCAGTGCCAGAATGGTTTGGTGAAGAAAAATTTATTTATATCAGAGTTTTTTGGAGTATTGATGCTCCCCATGTTCTTCCTTATTATGTTCCAGATAATTTATTGGCGATAGAAATTGCATACCAAACAGTAGGGGAAGGTCTTACCAAAACCCTAAAAGACGCGAATAAATCTATCTGGCAAACTTTTTTGGTACAATGGGGTTCTTTTGCCATGTTTTATTTTGGACACGCAGTTAAAGAGGTGCATAATATTACATGCTTGAATTTGGCTACAATGTCAAGGAGACAATATGATCCCAACCAAGTTGCTCAAGACTTTACTGATTTGGTTAAAATTAGACAGTTCATGCATTTGAAATATGAATTTGATGACCTATTTGAAAACGTCGAGACTTTCTCACAAGTATTTCATTTTTTGTCAATCAAATTAACTCCAGCCAACCTAAATCATTTTCATATTTACAAAAACAAAAGATTGACAAGGGTTCCATTAGATTTATTGCAAATTGAGGAAACAATAGAGCCTACTCCTAGTATAAGTTTAGAAGAAAATTTTGATCACAATTCTGATCAAGAATCACTGGAGAAATAAATTCAAGGTTCATAAATTTATGAGCATCAATCTCAAAATCAATAAGAAAACCCTAGGGAAATTTTTGAGAAGAAGACAGAGAGAAATAATGGTAAAACAGCCTAAAAACCCTTGGCTAAAAAAAAATTGAACATTAATTCTACACAGGATTAGACACAAACAATAATAATAAATGACATGGATAAAGAATGGGATCATTTGAAATAAAATATCCAGCTACCCCAAACAGGAATTGAAGGAAATTCTGATTTTCAAACTCCTAAACAGACCTTACAAGTTGTAAATTCAGAAGCAGATGTTGAAATCATCCCGGCCTACCCAACGTCACAAATTGTTTTGATAATTGAAGAGATACCCCCTTTATATATATTTTATATTACATCACACAAAGCAGTGGTAAGAATACAGAGAGTGAAAAGAAATCTTGATTTATCCGCGGCAACTCCAAAGAAAGAATCAATGGAACCCCATTGATCCATCATAAAATTTGACAAGACTGTCACAATTCGTAGGTGTTTATGCAACAACTACAATTGATAAGGAAGCAGAGGTTAGTCTTCTTATTAAATATAAATATGCGAGAAATCAGTTGTTAGAGAAAAAAAATGAACAACAAAGACATAATGTCAATAAGAAGACAGAGCTCCAGATGATACAATTTGAGAAATATTTTGAGCAAATGAAGTTACAACACCAGACAAGTATTATAGAAAATGATACACAGATCTAGCTAATACAAAATGAAGTAGATAAACTCAGAAATAAGCATCAGAAAAAATAATTCATTAAAGAAACACTTGAGCTAAATACTCAATTATCAAAACAGTAAGAAATATATCAAAGAATTTCAATGATAAAACCGTATTGTGAAACAAGTGATACATTAGTCCATCAAATGGTTGATCAGAGATTTTAATATGAAGAAGTTGATAATAAGACCTCAGATTTTATCTCCTCACAAGAATATAAGGAAGGAATAAAATTTGATTTGTCGAAGATTGAAAAATCCCACAGAGTTATTCTATTTACAAATTGGGATATGCAATTGAAGCAAGCAGAAAGGGAAACCGATAGAGAAGATGACATAGAAACTAACATAATTGAATTTGTGAATGAAAAAAATTATAATATTAATCTGATTAAAGAATGAAAGCTTGTATTTTCCCAGATATCAAACAATTAGAGGGACAATGGAGAGAAACCGCCAAAAATAAAATTGAAGCAGTTAAGAAGCTATCTAAGCTTGATCATGAATCTTATTGGCAGTTTCTAGTAAAACCATACAATCAACAGATGGCTTTACGTTGTCTAAAAAATTACACTTAAAATATGGTGTCACCTCTCTCCGATGTTGTATTCATGGGAAAAGTAAGATCCAAAGTCAGCCAGCCATCCCAAGTGAAACCAATGTTGGATATCTACGAACTAAAAAACTCAATGGAAAGGAAGGATCATTCAACCTTATCAAGCATGTCATTATCTTTCTTTTAGTTTTTATCTTTTATTTTCAGTGTTCTGAGGAAGTTTTTTTCTAACCTCCTAAGTTTTTTATGTAATATTTTATTTTTGATACATATGTAATATTATCTAAACCTCTCTCATGCATTTAGAGAGGGGTTTCAAGATTTTATCAAAAACACTTTTCAAAATATTTCATTTTTGTACTTTTGTTATTCTTTTAATGAAATACATGGAACAAGATCTTGATTTTCTTCAATATCAAAGCATAATCTACTGAATTTGCATTTTTGAACTCTTATAGTGTATTTGGTTGAAAAGAAAATAAGGTCAACGTTGTTGATTTCATGAATATAACCTCTCATATCTGGTACTATTATCTTTATGATTGAGTTATATTTATGATTTAGCAATAAATTTCTTTATATTTTATTGTGTATGAGATTTGTATTATATTTTTTAATTAAAGCACCATTGCATGATGTTTCAGTTGTAATTCCTTGTTGAGTATATAATCAATCGATATATGCGATATAGTTTCACAGTTATTTTGCCTAACTATTTAGTCAAAATAAGTATCTTTAAAAAATTTCACATCTTTTAGAAATTGAATGCCTGTTATTATCTTTTTCTTTAAGATATATTTGTAGATTGCATAAGTTAAAATTATTCCTGGGCATAGATTAAGTTAGATATTAGATTAAATAGATGCATGTGTTTGTTACTTAAATATATTATTTCCATTATTTTAAAATCATTTTCCATTTCACCTTGTATCAAACCCATCATCATCAAATCAATTATTTATTGGGAAATTGGTCCCATTATACCTAATCAAAGCCACTATACTAAAAAAAAAATGAGTTGTTTTTAAGGTTCGTACCAGGTGGTTATCCCCCATGTTGTTGCAATGGAATTCTGGGACTTCAACACGCCGACACAAAAACCCCAAAGATCCATTCCCACTCCACTAACTGCACAACCATTTCAGATCCCCAACAACAAAACACCTTAATACACTTACAATGTTGAGGTATTGCAAAATAATTCTCTAGCTTCCATTAAATAACAACAAACAGAAGAAGGAGATTCAAATAAGACCCAAGAATAATGGATTCTTGTTGAAGAAGAGAAGTTGTTGGAACCTAAGATTGAAAATTTTCATGCATGCCTATCATTAGATTCTATGAATGGGGATCACATCTTTGAAGAATTGCATGGCATGATAGCAGGAAGACAAGGAATACAAGATTACATTGAATCTTGTTTCAATACAGTCATCAAATCCCAGTACTCCATTCTTCGGTATCTTCTGACACCATCTCAATCAAGGTAGTTGGTCTCTCATACAATGGTACACATCAAATAGTATCTTTCAAACTTGCATACGAGTTTATCTATAATATTGTTACACACATCGTTCCATTGGAAATATTCATATACTTGAAGGAGATCTTTTTTCAAGTAGAGTAAGACATATAAAAATAAATAAATAAAGTAAAGAAAAAAATAAGTCCTATTGTGAAAATCAACTTGTTGGTGCAATTAGACATGATCTTTGATTTAAAACTAGGAAACTAGCGAGCAACGTTCACAATAAGTTCTGTAATTTTATGATCGTTTCAATATTTTATTATGCTTCTTCAAATCATTTTTGGTTCTATGCCCAAGTTGGTTGATGTGGGATTCCTTAAGGTCCACCTTCCAACAAATATTTTCCCGTCGATCTCAACACCTTATCTGGGATCAAGATCATAGATTATTTGGAGTGCCTTGGAACTTTCATATATCAATGGAAAGCCTCCTTGTTGACAACAATTGGAATAAAACAATGTATCTTGATTTTCAGATCTTGCATGTGACTCGACTTCAACACATTCATTCGTCCCAGTCAAGATGCACTCAGGTACCTTGACACTCATTTACATTATCAGTGAGTTGTCTCTCATTGGTTAAGGATTTTCATCATTGATCGGTAATCCAATGATTTCTTTCCATGTTCGACTTCGACACATTCATTCGCATGGTAAGAATTGTACCATGAATAAAGATATGCATATAGGTCACAAGTACTGAAAGCTTTGAATATAAAGGAAGGTGCTATTTTGATGAAGACTATATGGTTTTATGGAATCAACAACAACTTGCAACAGTACATTTTATTGGTTTCTTGCGGCAACATGTCCATCTTTTTTTCATTCAAAAAAAACTTGATGGTACCACTACAACTCTTTTTCATTCATTTACTTTTCAAGAAAATAAATAAAATTGGGTCTATTTCAATCAACATGCATTATGTTTCATGGTTTCTACTTCCACATGCAACACATAATCCAAATCAGTGGTTCAGACTCAGAGAAAAAAAATTTCAGAAGAACAATAGAAATAGCCATGAAATTTTACGTTTTCTGCAACAACTGTGGAAAGTTGTATTTTTTTATCTATTTTTGTGGCAATCTGTTTTTGGTGTAGCAGCTTATTCCAGGGCATTTTTGGCACAAAGATTACAAGAAACTGGAGCAGAAATTTAAAAAAATCTGAGATACTGGGTTTTCTCAAAATATGATAAATTGAGTAGCATGTTGGCATAATTCAAAAAATAGCAATTTTGAAGGGCATTTAAAGTGGGTTTTTAATGCATATTTTCAATTTTTACCACAGTGCACAAATTAGGACAAAATTTGGTATTTTTTCACATCAGCTCCTTTTATTCATAAAAAATGGATTCTAGATGGCTTTCAAATCCTTTTACTAAAATTGTGGGCTTATAATTTGCGTGCATCTCGTTTAGGATGTTGGTCCTGCCATATATGATTTTTTGAACTGATCAAAGAGTGGGAAATGAGGTTGCGCACGCTTGAGCACTCTGGTCTTTGACCTCGGCCTCCCCTGAGTGCCTTTGCGCCCTGCGCTGGGCCTCCTGCCCCTTCTGCGACCTGTTCTGCCTGTCTCTGGGCCTCCTACCATGCAACTTGTGCTTTTGACTTTCTTTGGGCCTCCTACCCTGCGCCCTTGTGCCTCCTTCCTGAGCTCTGCCTTCTGACTGTTTATTGGCCCGTCCTACATGGGCTCCCTGGAGGAAAATCTGGATTAGTCTGCTGCTTCTCCTCATGCACAAGCCTTCACTTCCCTCGTTAGCTCTCTGGCCCCCCCTAAGCCTCGTCCTTCCACCTCCAGATTTGTTAAAAAACTGGATGGCCTGCAATAATTTGTTCTCCCACCCTTGCTCCTTCGCATGGCAGCCCTCTCACTGGCTGAAAAGGGATTGATTGGCCAATTTACTGGGCTCTGGCCTTCCCCGAAGTCAGTCCAGAGATGGATTGATTGGAACTGGGCCGACAAAATCTCTGGAAAAATATCCATCAGGTTCTGTGGTAAAGGGTATTTTACCTTCCACTTCGAATCTAAGGATGATCAGGATCTGATCTTTAGAAATGATCCTTACTTCATGGATTCTAGGGGTCTCTATCTCAACAAATGGACCCCTGACTTTGATCCGGAGCTAGACGTGCCTTCTTCTATCCCTGTTTGGGTGCATCTTCCTCACCTTCCCCTTCATTGTTGGGGGGACGACTCGGTCAAGGCTATTGGGAATGCAATTGGCACCTTCATTGACAGGAGTGAACCAAAAGAGAACATGCTCGCATGCGCTAGAATTTGTGTCGAAATTGATCTGGGCAAAGGGCTGCCGGTAGCCATAAAACTCAAAGTGGACGATTGGACTCACATCCAATAGATCGACTACGAGCAGATCCCTTTCAAGTGTAAGGTATGTCATGAGTATGGTCATTTCTCTAACCGTTGTACTAAAAATACTGATAACGCTAGTCAAGAATCTAAACAACCTTGGGAAATCATTAAAAAAGAAGAAGAAAGCCAATCCAGCCTCACCTCCCAATCCCCATGATGCGCCTCAGCCCTCTCATAGCCCTCCTCCCCCCCTAGGAACCGACCCTCATAACCTCCCCTCATCCTTAGCTCCCCCTCCTCCTAACTTGCATTCCAACCCCTTTGCAATTATCTCTCCCCCAGATGATGATCCTCCCCTATCCATCCCTCCCCCACCCCTTGTCCCCCCCACCCCCACCTCACCTCCCCCTTTTGTCCCCTCATCCCATCCCCCCAGCTCAGCTTCCACTAGGATCACTAGAAGCTTAGCCAAGGAGCATGGTGCCTCTTTGGAGTCTCACAAGAAGCAAGGCCCTGATAGAAAATCTACTAAACAGCTCTGGATAGAAAATGCTCAGAAAGACATTGCTTTAGGAACTCAGAATCCAATAGAAAACTACATCCTAAGTCAGAACAGTAGGGACACCATGCAAACGATCCAAGGAGGAAGAGCACCTTCTCAATCTGAACCTTTACAATGATGAAAGTCTTATCTTGGAATAGCAGGGGTTTAGGGCACCCCTCCAAATCCAAAGCTCTCAGGGATCTCATTAATCAAGAGCAACCTAATTTAATTCTTCTCCAAGAAACGAAGCAGGGAGAAGTTGATATGAGGAAAATAATATACAGAGAGAAGCATGATAAAGGCGCTATATCAGATTCCATAGGCGCATCCGGGGGTCTAGCCACCCTTTGGGCAAACAATGCATGGCAGCTTAAAGGTTCAACAGCCACGCAAAACTGGCTCAAAACAGAGCTAGAAGGAACAACATCTCAACAAAGCATCGTTGTATACAATCTGTACAACCCCAACCACTACAGAGAAAAAGAGACTTTCTGGAACTCTCTAAAGGAGGATATGCAGAAAGAAGATAGAAAAAACATTGTAATTGGAGGTGATCTAAACCTCATTCTTCACTCCAATGAGAAACGAGGTGGCTCCTTTGGGGAAGACCCTTTTAGAAGACTTCTGGAAGACACAATTCAAGAGCATGAATTAGTAGATATTATTCCTAAAAATCGCAGATACACATGGTCAAATCAGAGAATTGGAAAGGAAAACATCATGGAATGGCTGGATAGGATCCTCATCTCTGTTTCCCTCCTATCCTCTTACTCCTTAGCGTCAGCTTCTATTCTCCCCTTCTTTGCTTCTGATCATTATCCCACAACCCTTTCTTTGACTTCATAGTGTTCTCATGGTCCCCTCCCCTTCCGCTACAGCCCCTTGTCGAATGATATACAAGAGGCCAACCAAATTGTTAGAAAGGCATGGATCATTCATGTAGAGGGATCGCCTGTTCACATATGGGAGTCGAAACATAAAAGGACCAAGCAAGCCCTTAAAGAATGGGCAAAAAACCACTATCAAGAACCAGACAAGATTAAAGCAGAAGTTAAATCCAAACTGAAGAATGTCCATCACATTATTGAATCCCAAGGAACCAACCAAGACATTCTTACTCAGGAGAAGGATCTATATTGGGAATTGCACAACATTAACAGGAAAGAAGAGGAAAAATGGCGCCTCAAATCAAGGAACCTCTGGCTCCAAGCAGGAGACAAGAATATTGCATTCTTCCATAAACAACACATAGTGCACAAAGCCAAGAATAATATCTCCTCCATCACTGATGAAATAGGAACCTCTCACAACGATCCTGAAGCTATCAATAAGGCTGCCTCTTCCCACTATAAAGAGCTCCTCACATAGGGCAGCTTGCCTGAGGACTACACAGATATGCTACAATACCTCTCGACTCTTATCTCTGAAGAGATAAAAAATTCCATCAACAAAGACATATTTGTTGAAGAGGTTGAAAGTTTCATTTGGGCTATGCATCAAGACAAAGCCCCGGGTCTAGACGGGTTCCCTATTTAATTTTACAGAGCCTATTAGAGCCTCATCAAAAAAGATCTCATGAAAATGATACACTGGGCCCATCAAAAGAAGAAAATTGGGGGTTATACTAATTCCACATACCTAGCCCTCTTACCCAAAGAAAATCGCCCATCCTCCTTTTCCCGCTTCAGGCCAATCTCCCTTTGCAACTCCTCCTACTAAATCATCAAAAGAATTCTGGCCTCTCGCCTCAAGGTGGATTCATATCCCAAAGGCTTATCTCTGATTCTATTCTCCTCGTCCAGGAAGCCATACACTCCTGCATATCCCTTAACGCAAAGGGCTTCATCCTTAAGCTTGATCTCGCCAATGCTTTTGACAAGGTAAGGCACTCCTTCCTTTTCATTGTCTTGCATAAATTGGGTTTCAATCAGAGCCTCATTGACCTCATCAAATCCTGTATCTCCGGGGCTTGGATTTCCCCTTTGGTAAATGGGAACCTGCTCCTTTTTTCCAATCCTCAAGAGGGCTTCGCCAAGGCTGCCCTCACTCCCCCTACTTATTCATTATCATGGCTGACTCCTTCAGTAGGGCTCTTGACCACATGAGGTGGATTGGTCTCATCACAGGGATCAAATATGGAAATGGTGTTCGCAACATGAATCACTCTCAATTTGCTGATGACACCTTGCTAATGGGAGGAGCCTCTACAACTATAGCCCATCGGTTTAAAAAAATTCTGGACAGATTTATTCATTGTTCTGGAGGATTGATTGTTTGTGCTCAACCTAGTGTTCCTAAATTGAGTTCATTAATTGTCAACCAGGGTTGGTAAACTGCTGAAGTGTGGTGCACTATATGTGCCTAGGTATTTGTTTCTCACTACGTTGTGTTTAGTGTTTTCTGATGTTTTTGGTTTTATGGTTTTATGTTTGAAAAGGGAAAGAACTAAATGCTGATGAAAAGAAGGCTTAAACTATGGATGGCAAACAACAAATGCAAATATTAAAACAGAACAAAGCCTAAACTATGGCTAAACAACAAATGCAAAGCTTGATAATGACTTCATTGCATGGAAATAAATCACAACATGAGCTTGAACTTATCCGATTCATTCATTAAAGATGTATTTGAAGAGCTTGAGAAATGGACAAGTTAAGTATGAATGAAGTTCTCCTAAATAAACAGTCAACTTAAAATGTTACAACATCTCATCCATGATTAAAGGTTTATTGGAACATATTTGGAAAAGAAAAATTGTAGCACAATAATATTTTTACTCTAAACTAACTTCTAATTCTGTTCTACAACTCAATTTAGCACCACTAGGCCTCACTCAAAAGTTATAGGTTTCTTTTTAGAATAGTCCTTGAGAAAAGGCTTATTTGTGAAATGGTAAAAAGGTTGCAAAATACTTCAGGCCTTAGACTGATACTAGCTTCTGTCCAGATGATTATGTATTAATATGAGGTTGTAACAAAAGAAGTTTTTGTAAATAATGAAGACCGTGGTATCTAAATTTAACAACTAATACAATTTAAAATGCAATGGATAACAACTAAACTGGAATGCTAATACAGTGAGCTAAGACTAAACTAGAGTGCTACTAATCTACTTGAAGTATAGTGAACAGAGTTAAATTAAAATGCCATTATCAAACTTGAAATGTAGTGACAGAGCTGAACTAAATGAAATCATCCTCCAGATTGTTATGAATAAACTAACATGCAGCTAGTCTATTGGAATTCTACAGCCCATCTTGTTCAATGTGAATGATATTTTGGAAAAGTTTGTAAAAAAAATTCTGGCTCTATTATTCAATGCAATTGAGCATAAACATAAGATCTGAAAGCAAATACAATTAAAATCTAAGATACCACAACTGTTTCTTATTCATTGTTAATGATGTTTTGGAAGAGTTTGTAGGAGTAAGACCGGCTGTGACACTTAGTGTAAACAAGCATAAATCATAAAATTCGAAAGGAAATACAACTAAAACCTATAACACCACAGCTATGCCTTATTCATCGTGATGATATTTTGGAAGAGTTTATAAGAGTAAGTCTAGCTATGATGATCAATGTAAACAAGCATGAAACATAAACTTCAGAAACGTGCTTAAGCTAGAAATGAAAAAAACGAGACTAAAATACTTATCTAAACCGTATAAACAAGGCTGCTCAGGAGGTAGGGGCCCTCTACCACCGGAGTAGCACACAAAATCTACTTCAATATTGACTCAGTGCTTTCAATAAAGTGATACTTCTTGCATTAGAGAGAAATTACTTCAAAACAGAGTGTTTTCGTACTTCTGAAATCTAGCAGTCAAAATACAAAATCTAACCTTGTCCCTCGGTTTCCCGAGCCATATTTGTAACAAATTTACATAACTGTTTTGAGATAACCTAGGGATAATTATCTTTCCAAATAAAAACCAAACTAGGATTCTGATGGTGGTCACGTAATAGAATTAAGGACATATGGATTGTCCTTGTCCTATTAGGAGTCTCTCTCCTAGTTTGAGTTCCCACGTACATAACCGCCTACAGAATTTCGTTCAAGCTTCGTGGAGAGCAAAAAATGATGAGGGAATGATGTGGAATACGCCCATATGTGTTTTTCTCCAAGATGACACCTGGAACCTACGTAGACATGACGACAGCTGCAGAATCGGCAACTAGCTACAGAATGTCTGCATTCTGTAGCTAGATCTAGTTCAAAAAGTACTACAATGACAAAATCATAAAAACATAGCAAGTTAGTCATGATATTCATTCTTAAAGAAATTTTAATTAATTCTATTGATCATTTGAGCCTGTAATTAATAATGGACAAAGGAAATGGAGTGGAATTTGGTGGAAGAAAGAACATCTTTGGAGCTCAACATACCCCCACTGCTAGGTTCTTGCATGTCCTCATGCAACTATTCCATGAACTCTGAGACCTCTGCAAGGACATCCAACCCTCTTCTTCTGCTTTTCCTGGCAGTCAAAGGCCTTCTGGGCTTTCTTATGACTAACTTGAATCTCAAATTTGTGAGTGCCCTGGTTAACTTTTTATTTCTCTTCTTCAATTTTTCACTGGCCTTGTACAACTTTTGCATTTGTAGAGACAGAGTTGAATTCATATCAGTTTTCAGTTTAACCTGCTCTCTCAGAATTTCATTCTCATTCTTGATATGCCTATTGAGTACTTCTAACTCATACCTATCTCTTCTTAGCATATCAATTTCAGACTTTGGTGGGCTAGGAGTTCTGTCTTTGGATTCTGAAGCTCTCCTCTCTAATGACTCAATATTATTGTAAACTTGTTGCTGTACTGGGTCAATTTCTGGAACTTCTTCATCAAAATCCTCCTCAGTAGGTGTTTATTCATCTTCTATGTTTATGACTCCAGTTTTTTTAACCTTTGTTTTCTTTAGTATCCCTCTAAGTCTATGGCTCCTTCTCGGTTGAGATGGCCCTTCTACTTTCTCTCTGGCAAATTTTCTTATTATCCTCCCTTTCTTAAGCTGCTTCTTAATCTGAGTCAATTTCTCATAAATCATTTCTTCACTGCTTTCTTGTATTGTTTTACCAGTTTCAGTTTTGGAGGTTTTCCATCTTCTGCTTCTTTTTGTAGGTTTGTCTTCAGGTGGAGGTTCCTTGGGTTCCTCAAAGTGATTTCTCACTAAGAAGTCTTCCCAATTATCTCCCATTTTGCTCAAATGATGTTCAATCAAAATTTTGACTAAACCATAGTGGTATAAGGTTGTTTCCAGAAATTCAATTCTCTTTTGAACACTTGAGGCCATTTTCTTTAAACTATGAAGCAAGAAAAAGGGAAAATTGAGTTTTTCTTCTAGGAAATGCATTATCAACCGAATATGATAGACATAGAAAGTACCATATCTTCCTTCACAAGTGATGAATTTTTGCAAGATAAGAAACATGTTCCTCCATTTGTTCTTTAGTGCAGAGCTAGGGATACCCTTTTTAAAAATGGTAACGTCCATACCTGGTGACTTGAGTATCTACTTCCATGTTTCGTTATGAAATTCTCTATTCTTGAACCACCTTTCTCCTTGTCTGGGCAATTCGGTTGCTTCTGCAATGGAAGCTTCTATAATGGTGAATTTAATATCTCCTATCTTGACCTCAAATCCTTTGAAGGATCTTACAAACTTTTTGGTCACCTCTTTGTGAAACCCACTGAATTTTTCAAAGAATTGCAACCACCCTGCTTGTGTAACATTTCTCTGACTTGAGGATAACCTTCCAAGTACTTAGTGCCAACCGGTTCAGTCCTCACTATAAGACCCATAACTCCTCTTCCCAACCTTCAAATTGTTGCTCCTCTGTTCACGGTGACAACGACTATTACAGAGATGTTTTTTCCCCACAGATGTTTCCTCTGTTTTACAGACTGAAATGGTTAAGAGTTGGCTACGGGAAAGAATGATATGGAGTGATTTCGGAATGAATATAATGAGGTGAGGATGATGTATATGAGTTGAAAGATATCACGACAGAAAAGACCGCGGAGATATTTTGTAACGAATTCAAAATCATCATTAAATGCTTTGGCCTAGTGACATGACTAATCCAATCACTTCAGCACTTTAACTATTTAGATTAAATCATGATCGAATATGGGATTTGAAATGGTGGAATAGAAAGAGTTTTATCCAAATTTTTTGCGGGAGGTTGGTTAGGCATGATCAACAAAATTAATTAAAATTTTTTTTTGAATTATTCATAACTTAACTATACTAAAATCTTTCATGATATGTCATTATAATCATAACTTTTACCTTTGCCTTTCCTCTGATTTTTTTTGTGTTCTTCGTAAGCTTTGTTCTCTCCTGAAAATAATTAATTTTTGAGTCTTCATAACCTTCTTGATTTTTCTTGTTGTCATGGATATGCAGGATCATTTTATTGCAGATCAGGTGGTTACTAGACAGTGCTTTCAGGATCTCTGGCTGCAGAATGTCTGTCTGGCTGCAGAACTTCTGACTGGCTGCAGAATGTCTAACTGGCTGCAGAATGTCTGATTTATTGCAGAATGTACCTATAGAGAACTTGAAATATGAAATGGAATGGTTTGGAGCATGAATGGAATGTTGTATGGAATGAGTGAGGATGGATAATAAAATATGGTGTAATGGAATATGAATGAAGTGAGTAATGGAGTGGAATGGATCACATCTTATGAAATGGAGTGAAGTATGAGAAGTGGCCTGCAATTCATGATATGTATTATTCATTTGCAGAAAGACATCAAACTTTAAAAATCTGGAATGGAAATGAGGTGGACCATGGAGTGAAATGAATGAAGTGTGGATGAATGAATGAGATGGAGTACGGATGGATGAAATGAGATGGACCATAAGTGAAATGAATCTTCACTTATGATTTTGTAATAACTACTTGCAGAAAGAATAGATTTGAAAAGCTAGAGTGTCAGAAAGATTCTGATTTTCACTCCACCTTTTCTGTATAAAAATGCCAATCAGTGATTGGTTTTCATGTTTATACTTTTTTTTTTTTCAATATCTGACTTCAGAAAATTCACTTAAGTTGATGAAGAAGAAAAATTCTTCTTCATTAACTTCATATCACTGCTTTCCTGTAATTTCTTGACAAATTCTTCTCTTGAGAGTAGCTTATGATACAGCTTCAATCTATGACCATTCACAAGAAAAGTGACCTCTTCTTCATCTATTGTCCTGATTTTTATTGCTCCGTTGTCAAAAATTCTTATGATTTCTTATGGCCCAAGCCAATGTGTTTGGAATTTACCTTGAAAATCCTTTAACTTTGAATCAAACAAGAGAGCCCAGTCACCTTCCTTAACTTCTTTTCCTTGATGTACTTGTCATGCCATCTAGTCCTTTGTTGTTGGACTAGACTTGTTTTCTGAACTACATCTTATCTGATCTCATCCAATTCATTAATCTGCTCCAATCTGTGCTTTTGTGCCTCTGATAGATCAAGTCCTAGCTGAACTTCCATTTTGAAAGTTTGAATCTGGAACTCTATGGGAAACAAAACTTGCTTTCCATCAACAAGTTCATAAGGAGTATGACCTGTTGTGCTTCTCCATGTAGTTCTATAGGCCCACAAGGCTTCAGGAAGCCTATCTACCCAATCTCTTCTATGTAAATGGACAGTCTTTGTTAGGATCCCTTCAATAACCTTATTAGTAGATTCCACTTGACCATTTGCTTGTGGATGATAGGGAGTAGATTTTCTGTGTCTGATTTTGTACCTCTCCATCAATTGTTCCACTAGCCTTGATGTGAATTGAGCTCCTTGATCTGTAACAATTTCCCTTGGGACACCAAAACGAGTAAAAATATCCTCAAAAATAAATTTAACTACAGATGCTTCAGTAGCAAAAATTAATGGTTTGGCCTCTACCCATTTAGTAACATAATCAGTGCAAACTAATATATATTTCTTTTGTCTTGATGGAGGACTAATAGGTCCTACAAAATCTAAAGCCCATTTTTCAAAAGGTTCAATATGTACCTGAGGCTGCAATGGCATCTCACCTGAAGGAGAAGGTTTCCCTACCCTTTGGCAATTGTCACACCTTTTGACATACTCTTTAGCATCTTTAAACAAGGATGGCCAATAATATCCTAAATGAAGGATCTTATAGGCTGTCCTCTTATCAGCAAAGTGTCCGCCACAAGGTTCATCATGACATGCTTTGAGAATCTCGGGCATCTCATCTTCCCGAACACATCTCCTAATGATCAAATCTGGACCTGTCTTGTACAACTCATTAGCAACCCATGAATATTTTTCACTGTCATAAATGATTTTTCTTTTATCTCTTGCATTCATTATTGAAGGAAATTTTCTTGAAACTAAATAATTAGCAATGTCAGCAAACCAAGGAGTTTGGGTAGAAATTGCAAAAAGATATTCATCAGGAAATTGATCTTCAACTGGAGTGTCATCTTTGATGTTTTGGACTCTAGATAGGAAATCAGCTACTGTGTTTTGTTTTCCAGGCCTATTTAGAATGGTAATGTTGAATTCTTGTAAAAGCAATAACCATCTTATGACTCTGCCATTAGTGATTGATTTGTTCATTAAGTATCTAATTGCAGAATGATCTATGTGAACAAAAGTTTCATAGCCTGTTATATAGTGTCTGAATTTGTTTATGGCATGAATAACAGCTAAAAACTCTTTTTCAGTTACTGTATAGTTTAACTCTGCAGGAGTCAAATTTTTACTGGTATAGTAGATGGCATAAGGAATTAGGTCTTTTGGTCCCAATACTGCTCCTAGAGCTGTATCTGAGGCATTTGTTGAAATATGAAAAGGTAACTTCTAGTTAGGTCCCCTTAAAATAGGTGCTTTAGAAATTTTTGTTTTCAGGGTCTCAAAGACTAACTGGCAATTAGAATTCCATTTGAATTCACAATCTTTGGTAAGTAATTTGAAGAGTGGAGATACTATCTTAGTGAAGTTTTCTATAAATCTTCGATAATATCCTATAAATCCAAGAAAACTCCTAACATCTTTTTGACAACTTGGAATAGATAAGTTAGAGATGACTTCAACTTTTGACTCATCAACTCTAATCCCATCCCCTGAAATGTGATGTCCTAAAACAATTCCTTCAGTAAACATCATAAAAAACTTCTCATGACTAAGTGAAATATTTTCTTCTTTACATCTTTTTAAAAAAATTTCCAAGTTTGCTAAGGCTTCTTCAAATGTGTTTCCATAAACTGTGAAATCATCTATATATACCTCTACACAATCATGTATTAGATCCGAAAATATTCCTAATACTGCCCTTTGAAATGTTGCAGATGCGTTGCATAATCCAAATGGCAATACTCGATAAGCATAGGTACCCCAATGACAGGTAAATGTGGTTTTGTCTTGGTCCTCAAGTGCTACTTGAATTTTATTATAACCACTAAACCCATCTAGAAATGAGAAGTACTTTTTGCCAGCTAAGGTATCTAACACCTGATCTATGAAAGGTAGGGGAAAATGATCTTTAAGAGTAGCTTTGTTTAATTCTTGGTAGTCAATACATACTATCCATTTACCATTTTTCTTTGGCACAATTACCAAAGGAGAAACACACTGACTATCTGAAATAGGATAGATAAAATTGACATTTAACAATTTCTGCAATTCTTCTTTAACAATCTCCCTAAGATTTGGATTCATCCGTCTTTGAGGTTGTCTGATTGGTTTAAAATTTTCCTCTATGTAGATGTGATGAGTGCAAGTCTTGGAGCTTATCCCTTTCATATCAGTGTACTCCCATGCATATGCAGAAGAATGTCTCTGTAAAATTTTGACTAGCTCTCCTTGTTGAGATTTTTCTAGGTTCTTGTTTATGTTAAAAGTTTTGCCTGGAAATATCTCACTTGTAGAGCTGCCAAATTTATCCATAGAATGAAGAGACATCTGTCTTGATGAAAAAAACTCAATGTTGGATTCTTCTTGAAATTGTTCATGTTTATATTCTGAAGACGATTCAAAGTTTTCCAAGGTATTCAGAATTTGGCTATCTTCACTAATCTCTGAAATTGTGAAGAGAGGTTGTAAGTCTTCTTCATCCTCTATCCATTGAGTATCATCTAAATCTGTAATTGTCCTTGCTGGAGGATACAAAGTGAATTTCTTAGTTGAACTACCATTAGAGATATACATATCACCGGATCTACAACTAATGAAAGCATCAGCTGTAGCTAACCAAGGTCTTCCTAATATAATTGGATGCCCTCCTAGATTATTCTTAGGAGTTAGGATCATGAAATCCATAGGGTACTCCCAAGAATCTAGGGACACTGGAATGTCTTCTATTACCCCATCAGGTTTGATCATAGATCTATCTGCTAATTGTAATAATGTGGGTGTAAAGAGAAGATTAGGAAGTTTCAGTTTATCCATGATTTGTCTACTCATGATATTGATTGTTGCTCCTAAATCAATTAGTGTATTTTGGATCTCAATTCCATTGATGTGAATTTTGACAACTGGATTTCCTGGGTCTAGATACTTTGGAATAGCAATCTTACCCATCATGATATCTACTATTTTTCCTGCCAGTTGAATTTTCTTTGTCTCTCTTATTCTTTTTCTTGTTTTCTTCATGCTCAACTCCTTTATTGTCTTTGCTAAAATTGGAATTTCCTTAATGCTTGTAATAATGGGATCTTAATACAGACATTTCTTAGCTCATCTAGGAAATCATAATTAGGCACCATAATTTGTTTTTCTACACCTCTATCAATTTGTAATATTTCTGGAAAGGGAGGTGTAGGAGTGGATGTTGATGGCTGCTCTAATACAGGAGTTGAAATTATTGGTTCTTTTTGTTTTGATTTTTCAATGTTTGGGTCCTGAAAAGATGTGTCTTCTTCAAGACTTTTATTTTCCCGTAGAGAATATTCCTTAGAGTTATCTTGTTCTTGTATGATCACAGGAGGTTTCCTCTTTTCAAGTATTCTTCCAGACCTAAGTTGAACATCACTAAGGTCTAGAGGAGTAATTAAATAAGTTGTAAACTGTTGGCCTTCTATCATGTATGTTTTCTGAGGATTTTTATTGTTGGGGTTTGGTATGGGTTGAGCAGGCAACTGATTTGATTTCTGAGGAAATGGTAATGGAAGTGGTTGATTTTGATGTTGTGGATTTTGAGGATTTTGAGGAGAAAAATGTGGGTATGGTGGATAGGATGGTGGATATTGATAGTACTGAGAGTATCTTCCATAGGTATTTTGTGCTCCTTGTGCCCAAGCTTGAGATTGATTTTGAAATTGGGGCCAAGGATGCTGCCAAGAATTCCAGTTTAGTGGGGGTTGATTATACATTTTATCATGAAATCCTTGTGTTTGAGGTCCTTTCCAAGGCCTTCTAGAGACAAAATTGAGAGATTATGTGGAACTTGTAGGATTATCTTCCCCGACAACGGTGCCAAAATGTTTGTTCTCAACCTAGTGTTCCTAAATTGAGTTCATTAATTGTCAACAAGGGTTGGTAAACTGCTGAAGTGTGGTGCACTATATGTGCCTAGGTATTTGTTTCTCACTACGTTGTGTTTAGTGTTTTCTGATGTTTTTGGTTTTATGGTTTTATGTTTGAAAAGGGAAAGAACTAAATGTTGGTGAAAAGAAGCTATTGGTTATATTAAAGCAGAACAAGGCCTAAACTATGGATGGCAAACAACAAATGCAAATACTAAAATAGAACAAAGCCTAAACTATGGCTGGAAAACAACAAATGCAAAGCTTGATAATGAATTCATTGCAAGGAAATAAATCACAACATGAGCTTGAACTTATCCAATTCATTCATTAAATATGTGTTGGAAGAGCTTGAGAAATGGACAAGTTAAGTGTGAATGAAGTTCTCCTAAATAAACAATCAACTTACAATGTTACAACATCTCATCCATGATTAAAGGTTTATTGGAACATATTTGGAAAAGAACATTTGTAGCACAATAAGATTTTTACTCTAAACTAACTTCTAATTCTGTTCTGCAACTCAATTTAGCACCACTAGGCCTCACTCAAAAGTTATAGATTTCTTTTTAGAATAGTCCTTGAGAAAAGGCTTATTTGTGAAATGGTAAAAAGGTTGCAAAATACTCCAGGCCTTAGACTGATACTAGCTTTTGTCCAGATGATTATGTATTAATATGAGGTTGGAACAAAAGAAGTTTTTGTAAATAATGAAGACCGTGGTATCTAAATTTAACAACTAATACAATTTAAAATGCAATGGATAAAAACTAAACTGGAATGCTATTACAGTGAGCTAAGACTAAACTAGAGTGCTACTAATCTACTTGAAGTACAATGAACAGAGTTAAATTAAAATTCCATTATCAAAATTGAAATGTAGTGACAGAGCTGAACTAAATGAAATCATCCTCCGGAGTGTTATGACTAAACTAACATGCAGATAGTCTATTGGAATTCTACAACCCATCTTGTTCAATGTGAATGATATTTTGGAAGAGTTTGTAAAAACAA
Source organism: Pinus albicaulis (assembly GCA_034641835.2). Taxonomy (NCBI): domain Eukaryota; kingdom Viridiplantae; phylum Streptophyta; class Pinopsida; order Pinales; family Pinaceae; genus Pinus; species Pinus albicaulis. Next base: position 225,765,778 of record CM076572.1, on the reverse strand, counting down.
TTCTGGCTGTATTATTCAATGCAATTGAGCATAAACATAAGATTTGAAAGCAAATAAAATTAAAATATAAGATACCACAGTTGTTTCTTATTCATTGTTAATGATGTTTTGGAAGAGTTTTTAGGAGTAAGAACGGCTGTGACACTTAGTGTAAACAATCATAAATCATAAAATTTGAAAGGAAATGCAACTAAAACCTACAACACCACAGCTATGACTTATTCATCGTGATGATATTTTGGAAGATTTTATAAGAGTAATTCTAGCTGTGATGATCAATGTAAACAATCATGAAACATAAACTTCAGAAACATGCTTAAGCTAGAAATGAAAAACGAGACTAAAATACTTATCTAAACCATATAAACAAGGCTGCTCAGGAGGCAGGGGCCCTCTACCACCGGAGTAGCACGCAAAATCTACTTCAAGATTGACTCAGTGCTTTCAATAAAGTGATACTTCTTGCATTAGAGATAAATTACTTCAAAACAGAGTGTTTTCCGACTTTTGAAATCTAGCAATCAATCACAAAATATAACCTTGTCCCTCGGTTTCCCGAACCATATTTGTAACAAATTTACATAACTGTTTTGAGATAACCTAGGGATAATTTTCTTTCAAAATAAAAATCAAACTAGGACTCTGATGGTGGTCACGTAATAGAATTAAGGACATCTGGACTGTCCTTGTCCTATTAGGAGTCTCTCTCCTAGTTTGAGTTCCCACGTACATAACTGCCTACAGAATTCCGTTCAAACTTCATGGAGAGCGAAAAATGATGAGGGAATGATGTGGAATATGCCCATATGTGTTTTTCTCCAAGATGACACCTGGAACCTACATAGACATGAAGACAGCTGCAAAATCGGCAACTAGCTACAGAATGTCTGCATTTTGTAGCTGGGTCTAGTTCAAAAAGTACTACAATGACAAAATCATAAAAACATAGCAAGTTAGTCATGATATTCATTCTTAAAACAATTATAATTAATTCTATTGATCATTTGAGCCTGTAATTAATAATGGACAAAGGAAATGGAGTGGAATGTGGTGGAAGAAAGAAGCATATTTGGAGCTCAACACTGATCAACTTCAAGAAAAGTTGTGTATATGGATGGAATTCCTCAAGACAAACTATACACATCATTGCCAGCATTTTTGGGGTACCTTTCAAGATAAATTGGGATTATTTTACCTATTTGGGCATGCCTGTCAGCATCAACTTCTTAAAGACTGAAATCTGGAACATAACCATGGATAAAATGAAAAGAAAAGTGAATCAATGGGGCTCCTCATGGCTGAATCATGTGGGTCGCCTCATCCTCCTCAAGTCTGGCCTATCCTCCCTCCCACTCTATCAATTATCTCTTTTGCAAGCCCCGGCCAGCATTCACCAAAAGATGGAGGCTATCATTCGACACTTCCTTTGCCATGGGGGCAAACAAGAAAAAAAAAAATACAACTTAGTCAAGTGGAATCAAGTCATCCAAGATCAGGAACATGGAGGCATTGGTGTTCGCTTGCCAAAAATCATGAATCAAACCTTTGGAGGTAAGATAATCTGGATATTTATCAATGGTGAACAAACATGGTGGAAACAGGTGCTTGAAGTCAAATATCTAAATTTTCCAAGGCAACAAATTCTACAGCAAGTCATCCCCAACAGGCAGTGCACCAAACTTTGGTCCTCCTGCAAAAAATCCATCCCCCTCCTAGCAGAAAACCTCTCTAAAGTCCCGAAATGTGGCACATCCATCAACATCGGCCAGGATCGCATCATGGGAGGTATCCCCATCATTGAAAGACCAGGTACACAAAACATTATTTGACACTTGGATAGTCTGGGCATCAAATTCCTAAATCAGATCTCTAAGTGGGATATTAGAAATCAAATGTGGACTGGATGGCAGCTTTCGTCCATCCTTCCCCCTCTCAATGAAGACCTTAAAAATTTGCAACTCCACTTGCATGGGATAGCACCTATTCAACAAAATGCCTGGGATGGATTCCATTGGGATCTCATAGGAAAACATTACACCATAAAGTTTGCCTATTAGTCTCTATGGCAAGAGAAATTTCCAGCACCTACTTGGCCTATTTGGAAAATGGTTTGGCACTCTAAAGTCATCCCAAAGGTTAAATTCTTCATCTGGACACTGCTGAAAGGAAAACTCCTCACTGCTGACAATCTTCAGAAAAGGGGGGTTATAGGTCCTTCTATCTGCCCCAACTGTCAAAACGCTGCTGAGACTATAACCCACCTCTTTCTCAGATGCCCCTTCACCACTCTCTGCTGGTCTGCCCTCACTGCCTATTTCAAGCCAGATCCCAATCAAGATGGCACTATTGCAGATTTCCTTCTCCATTGGAAAAGAAGATTACCCTGGAAAAACAAAAAGAACATTCTCTCAAGCAGGGTTTGGAACACTCTCCTGCTCGCTGCCCTTTGGCACATCTGGCTCTCCCGGAACAACAAGATCTTTTGTGACAAAGACCCATCACTCAAGAAGCTCTGCATCAAATCCTGGAGTCTCGTCACAGAAATCTTCGCTATAAAAAGCAATTATAGGATCGACACCTCTTTCCTAAGTGTCAATGAAATAAATTTCCTAAGCGAGCTAATTCTCAGAGGCAACAAACATTCTATCCACTCTATTCCTCATCACTCCGACTCTTGGAAAATTCGCCTTAAGTAAAATGCCTTCAAAGACTGGATAAAAGATAGAGGCAAATCCACTCTATTTTTCGACGGTGCCTCGAAATCTAATCCTGGAATCGCCGACGCAGGGGGCATCATTAGAAGTGCATCATGGCATGTGATCTCATCCTTTGAATGGAGCCTTGGATCACTCTCTAACAACAAAGCTGAAGCTCTGGCCCTTTATCAAGGTATAATCCAAATCAAAAATCTCAAATTGGACAATGTCATCATTCTGGGCGATTTTTCCATTGTCATTCAATCCATGATCAGCAAGCGGTCCACATCAAATGTCGCCTTCGAAAAAAATTCTTAGTAGATGTTGCATCCTCCTCAATGAATTGAAAGACATCACATTTCATCATATCTTAAGATCTCTTAATAGCGATGCAGATCGATTAGTAAACTATGTCTGCGCTCGATCCTTGGGCTCCCTCCTGTGCAATGATGTCCTGACATTTTGTCCTCCCCCTTAATCATGATCTCTGCCCCTTTCAATACTTTTGTGTTCCTCTTCTCTGGAATTTTGAATCCCACCTGCGCCCTTTTCTCCCCTCCCCTTCCCTTTCCCGTGACTTTCCGGCATTGGTCTCCCCCCAGCCCAATCTCTCTAACCCCGATCATTCCTTTATATTCCCCCTCTCTCAGCTTTCCTCTTTACCTCTGGCCTATTCCTCACCTATCCCTCTTGGCGCCCCTTTCTCTCGGGCCCTTGGGTGATTGGCAGCGCATCCCTCTGCGTTCTCCCTTTCCCCTCCTCTTCTTCCTTATCCCCCTGATTACTCTGCGCCTACCTTTTCCCTTCACTGCTTTTAGCCCTTGGTTCCTGTTTGCTATTTTCACCCCTCTTTTTATCTCCCAGTCCTCCCTGATCAGAATGGCCAGAAGAAAAAATTGCTTCCATTGTGTTGACTTGCAGGCGGAACTCGAACAAATTAGTGCTTACTAGAAGACTATGGATGCCAAGTTAAAGAACGACGTCAAAGCGCTAGAGGACAGACATCAAACCGATGTTAACTTCTTCCTCTCTAGGGTCTCTTCCCTCCAGGCTCAGTTTGAAGAGGTCTCGAATAGATGTGCCCATGCCAAAGAGTCGGTCCAAATCCTGAAATACATGCTTGAAAAACTCACTGCCCTTAACACCAGCTCCAACAACATCAGAAATGTGGGGAATGACGAGAATTATGAACTCTCTACAACAAGGCAAATCAGTCACATTAACATAGACTAGCTCCAATTTCTATTCATGTCTTCTAAATATTCATTTCTTCTCTTTCAGTTCGTCCATATCTACAATTTCACAGCATTTTTGTTTTTTCTGAACAGTAGAAACAAAAGGATTGTAACCTTCAGCTGCAGCTGCTATCTTTCAGCATCACAGACAACTCTTTTTGTAATCTTGGAGCCCAGCTCCTTTTTTCTTTTTTGAAATACAACTAGCAACCGATTTTGTCAAAAAAAAAAAAGGATTCTAAAAGCATGTGGCGGTTAAAAAGGTAAAAATTCATTGTTTCCCCTTTGAAGCACTCAATTTTTCCTTAAATTGAGTTTGTGGCATATTTTTTTGTTGCAACATTGGGTAGTGTGAAGGGTGAAATAGGGAAAAATTTAATTTGACTATATTTTGAAAACCATGCATTCGTTGGTCCTAAAATATTTATGGTAAATGCATCATGGTAGGATAAATAAATACTTAAAATTTCAAGAAATTCTAGTGTGTATTTTTCAAGAAATTGGTTGTCATCATCTACATCCCTTTCTAATTTTTCTCGAGATCTATGCACCCACTGGACGAGACTATTTGTGGGAATATGCCTAATATTAATGGTAAAGATCTCAAAAATATGGTGTATTCAAACTTGAATATTAGGTGTCTTAGAGAAGAAAGAATGGAGAAAAGTGGTGTTTTTTCCTCTAGTTTAGGGTTCAATGGCTCTATGGCCACCAACAGGCATAGGTCCGAATGGGGTTGGGGAATCTGCCATGGCTCAAGGGTAGCGGTATCCACCTTTCGATGTGAATGGAGGGAGATACATCATAGGTGAACAGTGGCAGGGCGATGGTCTTCAAGGACCACTAGGCCTCCCAGCCTCCCTACATTTCTGAGGGCTTCCATGGAGGGAGAGAATAGAGAGGCTCTTGGGAAAGAGAGTACTTTCTGACGGCCAAGATTTTAATGAGGCAAGGAGATAAACAAGAGGCTGACCTCTCCATATGCGATGTAGAATGGGTGGGTGTTGGGCTCAGGGGCATGGTTGATGCTGGTGGCTTTCCCCTAGCTTTCGACCCCTCCCACCACTTGGGTCATGATGTAGTTTTTTTATTCAGAATGTTAGAAAGATGGAGTGTGCTCTGCCCAAAATGGGTAATCCTCTTCCAATGCTCTGGTTTTTTCTTTCTTCACCATGTTTTCATTTCTTATTATTAGTTATACGAGGTCTGGGACTCTCAGCCAATGTCTTGGGAAATTCTGGGGTTTGTGCCACAATATTTACTTACGCAGATGTGGTGGTGCTTGGTCATGCCCCCTTGCATGCCTACCCTATATTCGGTCCATTTTTCCCCTATACCTTGTGCCTGATTTACTAGTGTTTTCTTCCCCCAGAGGATATGCTACAAAATCGCTACCTCAAAGAGAGGCGAACGGGATGATGTTCCAAAGTACTAGTACCAGATTTTTATTAAAGCTATAGATGGGAAGGCCATAATTTTTTGGGTACAGGATTTGGAGTTGGTATCAGTTTTGAAGAAAAACTTTAAACACACTATAGGCATCCTGGATTTAAAACAAAGTCTGATTTTTCATGGAAAGTGCTACAGGATGAACTTCAATTAAATCCTATCAAAGTCACAGGAATTCCTCCATATTCCTAAACTTAAGACTCAAAGGCAGTGCTCCAGGATCAAACACATGTGCTAGAACTGCACCGACAGGGAAGGGCCAACCTTCTTTCAAGGATATCTTGAGAGAAAAATCTTCCACAAAAAAAAAAAAAAAAAAAAAACAACAACAATTGTAGAAAATTTGGAGAATAATCCAGATCTGGCCATAGAAATACTAGAGGTAACTAGGCTATTCAACTCCCTGCAATAAAAATTTGTTATCTGTCGATTCAATGGATACTGGCAAAAACCTAAAGAGTTAAATGATTGGATTCACCAAAAATGGACCAGAAACTATGATATTTACCTCTGCACAAAATATTTTTTCATGGTTCAATTTGATACTCTAGAGGATTACAGTTTTTCTACAAATGAAGGACCATGGTTCTGGGGAAGATAAGGATTCTTTATAACCCCATGGTTCCCCGGTTTTGATGAAAACTCAACGGTGGTTTCTAAAATTCCTGTTTGGATAAGGTTACATAACTTGCCACTCCCTTTTTGGCACCATCAGGTCCTAGAAAACATTGGGAACTCTCTAGGAAGGTTCATAAAGTTGGATCGAGAAAGAATGGACATTGGGATATTCAACTTTGCATGCATCTGCATGGAGATGGATTTAAGCAAAGGCCTGCTAGACTGCATACATCTAATACACAAATATCTCAAGTGGACACAAATATTAGATTTCAAAAACACTACTTTTAGATGTAGGGTGTGCCACCAAACGGGGCACTTGAAAAACACTTGCACTTTATCAAAGAAAAAACAAACAAGAGGCCAAAAAAAAAAGGATGGCAATTCCCAAATCTTCCACTTTCAGATGAGGAGGAGGAAGAAGAAATGAAAGAAAACCATATGCAATCAGAAGAAGGAAATTTGCAAGAAACACAACAGAAGGGAGAAGGAAAGGAGGAAGACCATAAGGAACATGTTGAGGAGCCAATTTCTCCAACAAATGCTAATCACCTACAGAAGGAGACGAATGGTGTCCGAGTCTTGGGGGCACAAAGTGTGCACATGCATCTAATAGTTCTGACTCAGATAAAGAAGCCCAACACCCTCCCAGCAACAATTATTTGGCAGTTATTACTTAAGATTCTTCTCTAGTTGGATGGAAAAGGTCCAAAAGTAAAAAAGAAAAAAATATAGGCCTAGTTTTACTGGCACTGTGTAATTTTAGTCGTGATTTCTTCATTCTGCCTAGGCCCTATTTTTCATAGGGTGATGCTCTCATATGGAATGCTGCAACATCTACAATGTAAAATTTTGTGATATTTTTATAAAAATTTTGATTATTTTCCTCTGGAAAAAAAAAATCTCAGAAATATTCAGAAGAATCTGTTTTACCATTTGAGATAATTTGGAAAAATAAGTTTGCTACATGAAAAAGATACATTCTATGGAGCAAGGTCAAAGTAATGTTCAATGCATCATGGAGTAGAGTACTTGAGCCAAATCAATACCAAATCAACCATCAGATCGTGTTCTCTTATTCAATTCCAACAAGAAAAGTTGAGGTAAAAATAGCTTTAAACTTTTTAATTTGTTAAAAATTTCGGAAATTTTAATGAGAAAACTATTGTAAAACATGTGATGCATGTATTTCACCCGATCATATCCGCATTCTTTGAACCATTTTCTCAATCCTTCATTCCTATTCTACTTTGCATGCATAATCAATCGCAATAATTATTTCCAGCCTCATACCTTATTGTATACTCTACAAACCTTGTTATGGTTGAACTCCATTCCATGATTGCACAATATTTTCCTTCATAATATCTTATGTTTTTCTTGGTAATAATGTTGTCTCCAACCATTTTCGTGTTTAAATTTCTCTTCTTGCTGTAATATAAAGTGATCCACTTCTACCTCTATAGCATCCATGATGATCCTCGTGTGTGAAAACCTCAAGTTGTTTGACATTCAAAGGAGGATGGGTAACTTTATTTCTTACTCTAATGAAACAATAATAAAACGTGGAAACAAAAATTTATGCTACCAGATCTGTAATTTTGAAAAACAAAGAGAAAAAAAAAGCACATCTTATTGAGATAAATGGTCAATATTGATCTCTTGGAGATTTGGTCAAATATTCAGTTGAAATTCAAAAATAAAGGAACACCAAGAACCATCTTGATTATGAAAAAGGTTTGTTTGCATGAGGACATGCAAAATATCTGGTGTGGGTAAAAGTTGGGCCTCCAACTTATCATGATTTTGTTGATGAAACCATTCATTTTCACATCATTCGATTCACCCATTGTTAGAATTTTTAACCATACTTGTCCATAAACGAACAAAATTCCTACATAAATGTTTACATGGTTTATTATTATTATTTCTATTATTTTTAATGAATTAAGAATAAATTTTCTTGGTTTTACTAATGACAGTTAGGCCAATTCAAGATTTTGTAGCTCAAGTCAATTTCAGTAGCTATCCCCATGGTTAAGGTAGTATCACCTCTCTAGAAGGAAATATGACACTTGGACTTGGTTTCTAGAGGCCCCAATATGGATTTTTATTTGTAAAACTCCACCCAAATAGCATTTGTGGACCTCTAGCAAGAGATCAAAGGAAAAACACAACACTTTTTACTAGTCAACTTCAAACGTGCTTTCTGAGAAAATGAAAACGAATTTTCGAAAAAAAACATGGGTTTTTTTTTTTAACTGACCCAATTAGGTTATTATGAACAATTTTTACAAATTTTTTACCATTTGAGATATTTTATGAGTTATTTGGATCCCTATTTTTCATATTGCATGAGGAAACAGTTTGGTAATTTCACAGCCAACGCCTAGTCACCAAAAGGATTGGAACGAGATGTTCATTAGAAAATTCGTGGAAAGGAAGTAAGTGTGATCAAATATGGACTGATAGTTGATCCAATAAAACTTCAAAATATATTTGATTTTATTTTAAAACTGATTTACTAAGATCTCATGGCCATAATGCAATGAAAATTATGAGTTTGTTAATTGTCTCAAAATTATATAAATTGTAGTCTCTTTGATGAGAGGGGAGAGAAGATGTCAAGGATGAATATTATTTTGTAAATGTTGCTACTGATTGAAGAAGAAAACTCTGTTCTTTTTAATGAATGCAATATTTTTTATGGCGTAATTTTGAATATGATTGGCGATTCCAGTCTTGTGATCTGAGTTTCCAATAACTCATAGTTGTCAAGACGGCCCCCTGAAGATGTGTGAGAATAGTTAGATGTATTTCATTCTAAATTAATTTCTTTATGATTTGAATTGTTGACTGAATGTCATTCCAATTAGATTCTCAGCTTATTTTCCTTTGTTCCATCACAGGTTGAGCACTTAACAAAAAAAAAATCATGCTTAGTCTGAACTTTGATTTTGAATGCGAACATCAATAATCTTATGCTATGTTAATTTATCTTGTAATACTTCTCTTTAGAGTAATTTCAAGTCTATAGAATAACTTTGCCTTCACAAGTAGACATATTTTGTTTTTTTTTTTAATTCATTTTAAATTTGTTTCAAAAATTATTAGAATAGATTCAACATAAATTTTCTTCAAGATTTCATAAAAGAGACTTATTTAGTGGAGATTTCCTTTTTTAAGCACCTTAGAATAGTTTTGTTTTTCAAAGTTCAATAGAATAAAAATATTTCATTTTTCTTTGTCTCACAGAATAAATCTTGAACATTATCTTAGTTTGTTTTGAATTTATTTAATTCTCTATATTTTGGGAAAGAACATGTGCATACTCATCTTAGTGATATTCACATATAAGTTTCATTTTCTTGTCATTATTTTGAAATCGATTAAATAACTTTTTAAAAGTTGTAAGCTAATCTCTTAGCACATACGGTGTAGTGTACTTCGCAAACTCACATACCCAGATTGACATATAAATGCAAGCAATTTAAGAGTCAATTAAATTACCCAACAAAAATCTTTAGAAAAGACCCTCCATATATGTCGGAAAGAGCCAAGAATTCCCTCCATGATGTTGCAGATTGGTTCCCAATTAGAGAAGAAAATTACATCAAAGTATTCGATGCCTACAAACCTCCTCATTCTCTCCCTATGTTGGTGACTGTGTAATATTCCTAAATTAGTTGCAGCTAATAGGAATATTAATTTTTCCTTGTTTATTTTGCATATCATGATTGATGAATAAATTGTAGAGGACATGTAAAACTCCTGAAAACTAAGAATAAATCAATGCCTATGTGAACAGAGACATATCTGGGCTATGTAAATAAACTCTTGCAGGTGTGAATGGGTTTAAATCACAATACTGGGTCAACTTTTACCAAGTCAACAATGCAGTCTAGATGCATTGAACCTCTTTGAGGGACAAAGCAGTTCTAGAAGGAGACTCTAAATGTGAAAGGAGCTAAACTAATGAAGTGGTTTAGGGTTTGGCAAGACTTCTATCTTATAAAAGGAGGAGGAGAGCAACAAGAGAGGTTTGTTGAATATTATCATTTCTGAAGGTATTGTTTGTTCATACATCCCTTGTTGGGTCTTCCTGTTCAGGAATCCCACCTCCTTCCTTGAGCAGCTCTTGGAGGATACTTGTGCTATATTTTCCACATCAAGCTTTTAGTCCAAGATTTACCTTACACCTACAGTGCTGATCCTGTTGAGGGTTGGTTTTTCCTTGTGAGTTGCAGCAGTGGGAGACACTAGATCTGCCTAGATCTAGCTTATACTAGTGGCTCTTCTCAGTGAGTGTGTATTTTAACCTCCTGGAAGATTTCATTAGCTGATTATGCTATATCTACATCTTGGCATCAATCCAAATCATTCTCAGAGGCTATAGTGTAGTTTCTCTCCCTGGACTGTGTTATTTGCAAAGGAGAAGTTGCAGGGTGTTTTGTCTGCATTTTGGAGGAGAGATCTCCAGTGTTACGAATCTTCCTCTCATTGTGGTGATCCATGGATTGGCCATCCAATCCATGTAGGTTTCAGATGTGATATTATATACCATTGTATTATTCAAAAAATTCTGAATCATTCTGCAGATCTGCAACCTTAGATCTCAGATCTACTCTTTGTGCTTCATGTTTTGCACAAAACCCCAAGGGGAATGTATAAATCAATATTTCTTGTACACATATCTGTATTAGATCTAAATTTTTATGTACAGAGCTTATATAGATCTGAATATTAATATACTGATGCTTCAGCCCCTAAAAATAACGCTGTCATGGTTATGCAGTCTTTTCTTATGGTTGTAGCACCTCATTTCTTAGGGTTTTTTCCTGTATTGTCTAATTCTTTCTCTTCTACAATGTATGGGATGTAATGTAAATCTGATTTGATGTTATACAGATGATTTATGAACCTCCATATCATCCTCCTAATGTGCTTTAGTGGATCTACGTTATTTCTGAAGTAGTCCTTTGCATATAGCTGCAGCCCCTCTCTTTAGGTGATTTTCAGCTAGACTAGTTTGTGGGAGATCTATTTAACCCACCTAGTCTTATTTGATTTTTCTCTCCTTTTGGATTTAGATCTTAGATGAGATTATATAATGGATCTAGGAGCTTCAAACTCATTTATATGCACATTATTCTCAGAAGTGCGTTATTTCAGCAGGCTTGCTGAGCTGTTCCAATTTTGGAATATTACAGTGGTATCGGAGCAAGATCTTTGGTTCAGCCTGTGGGCTTCAAGACAAAGTTATATAGAGAAAGGAGAAAGGTTAGAATGATGAAGAATATAAGTTTACTCTCATCCCTTTTCAGATCCAGTAAGAACCTCTCCAAGGAGGTTGAACAAGAAGAAGAGAGAAAGAGCAGTGAAATTCCTAGAAAGTTTCAAGAGCAGGAAAATATTCTGATTAGATCTAAAATATATATACATAAGGAAAATTCTGAATCCTCATCTTATGGATATGTGCACTCAGCCATATCACCAAAGCTTCAGTGTTCTGTCTGTGATTTCTTCATGAAGAGGAAGAAAGGAAGTGCACCCGAGAAGGAGACTCTTAGAGAGTAATTTCAGGAGTATGAAGATCAATCCAAGGAGTTTAGAGACAATTGAACTTCCAAGGGTTCTGCAATATCAAGGAAAGAAAAGGCACAAATAAGGAGAAGCATGGTATAGGTAGGTTCTATCTATCTACCTTTGATGGATCACCTAAATGTCCAGTTAGGGTTTGGGTGGAGGAGCTAGACAACTTTGTGCAACAACACCAAGTTTCGGAGATTGAAGCCATAAAAGTAGCAGCGTTGCATTTTGAAGGTAAAGCATATTCTTGGTGGTTGTTTGAGTCCTTTTCTTTGAAGAATGCAAATACACCTACTTATGCAAATTTTATTGAAATATTAATGGAAAGGTTTGATGAAGCCCCATGTGTAACATCTTTTGTTGACACTATCAAACCATATCAAACAAATATTTTGCATGGGTTGGGAGGGTATATGAATCCTACTCCATTTCTAAAGACCATGGAAGAAGGCGTAAGTTTGTTTGATGCCTTTCCAAGGGCAAGATCTCCTTTGGATGGAGTTTTCTCTTCTCAAAGGGAAAACATGAAGATTCCACCTTCACTACTTGACCAAGATCTAAGGTCTCTTGTTGATGATGAGGCAGTTTCAATTATTGAAGAGGAGAAATGCAGTCATGATAATGGAACCTCAAGCACCTCATGAAGAGAAGAATGGAGCACTTTCTCCAAGGAGAGAAACTCTTGCACACTTGCAAGGAGTTCCACAAGGTATCACACATAGAGCTCTTGGCATAACACATGAGAAGCATGTACCATCATTGTCAAATGATGAGATCCTGAAGATAGAAGGACGAAAAGAGGAGGAAGGGAATCACAAGAAGAAGAGCATGGATCATTCTCTATTTCAAATTTTGGAAGTACAAAGCAGGCAAGAGGACCTATGCAATAAAGGTAGGGGAAAATATGTCTACCTACATCCACATTCCACTCTATGCCTTGACACCTCTTTACAAGGACGTATTTTACCAGGAGCACCTCTTGATGGGAGAAAATCTAAAGTGCTCTCTCAACTATGGGAAGAACATGTATACTTGGCTAAGGAGGAAGCCTTGGGAGAAGCCAGCACAGTGCAGAGGGTCTCTCATGAATTTAGAAGGGAGATGAGCAATTTCCTGAAAGGGGCATTGCTGAATCCCACTCAGATATCTGCGCTGAGAGAGGAGAAATCAGAGATCTATGATGGCATGAGCATGAGGACACATGGAAACTCCATATCTTTGGGGCAACCTATGATTTCTTCATTCACAAAGAATATTTCTGAACATGGCAAGGGGATGCTAACCCTCTTGTATACATGGGCCAAAATGAGGAAGTTTTGGAAGACAAGGAATTTCCGAGGGGAAGTTGATTTCCATATGCTTCAATATTGTATTGAGAAATATCAGCTACAAATGGGACAGCAAAAGGAATATTATGAAGCTCCAACATGTGATTTTGACATCAAGAATGTCAAAGGAGGGAGCCTTGGTATGACAGAGACAACATTTCAGACCTCTACAACGTTGTCATTCTTGGAGAGCTTGGATCCTTATTGGGAGTCCCAACTCATGATGGAATACTCCAAGGACCTTTTCACATGTGGGGTTCTTGATGGGGAAGTAGTGGATGAAAGGTTCAAGGTGGTTGATGGAGTCATCTATTTCTATAATCTTATTCTTTTGGTTAGTGACTCCAAGCTCCAGGAGAGGCTACTAGATGCCAGATATGAGATCCTGCTTTCCAAACCCACTGGTTTCATTAGAGCATATCATACTCTCTTGGGGGGTTTCATATGGGAAGGTTTCAAGGAAGAGGTGCACTCTCATATGAAGATGTGCATGGATTACTTGGTAGATGAGGAGGAACATAGCTCTTGGGAAGAGCCATCATTCACACCTCCTTACTCATTGAGTGTGAGAGGAGACTCATCCATGAGTCACCTCACTGATGTAAAACAAGTGTATAGAGAGTATTGTCTTTCTGGATTTCATCATGTATCTCCTATATGCTTATCTTTTTCTAACACTCATCTGCAGAACATTGCTCCAAAATGGGGCACTATTTATGAGGGGTTTCATGGGCTGCCCAAGGCCATGAACCATGTTGATGCAGGTCATTCCTTGGAGGATATTGGCAAGCTGTTATATTCCTCATGGTGTGATTCTTTTACACCAAATATGATGCATTTTCTCCAATCATTTAGAAGGGATGAGGTAGCAAACAAGTGTTCGAGAAGGCACTTGTCATATCTTATTCTATGGTAGTTAAGGATAAAACGGCGCTGGTTGCACATGAGGGAACATCTTCCTTCTCATTTATCATACATGGTAGCTAGCATGATTCTAATCATGATTCCATATGATGAAAATGTTCTTACTCTTGGGAACATGGTTGGAGGAGAGGCACATTGGTGGGATGTGTCCTTGGGGGAAGGAGTTCCCCACTCTTTTTGCACTGCATGCTTCCATGGGAGCATGAGATATTGTATGGCCACTATGATAAATCACTTGCCCCTTTGTAGAGTGAGCCATATGTTTGTTGGGAACATGCCTCTCATATGTATTGGGGAGGATTTCTTCTATGGATTTCCAAGCTGGGAGGTGATCCACTTCATTTGGATGATAGCATGGAGATGGGAGTCTTTCATGAATCATGAAAATCCCCATGATTGTCATCACTTCTATCTTGAGGAGTCCATGGATCAGCAAGAGGGTTTCCATAACAATCTTCTATTATTTCATGATGAGAGCCATTGGGTTTACTCACCAAGGGCCAACTTGGACATTAAGGAAGGACCATTGGTAGACAAAATTATTGTAGAAAATTCAGAGCAATGGTGGAGACTATTTGATGAGGAGGCCACAAGAGAAGAAGGGGATATTTTACAGCACCCTTGCAGTTGTTTGAGGACACACAACATTTGGGAGGGGGAGACTGTAATATTCCTAAATTAGCTGCAGCTAATAGGAATATTAATTTTGCCTTATTTATTTTTCATTTCATGATTGATGAATAAATAGTAAAGGAGGACATGTAAAACTCCTGAAAACCAAGAATAAATCAATGCCTATGTGAACATAGACATATTTGGGCTATGTAAATAAACTCTTGTAGGTGTTAATGGGTTTAAATCACAATAATGGGTCATCTTTGACCAAGTCAACAACGCAGTCTAGATGCATTGAACCTCTTTGAGGGACAACACAGTTCTAGAAGGAGACTCTAAATGTGAAAGGAGCTAAACTAATGAAGTGGTTTAGGGTTTGGCAAGACTTATATCTTATAAAAGGAGGAGGAGAGAAAAAAGAGAGGGTTGTTGAAGATTATCATTTCTGAAGGTATTGTGTGCTATCTTTTCCACATCAGGCTTTTAGGCCAAGCTTCACCTTACATCTACAACGTTGATCATGTTGAGGGTTGGGTTGTCCTTGTGATTTGCAGCAATGGGAGACACTAGATTTGCTCAAATCTAGCTAATACTAGTGGCTCTTCTCAGTGAGTGTGTCTTTTAACCTCCTGGAAGAGTTCATGTTGCACTGAAAATTGTCACCTTGAAATTCTGCTATCTTTATGAGCTCATTATCACTCATACTTTCCTCCTTTTCAAGTCTAAAACATCAGTTCCTCATGTCAAGCCTTAAAAATAAGAGAAAATCTCTCAAAAGTCTCTAAAACTCTGGTATCGTACTTTCTCTTTGTCTTACCTACGGTCCTACACCTAATGGTCATGTCTTCTTCATACCTAACCGCAATTTCTCTGTGTTAAGGATGAGAACCCCTGTAAAAGATTAAAAGGGTGCAAATAAACTCAAAAAACTCACTTTCAGTCATTTCTAGAAGCTTCTGAAAGGAATCTTGCGGGGGGAAATCCGTTCTTTTCAGGTTCATGTATCCCATGCCTTAAGAAGCTAACCCCTTGATGTCAGGAGATTATCCCTTTGAAGGAGGATTATATCTCTTCATAGGTGGAACTGTAACCTCCTCTTTTGCACTATAAAAAGAGGCATTGGGCAGCCTCAATGGGAGTTCAAGCTTTAGTGTTATTTGAGGTAAAGTGTTGTTGGAACTTAGACTCCTTTAGCTGAGATTTTATGAGGAAAGATTACATACCTGTATGTATCTCGGTTGGAAGAGTGCAAAGCTTGTCAGAGTAAAGGAAATTCCTACTTCGGACCCGAGGAAGACCTGTTCAACATCAAGGCTGAAAAGGTTGTAAGGTTCTTCTACTATTTCAAAGTTAATACAAATAAGTTCGTTTTTCTAAATAAGTTGTCATTTGATTTTTTATTTTATGGATTCCTTGATCACCATAATAGATATGATTTATGAATATATGCTATGTAGGTGCTATTTGATGTTTGTTTTTTTGTGATTGTAGATTTTCGAAGATAACTCTTTTAGGCGACTGAAGGGTGACTACTACAAACAAGCATTGGATCAAGGTAGGATCGTAACACCTTTGTAGCATTTACTTATAAATCCTGATATATCTAGAGAAAGATAGATTTAATTGTCTGTTTTTTGCTAGACTATCTTCTGATACTAGGGAGATCGATCTTGTCCGCAAGATCTATTTATCCGGCCAACAAATTGGTGACTCCGCTGGGGAAAGATTTTTGATTTTTGGTTTTCCTTTGTTTTGACTTGAAAAAATGATTTTTTTCTGGTTTTTGATTGATGTATACTCGCCTAGGTAGCTTAGGTTTACTTTTCTTTGAAAAGTTTTGAAGTTTTTTGTGTTTTTCTTGAACTTTTCAGGGGACCGCACTTTGTCTTCACACACAGTGCAGGCATCTTCGCACTTTCCTTAAGTAACAGGTGCGAGATTGCACTTGTTGCCTCTGGGGCCTGTGGACCCTGTTAAAATTTTTTGAAATCTCACAATTTATTCTTCCAGTTTAAGTTTAGATTTGATTTAGAACTCTTAGTTTCTACCCAAATCTGTATTTTTTCTATCAAAAACCTCTCGTGAGTGAGTTCTGATAGTATTTTTTGTTTTGAGTGGTTTTCTAGAAGTTTTGCATACTTGAAGTGGTTTTCACTTTGTCTTTGTAGTGACTCAAATATTAGAAGCTTGAAATACCTTACATCACACTGGTGTCTTTTTATCTTCTTGATGAGTCTTGTTAGCCTCTTTCATAAAGGAAATTATAAATCCAAAATTACATAAATTAAATAATGTAAAGTTAGGATAAATATATTTATTAAATTAGAATATTTAATAAATATTAGAGATACTTAGAATTAGAATTTTTTTAGTAAAAATAAGACTCTATAATAGAGTCATTTCCCAGGCTCTAAAATAGGAATAAATTTAGTAGAATGGTTAGAAGGTCATTTATTGTAAATGGACACTTGTTGATTTTCCAAGTGATCCATAACTAGATTATGTTAGAACATAGAGCTTATAAATAGGTTAGTTTCCTAATTTCATTGTGTAATGAGGTAGTGAGAGTGAGAGTGAGAGTTTACGTTTGTAAAATCCTGCAATTTGTTATGTAATCTCTTTTCATGATCAATAAAAGTATGTGTCTGAGGACACTTCTGAATCTACAAGTCTGACTTGGTTGCGAAATCCATCCTTTTTGAGGAATAGATCTAGTTTTCGCTTTGCAAATCTTTGAACAAACTTTGTTATAAGTTTTGAATTTCATTTTTACAAAAGAAAACATATCTGGATGTTTTTTGATTTGTTTTTTATTATGTGCAAATGAATCCTTAGTTTACTGAACAAATAAGCAAAAAATTCTAAAAAAAAATGAAGCTTTTATTCAATTATATTTTCGAAGTTTTAAGATCTCAAAATTAGGTTTTCGTAGTTTTGAGTGCTTTTCTAGAACTTGTAGATCTCTTTTGAAAGAAAAGTTGTTTTATGTAGTTTCGAGTTTTGAAAGTGAAAGGGATTTATTATGAGCATTGATTGTCTGTCTCGTTTTGAGTTCTTATTGAAAAACAAAAAGATTTTCTTTTCATTTTTTCTTCGTGTTGAAAGAAAGAATTGTCTCTTAAGAAATTGCATTTCTCGAACTCTTTCTTTTAGCTAGAATTCATTGAAAGAAAAACGAATTGCTTATCATTTTAGGTGCATTTTTAGTGTGTTTGGAGTCGAGTCTTCACACCATCAAAGTTTCATTTCCATACCTATTTACTTAAAGAACAACCCATAAAAACAATGCTTAATTAAAATTGATCTAGTAATTTTTTCTATTTCTATGGCTCTTATCACCAATATAGCTTAGGCTAGTATCTTGGAGTAGGGAGTAATTAACTCTCCAAGATAGTAAAAAAAAAAAAGTAGATAAATCTTGTAATAGGAAATAAATCCAATTGTAATTGGTACATTTTGGGAAGCTTCTCTTAAAGGAGTTAATCACGAGATCATGTTTGAACCTTTGAGACAATCAATTCTGTTTAATTGGGAAAGATAGAAGATCTGCGCGCATTACAAATGGTAAACCTCAGATTAACCATTGTCGAGGAGCTTGGAGTCACTTGTTGGTAAACCTTGGATTTACCATGTCAAGGAGCCTTTAAGGGGATTGAGCTTTGTTACGCTGCCCTTGCACGTAGAATCGGATCATAGACTTTTCCCCCAGTTGTATTTGTTGTTGTTGGTAACCTTAGTGTCCATAAACTTAAGATTATTTCCTAAGGTGATGGTGAAGGAAAGATCTCACTGTACCTGGAGCAAACCTCGACTAGACTCACTTGGACTCTCTGGGGGGTTCTCTTCACTCGAGATGGTTTTGTGAAGAAACTTGTGCCAATATGTTTCATTAAGCAGGTTTTCGGGGTAACTGTTACAACCGCTCTTTCTGTATTAAACTTCTACTAAGTTGGATTTCATCACCAACTAGTGTTTTTAGTATGGGAAGTTACTGTTTATGTGCAGTTTGAACTCTTAGATTTTTTTTAGGCGTGTGATTTAGCTGTTTGTTTCTTTAGAGACTTTAGGTGATTTTATTGAAATTTTCTTTGTTTGCGTGTGATTTATTAATATTCAAACGTGGCAGAATTACTGAAATAGTCCCGTAGACGTCAAGGGAAGCCCCCTGAGTATACACCAAGCCAACTTGAAGGGTTGCGAGCTCTAGTATCACCTAGTGACATTAGAATTAGATCAATAGAAGCCGAAGATTCATCTATAATTGTTCATCCTAATCATCAAATACCAACAACAGAGCATATTCGAGAACCAATTTTAGTTTCTGAAGTTACTGGTAGTATTTCTCCTTCCAGTGAATTAGCTGAAGAACCTAAAATTTCTGAGCCTGACACTGAACTTGCTATTTTGGAACCATATTCAGGATTTGTTACTTCAACTTCTAGTGATCCTGGTTCACCTAGGGTAAGAAATATCATTACTGAAAATCTTCCTTCTGACCTCATATCTATTGAAGAACTTGTTGGTCCAAACGAAGACGTAACTCTTCCCGAAAACCAACAGACTTTGAATCTTCGGGAGCGTGAATCAATATTCTACAGTCCTTTTAGAAGTGGCGCTTGGTATTTATCATTGATATATTTTTTAGAAAACCCAGGTCTTAGTTTTTCACCACCTCGAATTCCTTTTCATCCTACACCAAGAGGTTATTATCCTTCATCGATCATGTCAGGAGAGTCATCTATGTTTTCCCAATCACCGGAAATATTTTTATACAGTGGTCCTTCTGTTCCTTCGGGGTACCAGGATCTCTCTGGTACTTTCTCAGGAGCAACTCCTCGACCAATTGAACAAGTGTTATCATCTGGTATTAATGGAGCTAAAACTGAAACGTTGAACGTAGAACAAATCTTTATGATTTCTGGTAATATCCCAAATCCTCAACCTCAAGGTAGTCAGTTACCGCCTAGGGGGCAACCTCAAGGTAGTCAATTACTGCCTGGGGGGCAACCTCAAGGTAGTCAGTTACCGCCTGGGGGGCAACATCAAGGCAGTCATTTATTGCCTGGGGGGCAACTTCAAGGTTATTTTTTACTAGGACAAACTGTAGGACCGTATTATTTACCTGGAGAACAACCTCAAGGACAGTACATACCTCAAGGTTATCAACCTTCAAGACAGTACATACCCCAAGGTCAACCCTAGACTCAGCATATTCCTCAAGGTCCTTATCAACCCCAGATTCAATACGTGCCTCAGGGTTATCAACCTCAAGGTCAGTACCGAACTTAACGTTTCCACCACCTTCTGGTCAATCATTTGTACAAGGAGCTAGAAATTTACCAATTAATTATCAACCCTACGTTCAACCAGGCTATGGTCCTACATATGCACAACCTTCTATGGGACAATACCCCGGAATGAACATGGTGTGGAATCCGTCTCAAATTCAACAGACTATGCAACCTAATGTGCAGTTACCTAATCAACCTAGATAGCCTTTGGTTTCTGGTCCAACCCAGCAACCTATCCAGCCTACTATTCAAGTCCCTACACCTAGTTCTGTTCAACAGCCCGGGCTTAGTACACCTCAAACTCCGCCTCAAACTGCTGCAACTACTGCAACATCTGTTCAACCTAAAACACCTATTTCTGGAGTATCTGTAGCTCCGGTTTCTTCTATCCCTGCATCTGTGCAAATTCCTCAAGTCTCTGTACCGCAGTCAGGACCTACAGTTCAGACTTCGGTCCAGATGCCTGCATGACAAGCTGGTACAAGTACGATTGCCACAAGTCAACTACAATTCACATATCAACTGTACCAGGGATAGTATCAATTTGGTCCCGTTGCACAAAACCCAGTTTATCAGTATCAACCGTATCTTGGCTATACTTATCAACAACCTCAACAACACCAGTTTGGTCCGGTTAATATTGGTTTTTTAGGAGGTTATACCATTCCTAATGCAAATCCGATTCTGAGTTATCCTAGATATCCTCCTCCCGAAACTGGTCTCATTACTTAAGGTTTTCGTGACCCAAACCGTTAGTTACCATTTATTGCAAATTTGGATTTACTTGATTTGTCGCGCCTTACGAACGATCCAATTTACTATCTTCCGTATTGGTCGCCAATGCCTAATAATTTTACCAGTGATATACTGAAATTCGAGGGTAAGTCAGGAGAGGATCCGTCAAATCACGTTATGACTTATTACCTCTAGTGTGCGTCTAATTCAATAATTAATGATTCAATTCAGTTACGCCTTTTTCAACGAACTCTTATTGGTCTTTATGCCAAATGGTGCATTGAGTTACCACGAGGCTCTTTCAATAATTTCAATTAGTTAGAAACTGCTTTCTTAACTCATTTTTCAGTTTCCTGTCAGATACGACAATGGCACGGAACTATCGACTTCACTAAAACAATCCACTTCCACATATATTTCTGATCATATTCACGAATGGCAACGTAGAAGGCGTTTAGTGAAAGTTTTCATTCCGGATCAAATTTTGGCGGAATGGTTCATTAAATCATTATTACCCAAAATCACTGAAGATGTAGCTAAGGGAGGAGTTGTTACTGCAGAGCAAGTCATTTCTCAGGCTTAGTACCTTGTCCTCGTTTATACGCAGTCAGGTATTTTACATGAAAAAATCCTGATCTTCCAAAACATGGTCAAATAATTGCAGCTCCTTCAAGGTCTCATGCCGCTGATGGTATGATTGGTTCAATTAGTACTAAAAGAAAGAAGAAATCTTCAAATAATTCTTCTCCTATAATAACTTTACCTGATTCCCCGAAAGGATATTCTTCCGCTGAAGTTTCTGCCGACGTCCATGTTGTAGAGTCATCTACGACCAAATCTAAATATGGCAGTAAAAAGAAGGGGAAGAATAAAAACAAACAAAATTCAAAAGATAAAACAGATAAAAATGAATCTACTGACGAAAAATGCAAACCTCGCTATCCTTGTTTCATTTGCGACGAGGATCATTTTACCAAAGAATGCCCACATGGAGCAGAGGTTTTGAAATTCGTTAAAGGTCCTCAAATGCTTGTTGTCTTGAAGGATCCTTTTCCTACTCAAGATAGTAAGCTGATTGGTTCTTCGTCGAACGCCTTAGAAGAACCCATTCTGATGATGTCTCATGTTAGGACTGTGACGCGATCGCAAGATTATGGTAGTAAAAATCATATTGGTGGTAAAGAAGCAGAATCTTCTAGTTCAAACACATCAACTACACCTCCTCCTATTTCTGATCTGCTACAGATCGAGAAATCCAACTCAGACTTAGTAATCAAACCGCCTGCTAAAGGTGTACTTCGTAAATCATCTTTCAATCCACATGCGAGAGCTGTTCAAAATTACAACATTGTTGAGGACTTAGCTATTTCCCCTTCAGCAATGTCAACTTTGGAAGTGCTGCAATCGTGCCTAGCACAACGTAAATTACTATTGTCTGCCATAGGAGCTGTCGATATTCAGGATTTGAACCTAATAATCTTCGATTTAGAGAATAGTACACCTCACCTACCCCATCAAATGGCTTTCCATATTCTAGTATTAGTCAAAAACAGACCTTGCTTTTGTATTGTTATTGATGAAGGGGCTTCTACGTGTATTATGCAGATCCAGTGTTGGAAATCGCTTGGTTCTCCCACACTCAATCAATCTCCAACAATTCTAAAAGCTTTTGATGGCCGAGGGTTCCATCCTTTTGGTATTTTGCAGAATTTACCTATAGAGGTAAAAGGAAAAATAGTAAATCTTGATGTGGAAGTGGTTGAGGCCCCTCTAGATTAAAACCTTCTCCTAGGTCGCAGTTGGTCTTATTCTATGATTGTTTTTGTTTCATCGGTCTTTCGGCTTATAAAGTTTCCACATAAAGGAAAGATCATTACAATAGACTAGCTGAATTATTTCTCATCCGATCTAGCCTCTACAGATAGTATCCAGCACATCAGTAAAACGACTATCCCTTACAAGGATGTAGGCGTAGGTTTGATTAAATATTCTGGTTTACTGGGAACTTTTTCCTTCCCTGCTCCTAACTTATCGCCTTTTATTGCAAATATTCATATGATTTCATCGAATGTTGTTACTTTTTATGATCCTTGTATCGTACCTTCTGATTCTGAGGTGGATTCATTTGATGGCGCGATGCCTTTGAGTCCCTTTGAAATTGCATATTATGTTGTACAGTGATTTTCTGATCCTTCTTCAACCAAAACTGATCCAATGAATGTGATCCATGAGGAATCACTTTCTATATCTAGCTCAGCTTCAACGACATTTCCTGATCTTGTTCATACTAATGAGCAGATTCGTGAACTCTTATCTGTTGATGATTTACCATGGGAAGATCTACATCACCGATCTTCATTTTTACCTGAGCTTGATCATTTTGAAAATGATTTTTCTTCTATTTTTACTATTTATTCTGTCAAAAAACCATAGAATTCATTGCAACATTCTGATTCTGAGTTAAATTTGGAAAATATCTCTCGAAAAATTCCTATTGACATTTCAGTTAAACCAGGAATTATTGAAAACATTCATATAGGCGCTTCTTGTACGAACGATGAAATCCAAACTTATAAA
Source organism: Pinus albicaulis (assembly GCA_034641835.2). NCBI lineage: Eukaryota > Viridiplantae > Streptophyta > Pinopsida > Pinales > Pinaceae > Pinus > Pinus albicaulis. Next base: position 225,742,721 of record CM076572.1, on the reverse strand, counting down.
GCCCTATTTCAAGAATTTCGTGACGTGTTTGCCTGTTCATATGAAGAAATGCTAGGAATTGATCCGTCAATTGTTGTCCATGAAATTAAGACTTACCCAGATGTTAAACCTGTTCGACAACACTTACGTCAAATACATCTGAGAAAAGCTGCTGCTATCAAAGCCGAAGTTGAGAAATTACTTCGTGCAAGTTTCATTTATCCAATTCCTTTAACCGATTGGGTATTGAATATTGTTCCCATCAACAAAAAACAAGGAACAATAAGAGTATGTATCGACTATAGGGATATTAATCGAGCTTTTCCTAAAGACAATTATCCAACCCCTTATATCGATCAAATTATTGATGATTGTGTTGGTAGTGAAATGTTATCCTTTATGGATGGTTTTTATGGTTACAATCAAATCAACATACTCCCTGCTAATCAACCTAAAACAGATTTCATTTGTCCATGGGGAACATTTTCTTATTGAAAACTACCCTTTGGATTGAAGAATGCTGGGGAAACTTTTTAGAGGGCTATGTCTTACGCATTTCATGACATCAAGCACATTGTGTAGCCTTATCTCGATGATTTACCTTCCCATTCATCGCATAGAGCCGATCATCTCACTCATTTACGAGCTATCTTTATGAGATGTAGGCATTATCGAATTCAGTTAAATCCACACAAATGTGTTTTCTGTGTAGAATCGGGTCACTTACTGGGATTTTTCGTTTCAAAAGCAAGCATTCGTGTCGATCCACCGAAGGTTGAAGCTATCGTCAATCTACCTCCTCCTTCGACTCTTCGCCAACTCCAAAGTTTGAAAGGGAGAGCAAACTTTTTATGTCGTTTCATTCCTAACTACACCGAGTTAACAAAGGGTTTTACCAGGTTGTTAAAACAGAATGTTCCATTCTTTTGGGATGATATCGCTAATCGATCTTTTGATGCACTCAAACACGCGTTGACCCATGCACCGTTACTGCATCCTCCCAATTACAACCATGATTATTTTTTGTACCTCACCGCTTCTCATTCCACCATTAGGATGGTTTTAGTTCAGGAAGATGAATTCAACAATGAACATGTGATTTACTATCTTAGTCGAAATCTGCATCCGACTAAGATCAAATATTCGCATGTGGAGAAATTGGCCTTGGTAGCTGTTCAAGTTGTCCAAAGATTTCGTCACTACATATTATTACACAAAACCACAATGATTTCTGACTGTAACCCTATGATGTATATCTTGACCAAACAATTTCTAGGGGGAAATTATTCCAAATGGATAGTTATCCTGCAGGAATTTAACTTGGAATTTGAAAAATCCAAGGCAAAGAAGTCTTTGGTTTTTGCTGAACTGATGTGTGATTTCCCGTGTATTGATACTAAAACTGTGGTAGAACAGCCCATTTCGTACGAATCCTTGTTTCTTATCAGTACTCTTGATCCTTGGTATGGGGATATTATTGTTTATCTCCAAACCCAATCTTTGCGGCCTGAAATCTCACAATCTCAGCGACGAAAAATACGTTTCCAATCCCAACAATACAATATTATTGGTGATACACTCTATTGTCGTGGAGCGGATTCTGTTTTCTGACGTTGTCTTACTCATGAAGAAGCTGAGAAGGTTTTGAACGACTGTCATTCTGGAGCATGTGGCGGTCATATGTCTAGGTATGCCACAGCCCAAAAAATATTGCGCGCTGGTTATTTCTGGCCATCCTTATTCAAATATTGTATCTATGCAATCCGGAAATGCCACAATTGTCAAATCTTTGATCGTAAAATGCGTGCACCACCCGCTCCTCTTCACCCAATAATTGTTGTCTGTCCTTTTTCAAAGTGGGGTATTGAATTTATTACATGTAATCCTCACTCGGTCGGGGGGCATGCGTATATTATCCTAGCTGTAGATTATTTTACTAAGTGGGCCGAGGCAATGCCTACATTTTCAGCAGACGGCAAGACTACTGCAAATTTTGTGTTCAATCATATAATTGCTAGATTCGGTGTTCCTCAAGCTATCATTACGGATCATGGAAGTCATTTTTGAAATATCATGATGACTGAACTGACAGATCAACTTGGCCTACGCCACGATAGTTCTACTCCATATTACCCGCAGGCTAATGGTCTAGTTGAAGCTATCAATAAAGTTTTAGTCACTATGATCAAACGAATCATTAGTATTCATAAGTTGAATTGGCATACCATGTTATTTTCAGCACTTTGGGCATATCGGACCTCAGTAAAAACATCAACTGGTTTCACTCCTTTTCAACTAGTTTACGGTTTGGAAGCTGTGTTACTTATTGAATGTGAAATTTTGTCATTACAATTAGCCATAGAATTACTCCCAGCTACTTCTAAAGAAGAGAAACGTTTTTTGTACTTAGCTCATCTAGATGAGAATCGACGCACTGTTGCATTAGCAAATGAGACTCATGCAAAAAGAATGAAAGCTCAGTACGACAGAAATGTTACACCTCTCAATTTTTCAGAAGGAGACCTAGTTTTAGTATATGATCAAGTGAACGATAAGCTAGGGGATGGAAAATTTGTACCTATGTGGCATGGTACTTACATTGTTAAGCGTAAGTTGGCAAAAGGAGCCTATGAACTAATAGATTTTGGCGGGGTCTCTTTAGATAAACCCAGAAATGGGCTTTATCTGAAGAGATATTATGCTTAAATTCTGAGTGGAGATTTTTATTAGATTAGTTTCTTTACTGCTGGTGTGTCTTAGATTATAAAAGCGTGCCTAGTTTAGAGTGTGCTCTTATCACTATTCCTGCTTATCTGGGTTTTACTCTTGATATTGTAGATGTTGACGTCTCTTCAAACATACATTGGTTTTGTTGATGGTTCTTGTCATAGTACATGGAACATTTCTTCCACAACTTGGGTTATCTATTCACCCTCTGATGAGTTAGTATCTATGCATGGGGTAAGCCTTAGTCAAACAAAAAATAACATTGCATAGCATAGTGCAGTGATTGAGTTATTATCTGAATCCATATCATTTGGAATTCGTAGTTTGATTGTTAGGTTGGATTCTGAACTCGTTGTATTACAGCTTAACAGGGTTTATTCCATTATAAATCCAGTATTATTATGGTTATTTTTGAGAGTTCGTCTCTTGGAACGTGAATATGATTACATTGAATATCAGCGTATTCCAAGACATTTAAATACATTAGCAGATGCAGTTGCTTCTAGTATGATAAATATACATTTTCAATAATCAAAACATTACACAACATTCGATAACATGTTACACAAGATAACCGATAATAATGATATATCATAGCATAGAAGTGTGTTTCAAAATATACATCGTCTTCGATCATATGTTGAAAAAAACCTTATGATCGGAAAAAATGATAATACAAAAATTCAAAAATGTCATGAGTCTACAAAATCGATCATCCTATCCCTGGTGATGATCACGATAAGAAACTACTGCTCGGGCCACCCTACACAGGAACCTCCTAAAAGGTCCTGGAACCCCAATCACATATCTCTATAACCTAAGTGGAATATCATCTATATTAGTTTCTGGAATATCTAGTGTCAAGCGCTCTAGATGATGCTCCAAGTCAGTCAGGATCTCTGTTGATTGGCCCTGTCAGGCTAGTGTTGCTGCAACTGGGTGTCTCCTCTCATAAGGCTGGAGAGCGGTTGTTCGTCATGGGACCAAATCTGCATTTAAATTTTGATTATTAGTTTTGGACGGTTAAAATACAAAAAAAATTAGAACTTAGAAAATGTTGAAAATGATTTTACCTGAATCATGCCACTGTTCTCCTGCTAGAAGAGCCATGTCTCGGTCGCCACGAAAGTCCATCCCGGCATATGGAAAGTCCTCAATCAAAAAAAAAAATTTGTTCAACCAATGAAAATATGTAGAAGGAAATATCACAATCTCCCCACCCTCACTATGGCGGGCCATCAAAGCAACCCAATGAACCATCCGGGGCTCTCGAGGTCAACCAGCATCAACAAGAATGTGTTGCGGGGCTAACATGGGGATCCTCTCTAGAGAAAAGGTGACTACAATGGACTCATATCCAAAGTTTTTTAGCTTCCCATTCTTTGCTCTGGTAAGTTGGCCTTTCACATTTTCCAAAACTGCCTCGCACCATTTGTATATGGTGCCTCGAAAGAAATCTACTGCAATCCGCATTTGGGACCCAGTAGCCACATGCATTGCTGCACTCTCACACAGTCTAGTAACATTGAATGCAATAAATTTGAGCTTAGGTCGGATGATAGTTTTAATATCAATCCGTTTATCCTTGGTGTCTGCTTGATCATCGCAAAACTCTAGTCGAAGACTAGTGACAGACTGGCCACCTGGCCTAGTCCCAAACAGAGATATTTGTTCATCCCTCTTGGGAAAACCAGTCAAAAAATATATATCCTCTGGCTCAATTTCAAGCTGGTGTCCACCTATCACAAAACACTGGTCTTGAGTGTCCCATTTGTTTACCAGCTATGTCAAGAGGTCTACTTGGGCCCTCATGCCCTGTATGGCCCAGAACTTGTACAATCTGCATGCTCTCAATGCCTGAATTGTGGGCATATTATTCATTGCGGCGTCATCTACATCCTCATGCCCGCGTTCTCGCCAAGTAAGCATTTTGAATTTCCTACAATACACAAAGAGACATATTAGAACAAACTTGTTTGAAAAATTTTGGGTGAAAATTGAAAATTTTAAGATTTAAAATTCATTGCGCGAGGTCCGCACCCTTTGCTCACACACAGTGCGTAGGTACGCATGGGTTTTGTGCAATAGGTGCGAACCCATGACTTTTTTCTTTGTAGAAAAAATTTGGGGTCCGCAGGGCCCGCGTATTGCACCTACATACCCCCACAAGCGATTTTTTAAACATATTTTTCCTTAAAAAATGAAATTTAAAGCCTAAAAATAAAATGTAAATGGATGGAATGCAAGTTAAAGAGGACGTGTATTACCTGGAGCTAACATTTTCGATTCCGATGGAAGGATTTTCCAGAATCTTCACAGGAACGTTTTTACCCAAAAGCTCTCACTTTTCACTTTGAACTCAAATGGTAAAAATGAAGCTAGAAAAGTCCTTTTAATAAGTTTTTTCGAATAAATAAATTTTTAATTTGTTTATTTTTCTAAAAAGAGAATCCATACAGGTGAAATGGTTTATGGAAAAGAGGAATAACCTATTTCTGAGCTTTTTTAACAACCCAACGTTTCGGGCTGCCTAAGTGAGTCCATCATCAGGGGTAGACGTCAAATATTCTTTGAAAAGTTGAGGGGAAAATCTCAATTTTTCAAAGAGGGTGGCGTTGTCCATTAAATCCCTTCCATGGTAGGATTGAATGTTTTTCACTTTAAAAAGGTAATTTTTGAAAACATTTTTATTTATCTTAAACAGGTATGTGTAATGTTTCGATTTTTTGTGCAGAAAATTGGATTTTTCGAGAAAATTGATCGTTTTTCAATGAAAAGCATACTTTTATCACTTTTTCGGACTCTTTTAAAAATTTACGAAAGAGCGAAACGTTGGAGTCCTCTTTTAAGCCCTTTTCAGACTCTCAAAAATTGAAAATATTGCCGAGCACTTGATTATTCGAACTCATTAAAATAAATGAATGATCGTCCCTTCAGTATAAGTTTACCCCTTTTATGGACTGAAATGGACTATTTACGAAAAAGGCATACGTTGACTAATTAAGGTCAATAGAGTTCTCTACCACATTATTTTATCCTTTTTTGGGCTCAAGAGAGTAAATTTTCAAAAAAGTACACCGATGGAGTTTTCTTAATTTTTTTCTTCTGACTCCCTAAAATTGAAAAACACCGAGTTTCGCCTATACTAGACTCGTTAAAATTTAACAGTAAAGGACCTGTTCAATTTTAAGCAGGAACGAACCACTCCTTCTTAGGGTTCGAATTTTAAACTAAGTTGGACCCATCCGAGGGATGAGCTTATAAACAAGCAAATGTTATCCTCCTCAAGCTTGTCAAAAATAAAGAGGTACTTGCCAAAAATGGTGGGGGAAAAGAGAGAAAAACAAATCTATTTGTTACATTTTTATTATTCAGAAAACCGTTAACCACTCTTGAATGCGACACTTTTGCTCACCTGGGTTGGGAAAATCCTTTGCCTAACAGTTAATCAAACCATATTGAAAGTCTTCAGCCAGTTTCTGGGTATTAGCTTTGGGTCAATTGTCACCAAGCCATCTGCAGTGTCGTTATGTGTTCAAAAGGACATTTTAAACAAACCATTCATCTGCAAAATATTTGACTTCCATTTTGACCATCCCTGAGTCAGTCCTTACCAATATATTTCTTCAAAACTTGATCTATGATTTCGTGTTGTGGGCTTGCCTACAACGGATCACTTTCTATAGATGACAGCTCATTATCTAGGAAGTCAATCTAGAAATCGTCAGTACCTTGAAATCTGCATGCCTCAATGGCAGGTTTCTCGCCTCCGACGACAGGTTGCATCATTGACCTTCGATCGAATGATTCTGTGACATGTTCGACTTCAGCTCATTCATTCACATTTCATGGATTGTACTGAGTACTTTGAGAGCCATTGACATTACTGATGGTTTCTCTCACACTTGTTAACAGTTCACATTATTGACTGGTAATCAAGTGGTTTCTACCATTTTCGACTTCGACACATTCATTCACATGGATAGAATCGTACTAGTTCGGGAAGCGAAAATCAAGACCCTGGATCTAGTTTCTACCATCCAGGCTGCGAGGAATTTTATTATTCATTTATATAGTGGAATATTCATAAACAGATGGTTGCATCCATACTATCTCTACACATGTCTATACTGTTGATGTATTGAAAAATCATTCTTGTATCAGAACAGTTTAAGTCAGTTTTCTAGTTAGTTTTGATCTGAGTATGGGAATGCCTACCTCAGCGATGATATGTCTACATATATATATTTTGCATTGAATGTTTTTACAGGTTTTGATTGGGGTGTCCACAGGATGATCTTTGAAATGATAAATTACTTCACTCTTCATACATGACAGACTCTATCTTTATCTATTACAGACTTCGCACTTTAGGGGGAAATCTGTTGCACTGAAAATTGTCACCATGAAATTCTGCTATTTGTATTAGCTCATTATCACTCATACTTTCCTTCTTTGCAATTCTAAAACATCAGTTCCTCATGTCAAGCCTTAAAAATAAGAGAAAATCTCTCAAAAGTCTCTAAAACTCTGGTATCATACTTTCTCTTTGTCTTACCTGCGGTCCCGCACCTAATGGTCATGTCTTCTGTGTACCTGACCACACTTTCTCTATGTTAAGGGTGCGGACCCCTGTAAAAGATTAAAAGGGCGCAAGTAAACTCAAAAAGCTCACTTTCAGTCATTTCTAGAAGCTTCTAGAAGGAATCTTGCGAGGGAAAATCTATTCTTTTTAGGTTCATGTATCCCATGCCTTAAGAAGCTAACCCCTTGATGTGAGGAGCTTATCCCTTTGAAGGAGGATTCTATCCCTTCATAGGTGGAACTGTAACCTCCTCTTTTGCACTATAAAAAGAGGCATTGGGCAGCCTCAATGGGAGTTCAATCTTTAGTGTTATTTGAGGTAAAGTGCTGTTGGAACTTAGACTCCTTTAGCTGAGATTTTATGAGGAAAGATTACATACCTGTATGTATCTCAGTTGGAAGAGTGCAAGGCTTGTCAGAGTAAAGGAAATTCCTGCTTTGGACCCCAGGAAGACCTGTTAACATCAAGGCTGAAAAGGTTGTAAGGTTCTTCTACTATTTCAAAGTTAATACAAATAATTTTGTTTTTCTCAATAAGCTGTCATTTGATTGTTTATTTTATGGATTCCTTGATCACCATAATAGATATGATTTATGAATATATGCTGTGCAAGTGCTATTTGATGTTTGTTTGTTTGTGATTGCAGATTTTCGAAGATAACTCTTTTAGGCGACTGAAGGACGACTACTACAAACAAGAATTGGATCAAGGTAGGATCGTAACACCTTTGTATCATTGACTTATAAATCGTGATATATCTAGAGAAAGATAGATTTAATTGTCTGTTTGTTGCTAGACTATCTTCTGATACTAGGGAGATCAATCGTGTCTGCAAGATCGATTTATCTAGCCAACAGTTCATTAGCTTATTGTGCCTCAGATCTACATCTTGGCATCATGCCAATTCATTCTCAGAGGCTACAGCACAGTTTCTCTCCATGGACTGCGTTATTTGCAAAGGAGAAGTTGCAGGGTGTTTTGTCTGCATTTTGGAGGAGAGATCTTCGGTGTTAGGAATCTTCCTCTCACTGTGGTGATCCATGGATTGGCCATCCAATCCATGTATGTTTCAGATCTGATCTTATATACCATTGTATTATTCAGAAATTTCTAAATCATTCTGCAGATCTGCAACCTTAGATCTCATATCTACTCTCTGTGCTTCATGTTTTGCACAAAACCCCAAGGGGAATGTATAGATCAGCATTTATTGTACATAGATCTGTATTAGATCTAAATTTTTATTTAAATATCTGCTCTAGATCTGAATATTAATATACTGCTACTTCATCCCCTAAAAATAACGCTGTCATGGTTATGCATTCTTTTCTTATTGTTGTAGCACCTCATTTCTGAGGGTTTTTTCATGTATTGTCTCATTCTTTCTCTTGTACAATGTATGGGCTGTAATTTACATCTGATTTTCTGTTATACAACTAATTTCTGAACCTCCATATCAGCCTCATAATGTGCTTCAATGGATCTGTGTTATTTCTGAAGCAGTCCTTTTCATATCGCTGCAACCACTCTCTTTGGGTGATTTTCAGCTAGACTAGTTTGTGGGAGATTTGTTTAACCGACCTTGTCTGATTTGTTTTTGCTCTCCTTTTGGATTTAGATCTTAGATGAGCTGATCTAAGGGATCCATGAGCTGCAAACTCATTTCTATGCACATTATTCTCATAAGTGCGTCATTTTAGCAGGCTTGTTGAGCTGTTCCAATTTTGGAATATTACAGACTGCCACAATTTTACAGGAGGTTTCTTACCAATTGACCACCATATTTGTTAGATGATCCAAAATACATAAAAATTAGTTTAATTATTTAGAATATAATATTCAATTATTTATAATTTTTAATTAGATATTTGAGATATTTTAGAATAACTAATTGATGTAAAAGATATGGTATCTAGGAAGGTTTCATTTCTTAGGAACTAATTTCGGAAAATAGTTAGGAGTTTATTTATGAGAGAATTATATGTAAATGGATACTTGTTAATAAGATAAGTGATTCATAACAAAATTAATTTAGGACATTAGCTTATTTAAAGCTAATTTCTCTGCTTGCAAGATTGTTGAGCGATTGTGTGTAAACTCTTGCAGATTTCATGTAATTTTCTTTTCCTTATTAATAAAAGTTATGTGTCTCAGGAAATTTTTGCTATTATTGTGGTATTAGAGCATAATGACGCAGATGGTGTGAAGAGTAGATTCCAGCTCTGGAGGATTTTTGAAAACTCCGTCAAAATAATATTTCCGTGATTGGTATGAAAATTGTTCATCTTTTTATTAAAGGTAAAGAAATTTGATTTCAGATTTTTTTTAATTTGGAAATTTAATTTTTTCATTATCAATATTTTTAATTTGAATATCCCCTGAGTCAAAAAGGCTGAGTTTAAGAAATCCATTGCAAAATTTGGTATTTCTAGTTTCTAGTCCACATTTCAAATTTCCAGTCTTGCATATCCTCTCTAAAGTATTCCCACACAATTATGATTTTCTCACATGCTTTACAACAGTTTTTCCCTAAAGCAGGAGTTAGATTATCAATACAATAGGGAAACCTCCACTGAAAGGAGCCAAATTAGTTGTCCCAATTATGTTCTTCCAATCGACCGCAGACCCTATTAGTAGGTAATTTGACCTAGTTAGTTGGTAGCATTACTACCTCTATTATTTGAGAAAAATGTAGTCCCTGAAGATTGAATTTTGCTATTGAAACAATTTGTACAAAAAATTCTCGAAGCCAAAAAAATGTCTGATAACAAAATCTATATCCACCAAGAAGTAACTAATTTTTAATTTTGAATAACAACATCCATCTAAGGATTGAAAAAATTCCATTTCATTGACATAATGAATTGCAGTTGGATATGATGTCATACTAAAAAATGGGTTCAGGGGAGGAGAATAAAATCCCATGTGCATAATTAGTAATGTGGGCTGACAGACTATAAAGTGATGAGCTGCAACAACGGCCATTTTATATATAGTCTCTCCAAAAGGAATATACTAAAACCCTACGCACCACTTCAAGTGATTACCGGGAGGTAGCGTGTTTATGGCATAACATTTGTGGATTCATCCAACGCCGCACTACTCACAACCTCAACTTCTATTTTCATCTCTATTGAAACAATAGGCTTAATATCAAAGCCACTGTAAACTACTATATTCATCCTCCTCGTATCCATATATCGAATTAACTTTGTTTTGCAGAGAATTTTCCTTTATTCAATCGATCTAGTAATAAAATTTTGTTGCAATATTATTTGAGATGGTTGTATAAATTATGAGCAAACATGGCGATTATGATGGAAAAATCCAAATAGTTGGTGATCCTCTTGAGATAAAAATGTGTCAAATTTGTACACTTTAATAACTCCTCCAATTCAATGATCCAAATGATAATCATCTTCAAACTATTTGATCCTTATCTTCCTATGGTCAAAGTGGGGAAAGGAGTAATAACGAGTGTTTTTATTTGTTTTTAAATTTGTAATTTTTAGAGTAATAACGTGTGTATTTGGAGTAATAAGGTGTAAAATTTTGTAATAGGGTGTAGTTTATTTTTTTATTTTTGGGGTGATAAATTGTAACTCTAATTATTTGAGAAGTTAACTAGCTACAGTCATAGAAGTCAAACTGCAAGAGCATTGTAAAGTCAAATTTTGAAAGTTTCATGGTAAAATTTCAAAGAAGTTGACTAGAGCCAAGTGCAAATCTTAGTCACTTTTCTCCTCTAATGACTATACGAGGGTCAAGACCAAGGCTCAATATATCGATTTTGTGTGTGGTGTTGCGCTTGGTGTGTTTTCCATCTTATTTTTGGTGCATGATCCATCTTGGTGCATACATTTACTTTTACAATGTCCAAGATGTTAATTTATTTTACGATTCTGACAAACTTTAAGGCTCAAATAATTACAAGACATGGAAAAGGCTCATATAAATCACTTTTATTTACAATTAACTTTGGCGAGATGTATGTAATGGTGATGTTAAACCAAATAAACCTATAGATGCAGCTTTACTAGCTAAATGGGAGATCAAAAAAGCAAAAGCATTAACACTAATCAAATCTTCAGTTAATGATGAAATGTATGTTCACATTGAAAATGCTTCTGATGCATGGTCTGCTTTGAGAACATTTAAATATTTGTTTGATACACAACCTGAATCTAAGAAATTTGATCTTCAATCGAAATTTCTCCAACAAAAATTGACTAAAGGGGGAGATGTACTTGAAAATATTTCCAAACTTAAGAACATTAAGCAGGAAATAGTAAATGTTGGATTTCAATTAGTGGATGATAGTTTCATGATTATTATTTTGATTTTTGGTTTTCCTTCTACATATGCACATTTTTTGGAAACTTTACAACTAGAAAGCTATAGAAGTTAAAAATTGATGAATTAAGTGAAATGCTAGCTCAACATGACAAAAATTTTGGGAAGAAGAAACGGATTGGGGAAGTTGTCTTCTTCACAAAAGCTAGCACTAGTAAATATTCAAATGATAGTTCTGGAGGTAGAGGAAGAGGGAACATCAATCAAAATCTGGGAGAACATAGAGGAAAATTTCATGGTAGAAGTCAAGGCAGAGGGAACATATTTAGTAGAGGCAACAATCTTGGAAGTGGAAGCATTCAAGGAAGAGGAAATAGTCAAGTAAAAGGAAACAATCAAGGAAGAGGAAAAATTCAAGGTAGAAGCCAAAATCAAAGTAGAGGACAAAGTAGAGGCAGAGGACAATTCAAGGTAGAGGTAGATATTTCATTCAAATTTTTTGTAGGCATTGTAACAGAGTTGGTCATTATGCTAAAGATTGTCGAACTTCTATTGACAAAATTCCAAAGTTTAACCAACACATGGCACAATTTTCTAATGGTAAATACAATTATGGATCAGAATACGTCTTTACTACAAACCTGAGTTTATAATAAAAAACTTTATAGTTCTCCACATATCTTAAAATTGATTATGAAGATGATTGGATCTTATATACAGGGGCAACACGACACATGAATTTTCGACGTGACTTATTTTGGAATTTTCAACAATGCCATCTCAATTCAATATTTCTTGCAGATGATACAAGACACACTCCATGTGGAAAATGTGTAGTAAACATTTCTCTTTCTGGCATTGGAGAAAAATTAATTTCAAATGTTTTATTATATGTACCAACTTTCAAGAAGAATTTTTTGTCTTTAGTCACGATTTGACAATCAGGACATCAGGTTGTTATGGAGGATGGCTTAGTAAAAATCACTCCCATCAAACAAAATATGAAGATATACATGACAGTATATGAAGATGGAAAACTTCAAAGGATGAAAGGAATAGTCATTCCATGAAATTATGACTTTGCAGGAGAAAAAAGTACATATATTTCACCAATAAGGTTGTGGCATGTTAGATATGGGCATTTAAACTTTTAAAGTATCTCTCAACTTAAAAATCAGGGGATGGTTAAAGTACTTCCAACTTTTAAGAAATAAAATGAAAAATGTGAAACTTGCATTTACGAGAAACAAAATCGAGAGACTATTCCAACAAGTTCATGGCATGCAAACAAGCATTTGAGATTGGTTCACGGTGATATTTGTGGACCTCTACAAACTACTTTAGGAGGTTGTAGATACTTTTTATTCTTCATTCATGATTTTAGTAGAATGACTTGGGTTTATTTTTTGAAGGAAAAATTCAAAAACATTCGAAAACTTTAAAACTTTTCTCCAAATTGTTGAGAATGAAGTTAAAGAGAATATTGGCACTCTCAGGACAGACAATGGAGGAGAATTCACTTCTAATGAGATCCAAAATTATTGCAGGGACAATGGTATCAAAAGATAACTTACAAATGTCTTCACTCCACAACAAAATGGAGTAGTAGAGAGAATGAACTGCACCTTGTTTGGGATGGTAGGATCCATGATAAGGCTTTAAAAAATTTAAGTCCTTTATATTGGGAAAAATAAATGCATACAATAGTATACTTAAGGAACATATCTCCTACTGCTTCTTTGAATGGAATTACACCATATGAAGCATGGTTTGGTTGCAAACCTCAAGTCAAACATCGTAGGGTTTTTGGTTCAGTGTGTTATGCCTTAGTTCCAAAAGGAAAATGAACTAATCTTGATTCATGAAGTTTGAAGTATACAATGATTGGGTATTCCAATGAAAAGAAGGGATATCATATTTTGTCAAATGGAAAATTTATTGTCAGCATGAATGTGATTTTTAATGAAACATAAAGAAAAAATTCCACAAAGATCAAAAATATTCTACAAAAGTTGGAAACTAAGGGAGATAAAAAGAGAAGAAAAATGAAAAATCAACCAAGTACACAACTTTGGTATGATATTGAATTACCCTAATCCGAAAATGCTTCATCCAGCTCACATACTTCATCTAAACCATCTAGATCTTCCGGAATTTCATCTGAATCTGCTAGCGGTAGTTGATATGACAACGACTCTCCACCCCTTGAACCTTCAGTTGATTGAAGAACATTTGTTTATATTAATCTACTTTACAATGATGGTGATTATTTATATCTACAAACAAGTGAACATCAACTGCCTAAATGGGTCATTCAACTTTTGAATGATGTCATGCCAGATGGGCAAAACAAAACAGGAATGAGGGGTTCACATAGAAATGAAGAAAATTTTGCCTTGATAACAAATTATTTTATTGATCCCTCCACATACAAAGAGGTAATAAAACATAAAGAATGACAAAAGGCAATGGTTGAAGAATACTGGGCAGTGATGGAAAATAACACTTGGAAACTTTATAGAATTCTTTCGGTAATAATCACATTGAATAGATAACTGTCATGATTCGAACAACGGTGGACATATTAGACTTAGGTGAGAGATCAGATCGAATGTTGAGTTTAAATGAATCATTTGAAGACTGATTAATACTTATTCGTTTATTTAATTATAAATATTTAATTATTTAATTATTTAATAATAGTGATAATATATATATATATATATATATATATATATATATATATATATATATATATATATATAATTTAATTATTTATTACTTATTTTATTATATTATATTTATTCATTTATTTATTTATATTTCTATTATTTTGTATTTTTTATCTTTCTTTTTCTTTCTCGTGAGGAAAAAAAAAGGCGAAAAACACAAGACCATTAAGAATATAGGGCAGGGATCCAACACCTGATGATATTCCAACCATCATCTCTATTGAGATTAACGAGTATTTTTTCAATTTATAATGCCTCTCTTAACTTACAATGATGGAAATGGTTAATCCTAGCTATGACCTTAGCCTCTTCAATGCAGATATGATGGTTAGTCTTTTCCGCATGCTCAGCAAGGGCGGAGGATCGGGATATTCAATGTTTAATGTCAGCAACATGTTCAAAAATCTTTTGGTTTATAGATCGACTAGTTTCACCAATGTAAGGTGTCCCAGTTGAAAAAAGAATAATGTAGACACATTTCCCATCCCTAAGGTTTACTGGATCTTTAACTGATTTAAGAGAGTTGTGAATCATGCTAAGGGGCTTGAAAGAAGAAGAAACCTTATGTTTCTTAAGGATCCTAGTAATCCTATTAGTGGTTCTCTGAATGAAAGGAAGTCGTACACTGCATGACCACTGATTAGATTCATTTATATATTTTTTTAAATAAAGGTCCTCTTTCTTCTTTAAGAAAAGCCTTAAGGCCTTGCGACATACTATAACCATTTTTATAAAAGACACTAAGGAGATGGGTCTTTTCTCCCTCAAGTTGAGACTCATCAGAGATTCTCAACGCCCTGGTGGCTAAGGTGTTGAGGATGTCTAATGATGAAAACTAGCGTGAAGATATTGCTCAGTATGGGTTTTCTTTCGAAAAACTTGATGGAAGAAAGAAACTTCCTCCCTTCTAGAGATAATAACGCCAAGAAAAGGAAGGCTACCATCCACCTCATATTCCATGGTGAATTTTATGGAGCAAGATTGACTATTCAGATGAAGGAAAAAATGATCTAACTCTTCCTTATGATGAGGCAAGATGACACAAGTATCATCTACAAAAAATTTCCAAAGCTTTGGCTGGTATAGAGCTGAGGAAAGAGTTAGATCTCACCTTCACAACTAAAGAAAGTAGAGGTTAAGAAAATTCCGACTAAATGGGCTATATCTGGATCAATGATGTAATTAATGACTTAAATGGCCTCATTAATGGGGATATTGGTGTAAAGAGACACAACATCAAAACTGACAAGTCTATCTTCAGGACCCATTCTAATGCCCTTTAACTCATTAACAAAAGTGGAAGAATATTTAACAAAGGAGTTGGTACAACCTATGAGAGGCTTAAGCTTAAGGGCTAAATACTTGGCTAGAAGATAAGTCGAACCATCAATGGTGTTAACAATGGGCCGAAAGGGAGCACCATCCTTATGGATTTTTTGAAGACCATAGATTCTTAGAGTAAGGGGGTTTATTTCAATCAACTTCTTGTAGTCGAAGATCTGAATCCCTTTAATTTTGCTGAGTTGAGGTTCCATAGATGTGATCCAAGGATTATTTCATTGACAGATTGCAATTCAATCAGATTTGGGTGGGCATATGCTCACTCTACTAATGATGAAAAATAAAATACAATTTTTTTTTATAATGCTTCTAGGGAAGTAGGATCGAACGTGCAAGAAGAAAAGGAGGGGGAATAGTCATATAATGATACCCAAGAGAGCATGGGTCTTGAATCTAGAGAAACCATTATTAAGAGAAATAAAGGCAAGGAACCAACAAAGAAAATAAAAAAGAAACAAAAGGCCAATCAAGGAAAGGAGGAGAAAAAAAAATAGGAAGAAAAGGCTTGACAGTAACATTAGCAAGAACTGAAAAACAAGCAAGAGTAGGAGGAAAACCTAAGGAAGTAGGAATATGATAAGAAGAGAAAATAATAAAAAAAGAATAAGAAATATGAGGAAATAAAAAATAATATAGAAGAGGAAGAAGCCAAGAGGAAAGCATAAGAAGAACATAGAAGGAAAGAAGAAGAAGAAATGAAATAGAAAGAGGAAGAGGAAGACAAACAACAACAAGAAGCCATGACCAAATAGATTGAGCAAGATCTACTCAGTGAACAAGAGGACAAAGAAACAACTAATCATCAGTCAAAGGCTTCATAGATTAAGTTGAAATTTCACACCTTGAACATTCTGCCATCCACTCCCATTACTGATGGAACTTTCCCACTACATGAATTGGGCATTCTAGAGGAGGAAGAGGAAGAAGTTTTGGACATCTCTAGGATCACTTTCAATCAGGTCCAATGTAAAATCATGCAAGAAAGGTGTAAGTGCTATGCTAAGAACCAAAGGAATCCTATATTAGTTGTTGTAGAAAGGGAGATTTTCAAGAATACTACTATGAACCCTGAGATGATAACTTCTACTCAGACTACTTTTGTAATAGCTACAAACTTGAATATAAATCAGTTGAACAAATAAAATGAAAACTTGAAGACAAAACTAGTCACC
Organism: Pinus albicaulis; assembly: GCA_034641835.2. NCBI lineage: Eukaryota > Viridiplantae > Streptophyta > Pinopsida > Pinales > Pinaceae > Pinus > Pinus albicaulis. The sequence goes on along the minus strand of CM076572.1, from coordinate 225,725,892 downwards.
TTCGAGAAAATATTGTACAATTATACGGTGAGAACCAAGCTTTACTTTCCTCCCGCTCCCAAATAAAATATTTATATGCATCTATTCTTGATGAAGTACAAATAATAGAGGAGGTGATGGATTTGTTTTATGATGATATGATGAATTTATATCAGTGACTCTAAATTTCCACTGATGTATTTGATGGAAATTTCATGTGGAAATGTAATTGATATTTCAGCTTAATGTTTGATGCTCTATGAGCCTGAGTGTGCGATGTTTTTCATGTGTCATCAACCATTTTGATATTCTTCTTATGTTGATCGAATGGTATATCTTGTGCTTACCTTAAATTTATGTCAATGAACTTCTTTACTTATTTGAGAAAATATCATGTGTAGGATTGTATTATTCCTTATTTTTTCACAATAATGGTGGTTATGAACTTGTTTATGATCAATGAATTAATATTTACTATTTACATGAGTTTTATTTAAAGCTTTGCTAACACTACCTATCTTGAGATTAATGTCATGATACTTCATAATTTTATATTCATATCATTCTATGTGTTTAATTTCCATAAGTTACTTACATGCATTTGTTGAAGTTTTATTTGTTCTCTAACATTTGATGTTTATTTTTTCCAAAAACCTTTAACAACATGGTGTCATTCGGGCCCACATACCAGATGGAACTCCCATACCAAACGGTGTAGATTCTCATTTGGATTATACACTAGTGATATACCCTTTCTATTGATGTTATGATCCGGCCCATCAACAAAACCAACCTACTGTTTCATCAATTTATTGACACCAACCAAAAGGAGACACCCATCCCCTAATTTTTCAGGAATCAATAGGAAGGATATACCTATCTCCTGATTTTATAGGAATCAACCTAAAGGAGACCCTTATCCTATGCATTACAATAATATTTTTTATGTTCTTCCTTGTTCCTCCCAACTTTTCACTTTGCTCTCTTCTCTACAATTTTGCACACAACTAGAGCTCTGATCTTCCCAACACTCCACACTTTTGTTTTACTTTTACTCTATAGTTATGTCAATTCCTTTATTTATTAGAGGGTTGATTTAATACATGGATTTGATGTTTCTCCTATTATTAATTAACCACTTTTCTCTAGTATCTATTTATCCCTTTTCCTTTATCTACTACATCTCTCTCAATGTCATTGGTTTTGACCAATCTCTTTGAGTAATTACTCTCTTCACATATTCATTGTTTCAACAATACTTACACTTGTTAAACTCAATATTTATAGTTTATGACCTTAATTACCATGGTTATGGACCCACAATATCTTGATTTGACTAAGCCACTCAATAAAAATTTCATGTATACTTTTAGTGGTTTCTTGACACTCATGACTTTTCACAAAAACAACAAAAATCATATTCACAATGGCTCCATGATATATTACCTGATAACTCCCTTCCACCCAAATTTTTATCACTCACTCCCTTCACATATTGGCATGTTTTTTTACCATAGGTCCATCATACTGGGATCACTATGTAATAAAACCTTTTTCCCTTTGCACTTCATTATACGGGGATGATTAGCCCTAAAAAACTATTCCTTAACCACTTGTGACCAAGGTTCATGAAAATTTCCTTCACATACCAAACCAAAGATACTTTGAATCCCTCAGCTCTGAGTGCTAGATAAATGAGAATCCAGGAGAAAGTGTTATGATCTTGTGCTTGTATCCATGGCAGATTCAAGTTCCTTAGCTCCTAGTGTTAGAAAATGAGGATTTCATGATTGTAGGTTGTGATTATGGTCAAAGCATATTTCTCATATATACTTCATTTGTAACCATCTTGGTACCAATATTTTTTCTCCAAGTGCTAATTTTTTATTCCCTCGTAACTGCATTCCATGACCTTGATCCAAACATATCACTTCAACAGACAAACCTACACCTGATAGACTTATCTAGTCTCCCTATATTTTTCAACAAATTTATCATCATACCGATATTCCTCATACAAAAATGCTCTAATACATGTTCATTTTAACCTCTTAGTACTCTAATAGCATATTATAGGGCTCACATTGGGCTATCCTTTGGATGAGCTAATTTTGGCACAAATACTTTGGTTTTTATATATTCTAGCCAAATCAAAATACATAAGAAAAACTTATCATAATGGTACTAAAGAAATAAACAAGAGCTCGGGGATTGATACATCAATCCAAAGTGGACCAATCACAACCTGGAAAGTGGCCCCTTTACCAACTCATCTCTACCATGCATAATTTCCAACTCATATAGGACACTAGCTTGGAATTTTTAAATAAAAACTACAATATGGTGCTTGGTGCCTCAGTATGGACCCAATGTCGGACCTCCTATTTCCACGTCACCTACCATGCATATTTTTTGACTCATCAAAGACTTCTATGTGTCTAAGTGTTGACATGTACTTTCTATGTGTCACCTGCCAATTATCTAATTTTCCAAAAATGAGTGCCATGTGTCACTCACCGTTGTTGCCACATCATCAAATCTGCCACATGTCTCCACATGGATTCACATCATAATACTTCCACATCATATCAAATATCATATTGGGTGCATTCATTTCCTTAACCACCATGCATGTGTGAATTGATATGGATTTTTTCCATTGGATTGACGCGCTCTCAACCATTGGATCCATTACGTGCACAAGTTCACTTTAAAATCCATGCATTGATTTTTTCTCGATTGCTAGATCCATTTCATGCACAATCGGACTTTAAAATAAACGTATGTTGTGAGACTGATACAAATTTGTAGTGTTGATCTTCATGTCTAATACAAATCTAGCCATTGAGCTTCTCAAGTTCAATCATCCTTGAAACACCATGTTTTGGTCTATCAAACACCAAGTTTTGTTTAGAACCTATGTGAGCATACTGAAAATACTCCCAAAATCCTAATTTTCCTTTTGTTGTATAAAAGTTAGCCTTCCATTTTGGTTTCCTATGGAAGCACATAATTTCATTGGTCCAACACCCTGCTCAACCCTTTGCTACGCAATCTTGGTTCGGATCCTCCCAATATTGACATCAATTACACTATATAACTTGAGATCAATGAAAACACACACTTCCAACATCCTTATCCTTATATGTGTAAATTTCATATAAATTATGGGTGGAACTCTATTCTTAAGTGCTCGTAATTGGGAGCCAATGAATCAACACTCTTGAAAATCATTGAGGTGATGACACTCTATGAACTTTGTCCTATTGATCTCATCTAAACTAGTGGTTTCCAACATTTAATTTATTTATACTAGTGACCCACAAAAATTTTCTCAAGACATAATAAAGAAACTTCATTTTCTCCTAATCTTGTAGTCCTTGGAAGATTCTCTTTATATATCACAACTACATTTTTTTTTAAAGCTCCATTAGAGACAACAATAAAGGTTGATTTAATGATGAACATGTATTTAATGACCTCCTACATCACATCCTCCCACCATACATCCATTCCTATTTATCCAATCTTAGATAATACAAACACCTTGATTTTCTTTGGTGTTCCCTTTCCTCAATTGGGGATATACTAGTTAAATTGCAACTCCCAAAATCGTCCTTGAACATAATCACATAATTCAAAATATTGCATGCAATTTTGGAATAAATAATAAATAGAAAGCAATGGAACCACCAATCAAAAATATTCTTGATCCAATCTCCATTGTTAACACCTTCTAAAGTTTTTCATAACATGAACAATAATGAAATGTCCCTTCTGTAATGTTCCCAAATTAGGAGCAGCTACACTATTGGGAATATCTCAAGATATTACCAATGTGGAGAACAACAATACATAAACATGAGCTAGAAAATAGCAGTTAATACATTAATAACAAGAATGCCAGAAGATCATCATAACCATTACATTAGATGATAGTAGCAAAAAATGTATACAAGTTATTGAGGAAATGATCTCTCAAGCTAGGCAATGTAGCCTCAATGAAACATATACATGAAAATGGAGAAATACTGCTATACAAGGAAAGCCCTGGCTATGACTGCGCAATCCATGAGGAGGAACTGCTGAAAAATGTAAATAATACATAGATATGACAATAATAGTTCAAATAAAGAAGTGGGAGAAATATCTCAACCCCTAAAACATACAATACACAATCCTCAAAGGGATTGGCTGAAATATACACAAAATGGCAAATCTGCAGAAATGCCAGAGTTGCTAAGTAGCTACAGCAACTCAAGAACTGGAAACAAATGGAGAACACTGAAGATGCTGCAATTAGTGACAAGATCTCCTCCAATGGATCTCTAGAATGAAAGGCTGATCCCCTCACCTAATATCTAACCCTCCAAAACATGTGGAGCAAGTCTCCACTGCAAATACACTTAGAAATAACACAGTCTAGAGAAGGGACCGTGCTGTTGGTGAAGAGAAATGCTTGGTATGATTCCAATGATCTACAATATGCTCCTGGATCTCCCTCACTAACCTCCCAGAGGAATAGAAGCTCCCTCCTCTAACAGATGAGCCAAGGAAATGGTATATGGTTTCCTCCACTACAACACCCCAGCAACACTGCGTTACACTTGAGTAGAAATAACGCAGTAATTGAAAGGAGAAGCTTTGGCCTTGAGCCAAGAGATATGGAGAATGAAGAAAAATCTTTCAAGAGGCCCCTCAAGAAGGTGAAGAAATCCTAAACAGGAATTCCCTGGCAATTCTTGCTAAACAACAGAGAATGCATAATTGTCTGAATAGACAATGAGATGAATAATCATAAGCATATGAAAAAATGGTTTCCTTGCCCTCCTTTTAAAAAAGTGAAAGCTCTTTCTCCATGGGCCCCATCCCTTAGGGTTTCCTCCACCAAAAATCCTCTTCCTCATTCACACTGCATTGTCTCATAAAGTGATCCACTCCTCCTATGGAAGCACTGTTGACTTGGTCAAACATGACCTTGTCTTCATGCATTTGCCCCTTTTCACACTTGAGGGTGAAAAATAAAGCTACTCTGATGATACCTTTCATATCATGAGGGATTTTATTCATGTCTTTAATAATAATGGGTCCCTTTACCCATTTATTTAGCTGCAAGGTGATAAAAGCAAAATTTTAATGTTCCATTTAGCCATGTGCTAAAATGGGAACATTACAGTCCTCCCCTCCCAAATGTTGCTTGTCCTCAAGCAACTGCAAGGATAGAACTGAAGAATCTCCACCCAAGGCATGGAGTCTGAAATGTGTTGAGGAACATATTCCTCATGTAGGTCCTCCATCCCCCAAGTAATCATCCATACAAAGTGAGTTACCTCCCAACAAGGCAACTCCTGAACATCTCCTTCCACCTCAAGCTCCGGAAATGAAGTTGGGCTGAAAATCTGAACATGGTAAGCATCATATCCTACCCCAAGCTATCCTTCTCTCCACTCATGATAAGTGTAGAGTGTGTGCTGATCCTGGGCTGCAAAATTATTTCCCTCACATGGAAAAGTGAAGAAAAATCCTCCAAAAAGTTCTCCTCCAACATTGAAAAACAAGTTGGCCCAACACAACCCATCCATGATGAATAGGACATGATCATCATAGAACATCCTAATGAGAAGTTTTCTGAAGGCCCTAAATGATGGTACATGATACAAAAAAATGTCTCAAAGGGACACAACACAGACTCATCCACTGCAACTTCAGAAAATAGTATGGCAAGTAACATACAAAAATCATCACATCTACTAATGAATAGTAAATGGCTGAATGTGTTAACAATACATGATCAAATACTTGCCCATGGCTGTACAATGGATGGCTATCAAACTCATGGCTCACCTCAAAAGAAAACAAATAGGTGTCTGTGGTGGCCATATCTCTTCCCATGCTCCCATTAGAACATGTAGTGCAGAAAATATGGGAATTCTCTCCCCTCAAGGACATATCCAACTCATGTGTCTTCCTCATAATCATGCCTCCAATAAAAATAAGATCTATATCGGAAAATTAATTCATTATCAGCAACAAAATGAAGAAAATTCTAAAGGTTTCATGTGGTGCAAGGAGGTACCAACAACTTCCCCAATAGTGACAGCGCAGTTTTCCAAACTGCTGCTTCAGAAAATTGTATGGCAAGTTGTTTTGTATTACATTGGTGGTTATGTATGTCATGATATCTACTGATATATAGAAAATTTCTGAGTATATCAACTGATCATACATGAAAGAAAACACTTTCCAAAGTCCATATAAAATACGGTTGTCTCCATCATACAAATTGGCTCAATTTTGTCCATGGAGCCCAATGAAAAACTTGCCCTTTTGTGGAGCAATGCACTGAATATGAATGGTAAGAGAATCAAAATGTTGTGTTAGATAATCCATGGATGTAAAAAAAATATTCTTACCATATGTTGAAAGCAATATGATGAATTATCCCTCCATAGTAGTATGGCACATTCCCGGAAGAGAATTGAATCATATGTTGCATAAAGATCACCCTCCTTACACTTGGAAATCCAAGTCAAGAAGATCATAGCAAGTGAGGTCATACCAATGTAATAGATGTCTCCATCCACTACTCCATCAATCTCATCTCCTCTTTGTCCTCCAAGTGCATCAAGTGCAAATTGATCCTGGGGAAACTCCATCAATAACCTCAAGCTCTCAAATGACAGTGTTGTTGGCCTTTGCAAATAATCTCTGGCCAACTCATAGCTCCCTTCTTTGACATGCTCCTTGTCAAATATATCTCTCATAATGCTGCAATACATAAGAAGTTACTCCCAAGGTGGAAGTCCCCCTCTATCATCAAAAGTCAAGGAGAAAATTCCATCCCCTCCTCCTACTACATTATGCAAAGTGTGAGAGAAAATTTTCTCTTGCTCTCCCAAGAACAAGCAAAGAAACAAAATAATTTGTTGCCTCCCCATACTTCTATCATACAAATCATATGATGAAAACACAATGAATGATACGGAGATCATACCAACACCATGCATCCATACTCTATGCTGCTCAATGATGCAAGCATCCTGCCATCTCTCCTCCATCCTACTCTCAGGAAGAGTGTATGCCAAGTGATGGCCAAAATCCTTCAAGAGTAACCAGCTCAGCCAAGCCTCCTACTGCTCAGTATCATAAATATGCAAGTATCTCACCTGCTCCTTGATCACCATCCACATCCACTCAACTAATTGTGGATGCCTTCTTCCACCCTTCATCTTGGTACTCCTCCCATGAGGGCTACCATCATCCCAAATCAGACTCCTACATTTCATGGGACCTTGAAATGCAATCTTCTCGAGGATCAATTTGACCCTATGAGGATCCAAATAGGTGGTAGGCAAAAACCTCCCATCATGATGTGCATGGTTCAAGGAATGTCCAACACAGTCATGAGATATGTTATCCATCCGAAGATGTCCTCCATCTACTATATGCTCCTCAAAGAAGGGAAGAACCTCCTCAGACTGATGAAGAATCTTGCACTCTATGATGTGTGGGAGTGCACCTCTACTAAAATCTCTTCGGGAGATCTCCTCCTCATGCATGTCCTTCCAAAGCCAAAGAGGCCTTAGATCTGCTGCAAGTAGAAGTCTCTCTTTGAGCTGTGGCATGCTCGTTGAGAGAGTGTCATCTAGAGAGGAGAAAGAGTTTCTTATCTCCAGATGTCTACTCCTTCTCACTGCTTCCTTCATGGCTTCCCGAATGAAGATGCCCTATGAATGCTCACATGAGGAATGATTCCTCCTTTCTCCATCATTGCTTAGCGCAGTGTTGTTCTATAGCTCTATATCAACTGCATGCAATGATATAGACCCATCCAAAGTGTTTGTTGAAATTACAAGAGATGGATTTTTAATCATACCTTGGTGAATTTTGGAAGTTCCTTGCAGGGCTGCAAGAGTTTCCTCCTCACAGGTGTTGGCCACCCAAACTGTTGAAGATGAAGGCTGCTCCTCCATGGACTCAACAGCATTGGTACATGCCTCATTAGCTGGTGGTGAGGGCTCCTTCCTCCTTTTTCCAAACCTCCCGATCAATCTCTGAGAAAACTCAACAAGAGTAGAAACCCTTGTATGGCTTAGATGGTTGATCCACCAATTCTTTTCTTCGCCTTCAAGGTGCATCGCTGTAATTTCTACAACCTCTCTGTCTACTATAGGATGTAGTAGGAAGAAATCCTCTAGCTTCTTCACCCAAACCTCTATTTCACATGTGAATGATCCATAAAATGTAGACAATAGAAATTTATTGCCTCTCATCATCCCATAGTTGTGGGCTCTTCTTTCTTCTTTCTGCTGAATAAATTGTGGAAAAGCTAGAGTCTCTTGGAAGGCTCTAGGTTTAGCTTGGTATTTAGCTAGGTACTCACTTATAATTTTTAATTCCAAGTGTTCTTCATGCTTCTGGTCTTCTTCTTTGTGAGAGTAGGAAATGCATGGTCCTTCCTCTTCTCCTTCTTCAATCTTCTTGACCTCCTTGGAGAGGTCTCCTCTGGATCTAAAAATAGATGAGAGTAAACTCATCTTCTTCATCATATTGATATTCTTTGGCTGAGACTCATAAGCTGAGCCAGAGATCATGCTTTGATACCACTATAATGTTCCCAAATTAGGAGCAGCTACACTATTGGGAATATCTCAAGATATTACCAATGTGGAGATCAGCAATACATAAACATGAGCTAGAAAATAGCAGTGAATACATTAATACCAAGAATGCCGGAAGATCATCATAACCATTACATTAGATTATAGCAGCAACAAATGTATAAAATTTCTTGAGGAAATGATCTCTCAAGCTAGGAAATGTAGCCTCAATGAAACATATACATGAAAATGGAGAAATACTACTATACAAGGAAAGCCCTGGCTAGTGATTGCACAATCCATGAGGAGGAACTACTGCAAAATGTTAATAATACATAGATATGACAATAATAGCTCAAATAAAGAAGTGGGAGAAATATCTCAACCCCTGAAAATATAATACACAATCATCAAAGGGATTGGATGAAATATACACAAAATGGAAAATCTGCAGAAATGTCGGAGTTGCTGGGTAGCTGCAGCAACTCAAGAACTGGAATCAAATGGAGAAGAAAAAAGATGCTACAATTAGTGACAAGATCTTCTCCAATGGATCTCTATAATGAAAGGCTAATCCCGTCACCTAATATCTAACCCTCCAAAACATGTGGAGCAAGTCTCCACTGCAAATACACTCAGAAATAACGCAGTCTAGAGAAGGGACCGCGTTGTTGGTGAAGAGAAATGCTTGGTATGATGCCAATGATCTACAATATGCTCCTGGATCTCCCTCACTAACCTCCCAGAGGAATACAAGCTCCATCCTCTGACAAATGAGCCAAGGAAATGGTATATGGTGTCCTCCACTACAACACCCCAGCAACACTGCGTTACACTTGAGCAGAAATAATGCAGTAACTGAAAGGGGAATCTTTGGCCTTGAGCCAAGAGATATGGAGAATGAAGAAAAATCCTTCAAGAGGCCTCTCAAGAAGTTGAAGAAATCCTAAACATGAATTCCTCGGAAATTCTTGCTAAACAACAGAGAATGCACAATTGTCTAAATAGACAATGATATGAATAATCATAAGCATGTGAAACAATGGTTGCCTTGACCTCCTTTTAAACAAGTGAAAGCTATTTCTCCATGGGCCCCATCCATTATGGTTTCCTCCACCAAATATCCTCTTCCTCATTTGCTCTACACTGTCTCATAAATTGATCCACTCCTCCTATGGTAGCGTTGTTGACTTGGTCAAACATGACCTTGTCTTCATGCATTTGCGCCTTTTCACATTTGAGGGTGCAAAATGAAGCTACTCGGATGATCCCTTTCATATCATGAGGGATTTTATTCATGTCTTTAATAAGAATGGGTCTGTTTACCCATTTATTTAGCTGGAAGGTGATAAAAGAAAAATTTTAATGTTCCATTTAGCCATGTGCTAAAATGGTAACATTACACCTTGACAATCTCTCCAAGCATGCTAGTTTTTGTTACTATGACTCAACGTGGTAACTCTCAACTTGTATTTAACTAAAAAATACTCGAAGACAATGATGTTAGAATTAAATTTGCCTTTGTGTTCCTAAAATGTTAATTACATACGTATTATGTAATGTCTCTGCTGTCAAAATTATTCCATGAAAAGCTAAAAAAAATTTCTCTTCTTTATGAGATTAAACAAGACTCATTCAAATTTCAATTAATAAAACTAGTTCAAAAAGGGATCTACTACATCCTAAACTTATGTTTAATACCTTTAAGTAACTCAATAAGTTTTTTGGAATTCAAGATAATACTCAGCAACTCAAGTACACTCACAACTCAATAAGAAATAAATGTGCTTTGCATATGTTACACCATTTTTTGGTCATCTAACCTATTATCATTAGATGGACCCAAGTACACCATGTAAGACCAATTTTACCCTAAGTAAAATTGCCTTCACTATGTTAAATAACTTAATAAACCACATTTATTAGGTTGTTTATGGTCTAAACAGGAAACCCCAAAAGGAAATATTAAACAAACCTATCTTTGTTTGATTTTCCTCATGGAATAATTAATTAAACCATAATTTAATTATTATTCCTAGTCATGTTTAACCCAAAACAAAGAAATTAATTAGATAAACCTTTATTTATCTTATTATTTCTAGGAATAATTATTTAAATCTTATTTAGATAATATTCCTTGTTAAATATGACCAAATCACCTACGAATAATTAAATAAATCATTATTTATTTGATTATCTTTTAACCACTTCCTTAAAAAGATAAATAAATCATTTATTTATTTATTTTTAACAAATAAAGGGATTTCACCCAAGTCAAATACCTTTTCCCTCCAACAAATATAATAAAATATTCCATAAAAGGTGGATCTAGATTTGGTTAACATTATTTTAATCATACACCAAGATCTAGAATGACCCAATATTTTGTTATAAATAGGAGGGTTTTTCCTACCATTCTTCACCTTTTGTTGCCTATTAGATCACTCTGGATCTATACACTTGGTCACATTTTTCTACATTATTTTTTGTGTGAGCTCCCTTTGAGTTCTATCTTTGTCTGGGTTTTCTACACCAACAAGAGAGAGAGATTCTAGATCTGAAGTGCTGAGGACTTCCAAGAACCCATCCCATTGAGGAGAATTGGATACGCCTTCTTGTTTTCCTCCCAGGTGCCCTTAATACAAAAAATTCTTTCAAAAATTGTTCTTGTCTTGTCTATTGTTATATGGAGCAAACCCTTCTTTTTACTGCTTAATGTCTTTCTATGCATAGATCTGGTTTTTTGCAGCTCTTTTCTTGATCAACTAACTGCAGATCTGAAGATATTGGCAGCCACTTTTGTTGTTAGGGCTATTATTTATGCGTAGCTAAAGTGGTCCTTTTTCGTACACTTCGACAAAGGATTCAGACTAACAAATGGCGACTCCACACGGGTTTTAAATTACGACCGCTGTCGTTTTTCATATTCCTGCATATCCAGGTACTTCAAACCCTAGGGTTTCTTTTCAGCTATTTATTTTTCCTATTTTTATGTTGTTTTTCTCACATAAAACCCTAAAACATTAAAAATTTTAACTTCCGTGTGTTTCTGGCCCTATTGCGCAGGTAAGCGACATCAGCCGCAACTGAGACGACAACTTTTCCGGAAATCTGCCGCCGAGACACCCGGAGCTTCAGGTCGCACTTTTCAGCCCATAAAATGCGACCTGGACCTCCAGGTCGCACTTTTCTACCCATTTTTTGCGACCTACACTGAAAACAGGTCAGAACCTGCGACCTGCCAAATTTTCAGCTGTTTTTCTGCAATTTTTTCTGGGTTTTCTGAAGCTTCTGTCAGGGTTTTCCAGCCTCTGTCTCAGCCCGTTTCGACCTATTCCTGATCTGTTTTTCTCATCTAAGTGGGAACCTAGCCCCCTAGGGCTTCAGTACCCTCCACTTTTGGTGGAAGAGTTTTAGCTACTTCAGGTGTCTGATTTTTCAGAGTTCCAGCCTCCCCTTTTCCAGATCTGTTACCTCCTTTTTAGATCCCTTTTAATCAGCTCTTCTACCTCTCAAATCACCTCCTGAAGATTTGTTTGGATCTACTTTTAGGGCCTCCTCCTTGCCCCTTCTTCTTTTTGCTGATTTCCTCCTTTTTTCCAGCCACCTTACCTCTGCCTCTTGGCTGCGATCTGCACCTCTTTTTAGCAGCTTTATCCTTTAGATTCCTGTCCCTCTTGACCCTAGATCTATTGGCATCTTTTTAAGTGTGTTTTGACTAGATTTTTCCCTTTTTTAGATTAGTTTTGAGTGACCCGCCTTCTTGGGTTGAATCGATGCACTAGTAGCTGTTATTTTTCTGTTATTTCAGCATTATATACTGTTCTCTGTAGATTTATTTTCAGTTACGCAGCACACTTTTTCTCTTGCTCTCAAAACGAAAAGGGTTTAAAAATTAAAATTAACACACGCCACACACTCACCCTGAGCGAAGAAGAGCCTGATTTACACCGCCAGGAAAAGACTTTAAAATCAATTGACACTGCACCTATCTGCCCTTGTTTCGACATTGTACTCTCTTGATTCTGCACCTCCCTGCATTTGTTGGTCGTTCTTCTTCCCTTTGTGTCGTGTTTGTGTTGTCACCATTGCGCCCCCAAGGCACACATCCCAGAGACTTCTTGGCCTTCACCCTCAGTTTCCGGTCGGTCGACCTACTCCTTCCCTCCGTCGTCGAGTTAGTCCTCCTCTGAGTCCGCACTCCAACTCCTCTTCTGGTTCATTGGGTTCTCCTTTTACTTCCGGTTCTCCCCCTGTCACCTTCACTATGTCTGGTCCAGGGCCTAACGCTAGCGGTACTCCCAGCCCTAATGCTGGGACTACTACTAGCAGAACCGCCATAGGAACTACCTCGGCTGTGCCCTTGCTCCCCTTCATGGCAGGCCTCAGCCTCCCCGATTTGGACCGGTTGACCAATGACCCTATACACCATGACGCTAGTTGGCCCGCTATGCCGAAAAAGCTCCCTTCTGACATCCCAAAGTTTGAAGGCCTTGCTGGGGAAGATCCTTCAAATCATGTTCGATCTTTCCACATGTGGTTTTCATCTACCTCCATTACCGATGACTCTATCCATCTTCGGTTGTTCCAACGAACGCTTACAGGCGCGGCTTCTGGTCGAGCTACTCATTCATATAGCATAGTAGATGATTTGGCGCAGTCTCCTGCTGCCATTTCCACATTGGAACTCCTCCAGTCGTGCCCTTCCCAAAAGAAGGCTCTACTATCTGCCATGGGTGCTGTAGATCCTGCTGATGACCAAATGATTGTTTTTTACGCCCATCAATCAGAACATCCTCCTCTTCCTGCTTCCGCCGCCTTCCAAATCCCAGTCAAAAACCGGAACGCTAACGTTTCCCGGTGTATAATTGATGAGGGGGCATCCACCTGCGTGATGTACGCTTCGGTTTGGAAGCAACTCGGATATCTTGAGTTGGCCCCTTCCATGATCACCCTTCGAGCGTGGGATGGCCACGCCTCCCAGCCCATTGGCCTCTTCCGTAATTTTCCTATCACTCTTGCGGGTAAGACTGTTTGCATTGATGTCGAAGTCATCGACGCCCCTCTAGATTACAACATTCTCTTGGGGCGGAGCTACACCTATGTTATGTCTGTTGTCCCATCCGCGGTTTTCCGCAAGATGTCTTTCCCTCATAATGGAAAGATAGTCACCATTGACCAGTTGACATATCATGAGCCAAAATCTCATACCTCACCCGAGACGACCATCTCTTCTGTAGCCAACAAGCAAACCCTCGATTCCTTGACCAGTGTCTCTCCTAGCATCTACAAAGACTCCTCTTTGCTCGGAACCTTCCCTGGTCTTCCTCCTCCTCCTATCTCTGACCCCAGCTCATCGAATGTTTGCATGATGCAATCGTCTTAGAGGCGCTCTCAAACAGCACAACCGGCTAGTCGACAACACGGCCTCTCTGTGCTGGTTACATGCCCTGCAGTGGTAGTTACCCAGGCCTCTTTATCCTCTGGCAGTTCCTCAAGCTTATCCATTTAGGAGCCGTCCCACACGGCCATTACCCCCTCCAGTCAGATACCGTTCCTAGCTCCCCCACCAGGAGTGTACACGGTACTGGTCATGGCCACCCTCTCTCTTCCTAACCTGACCCTTGGGATTCCCGTCTGGTACCATGATCCTCCAGCCGCAACCCTACCTGGTCAACCCAAACCTTATATTGCTTTGACCCCGGTTCAACCGGTCTCCATAACTTCTCCCGCTGCAACAGTGCCTCAGTCACCTCAACAGGAACCACCTCCTGTTGCGACCGCTTCGGGTAAGAAGGGAAAAGCTCGCAGGGGGACATCAAAGGACAAGGCTGCCTCGAAAAACCCTACCCCCCATCGGCCTCCAAAGCATACCATCCAGTGTGCTTTGTGTGATGTTGTTAGCCACGCCACCCATACCTATCCTGAGTTGCTTCATCTCAAGCCCATGGTTAATGTCACGTTCCCTGAGTCCACGGTCCCGAAAGCCTCTATTCCTTCCACGACCGCAATCCAGAACCCAAAGACTATTCACACCAAACACCCCTGTGCTTTGTGTGATCTCCATGGCCATTACACCCATCTTTGTCCCCACCTCGAGGACTTCCGCACCTCTCTAGCTGCAGTCCACCAATTCGAGGCCAAGCACAATGAGTCCACCTCTCCCCTATTTGCGCATTTTTCTTCGGCAAAACTACCAGACATGACTGCTCCCATTGACATCCCCCCTCCTGATGTCGAGATGACGGAGCCTTCGTCCAGCATTTTCTACCTATCATCATCAATGAGACCCTCGGGGAACATTCCCTCTGAACCCTCCCCTGTTGTTTCGCTTGACCTTACTTCAGCGATCACCTTGGGCTCAACATCGGTAGATCCTTTATCTACTTACTCTTCTGTCACCCTTGTGACGATACACATGTGAACCCCTCTTCTCATGATGATGATTCAGGTCGCTTCACCACGTCAAGTGGTCTTTCTTCCACCAGTCACCCCATCTTCTATCATGATGACGACATTATGGAACAAATCCCCACCCCTGACTTTATCTATTCCCCCTTACATCGAACCCATGCGTTCACACCACATACACCTTGTGGCCATTACATTGAAACCCAATGTTTGGGTAAGGGGGCACCCACATTTGAGAGACCAAGAGAAGAAATTCTCCACAACTCTCCTAGTGTATCTGGTCGTTTTGACTTTAGTACCATTATTATTCCACATTTAGAAGAACCTCTAGAGTCCCATATCACTTCAGATCACTCTAGGGATGATACCCCTTATCGTTCCCTCATCTTCCATCAGCAACCCAATCTCTTAGACATTGTTGTTGACCAACCTATGGGTTTTCTTGGCGAGCATCAGTTCATTATCTCCAAATCCTCTCTTTGGGATAGTGACGCCAGGTATGCCAACCCGAAAAATTAAAGTCCATTTTCTCCATATATGTGGTACTAAAAGAGATTGGTAATCCTCCATTTCCTTTCTCAAACTGCCTAACCATAACGAAAACAAATGGCACACCACATCATTAAAATGTGTTTAGATTCCCCTTTTTCTAAATAAATTTTGGCATGACCACACCATGCTTGGGGGCACCTATTCCCCTCACCCATAACCCTCCTCTAAATCGAATTTCCTCACTTACAACACTTGTACTTGGGGCACCACTTCGCCTCCATACTTTTCCATGTTCGTGTCAATTTTCGTCATGAGTTCCCACCTTGTACTCATGTTTTCATGATCCCCCATTGGACCTTTATTGGGTGGCAGCACCGTCAAGTCGCCCTTGATTAGAGCATTCGAGTTGAGTCATCATCGCATTCATGGAGTCTATCCCGAGTCCCTTTGTACCCCACTATAGTCCTCCATCCCTCATTGCTTGGTTTCTCTCTTGTGTCGCACATTATGGCCTTCAGTCCCACTGTCCCCTATCCCTTATGATATTGCGTCAGTCACTGCCAATTCATTCATGCCCTTTATGCTCTAACAAGGGAAGTCGTCCATTCGCTACTCAATCCTTTCCATTTCACCATCATCATTTGTGTCAGTCTTTCCGTCGCTCTACTATTTTCTCTCGTGCCTTAGTTGAGGATCTCTCATTGCCTCACCTATGGCGGACCTCCTTCTGTCGACATCAGCTCCTTCATTCCAGAAGACAGCTCTAGAGGGCGGTGTACCTTGGTTCCAGCTTCCACTCTTGTTCGGTGCCTCGAATCAGGAAAAGGGATCTCTCATTTACCTTTGACTTGATTGTTTCTCCACTCCAGCTCCATTTAGCATGATCGAGATCCATATGCTTGATGGTTCAGTGATGCAGCAACAGCTCTTGGTGATTCCCGGGTGTGTGTGAGATGTCTCAGCCCTCATGAGGGGGTGGCCCCGCAGGTAGCCCCCCACATGCCCGGATGACCTCTTCATTGCAGCCTTCGATCGGCTCCATATATTTTATGATGTTGGCCTTACCGCTTGAGGCGCCTCTTTGATTTGCATGTATCGATCCGATTTTGTGAGCCCGAGCTCTTCCCCATTTACGGGGGCATTTGGGTTTGTATTTGTATCTCTCATGTACTCGGATATTGTATAAGTCCTGACCTTGTCCCGGAGCACGACATGTATGTGGGTCCTCATTGTATTTTTATCGGCTCATGATTATACCGTACATGCCTGGTTCGAGTCCCTTGTTTACCACTTTGGACACACTATTCTTTTGTACTTTGTCTTGGCGGGCATGGGTATACCCGCCATGCCAGCTGCAGTACCCTCATAAAAGGAAGTTGTTGCCCTGAGTCTCATCAACATGAATCCTAGTTCTGGCTTACTATCTACCTTGCATCTCTCTCTCTGACTTCCCTTTTGTTGTCTGGTGATTGAGTTCTTACAACGTACTTCGGTCATACGATTTTCTCCCGACACTCGCACGCTGGGGGGCAATCTGTTACACCATTTTTTGGTCATCTAACCTATTATCATTAGATGGACCCAAGTACACCATGTAAGACCAATTTTACCTAAGTAAAATTGCCTTCACTATGTTAAATAACTTAATAAACCACATTTATTAGGTTGTTTATGGTCTAAACAGGAAACCCCAAAAGGAAATATTAAACAAACCTATATTTGTTTGATTTTCCTCATGGAATAATTAATTAAACCATAATTTAATTATTATTCCCAGTCATGTTTAACCAAAAAACAAAGAAATTAATTAGATAAACCTTTATTTATCTTATTATTTTCTAGGAATAATTATTTAAATCTTATTTAGATAATATTCCTTGTTAAATATGACCAAATCACCCATGAATAATTAAGTAAATCATTATTTATTTGATTATCTTTTAACCGCTTCCTTAAAAAGATAAATAAATCATTTATTTATTTATTTTTAACAAATAAAGGGATTTCACCCAAGTCAAATACCTTTTCCCTCCAACAAATATAATAAAATATTCCATAAAAGGTGGATCTAGATTTGGTTAACATTATTTTAATCATGCACCAAGATCTAGAATGACCCAATATTTTGTTATAAATAGGAGGTTTTTTCCTACCATTCTTCACCTTTTTTTGCCTATTAGATCACTCTGGATCTATACACTTGGTCACATTTTTCCATTATTTGCTGTGTGAGCTCCCTTTGAGCTCTATTCTTTGCATTGGGTTTTCTACACCAGCAAGAGAGAGAAATATTAGATCTGAAGTGCTGAGGACTTCCAAGAACCCATCCCACTGAGGAGAATTGGATACGACTTCTTGTTTTCCTCCCAGGTGCCCAATTAATACAAAAATTCTTTCAAAAATTGTTCTTGTCTTGTCTATTGGTATATGGAGCAAACCCTTGTTTTTACTGCTTAATGTCTTTCCATGCATAGATCTGGTTTTTTGCAGCTCTTTTCTTGTTCAACTAACCGCAGATCTGAAGATATTGGCAACCACTTTTGTTGTTAGGGCTATTAGTTATTCGTAGCTAAAGTGGTCCTTTTTCGTACACTTCGACAAAGGATTCATACTAACAAATGGCGACTCCACACGGGTTTTAAATTACAACCGCTGTCGTTTTTCATATTCCTGCATATCCAGCTACTTCAGACCCTAGGGTTTCTTTTCAACTGTTTATTTTTCCTATTTTTATGTTGTTTTTCTCACATAAAACCCTACAACATTAAAATTTTTAACTTCCGTGTGTTTCTGGCCCTATTGCGCAGGTAAGCGACATCAGCCGCAACTAAAATAAGCACTCGCCTCGTATATGATAAGCACTAAAATAGATTTTTACTTCTTGCAACCAATGATTTCACTTCAAAGTCTCAATCTCACAATGATATGGCTTTATGAAAACCTTCACTTCCATTTTGAATAAGGACTATGAATCGTTCACAATAGTTGAATTGCATTATACATTTTCATGTCATTTCTTAGATTTCCTCTCTAGTTGTTCTTGATTTTCCAATTTTCCCTCCAATATGACCTCCATGTTAGAATCTCCATATTATCAAAATAGCCTAAACTTATTGGCCATGGCCACCATGAAGAGGCTCACATTATGGTTTATAATTGTGACTTGTGCTTCCAATCACATAAACATATACTCAATGGTATCTTAAGGGTTATTAACATAGTCATTGGCCATGGATGGGGTTTTATGACTTACAACATAGTCGATCTGAATCCCATGAAACTCCCCAAAATATACCCAAAGAAACCTACTTTGATACCAATATTTTTTGTAAGCTTCCACGGATATTACACTGAATAGTTCATCCCAACAGATCTACTGAAATATATTAAAAGTTTTGAAATGTATACTATGAGGGTTAATTTCTCCTTATATTTTTGGATCCATTAATTAGATTTTATTTCATATTCATGAAAAATGTAATTATGGAAAAAATATAGAACAAGTAAAACAATCACTCACAAACCATAATAACATAATACATGACCTAGGAAGCCCTTTTGGGAGAAAACCCAACTAGAAGGGGAGGTTGTTCCACTCTCTCTTTCTCTAAATGGAAATGGGTGCAAGTATAATCAAATGAGACTTGTGGCCCATGGGATGCTTTAGTGCACTAATTCTTACACCATTTGAAATGTATATGTATGTAGAATTACACAATGGGGTATCAAACCTAAGTAGAAAATTGTTACCTATTATAAATGCCAATTTTTGCCTCAAACTAATTCCATAAGGTTTTACACCCCAATTTTTCAAACTAGGACTCACTGGTAAAAATGGTCCTAGGAGATGATTCCTCCACTTTTCCACTCTAAAAGCATCAATATGAATGAAAAATAATATAATGATATAATTTGGATAACTGCGACTACCATTTCTTCAACCATGGCTTTTTTCTATAGTTTATGTCCTTTGAATCCATTACCTCCCTAGAATTTATAGGATTGTCATTAGAAATAAACAAAGGAAAATTTGAATAGAAATCAAGTTTGAGTCTATATTTTTAGTGGTTTTTATTCCCAAATTGATCTCCTCTATGCCAAAGTCTGTGGTTATTTTTCTTTTGATACTTGTTCTTATATAGAGTCAGATTCATCGTCCTTCAATTTAAACTCCATTTTATTTGGTTCTTTCTCCCTTGGCAGGAGGTCATGTTTGACAACATCTTTGATTTCTCTAAATATCACAACTTAACTATACACAACCTTCTTAGTTTATGGGTTCTATTAGCCACCTATAAAATTTGTTATATCAAAAGGTGGCTAAGACTTTTTGAGCCTTCAAGGAACAAATTGTATTACTAAAAATTGTTGGCTCTTGAAGACTCTTGAAGGCCTCATGCCTATCCTCTGTCCGAACTTCACTGCTGTTCCTATTTTACACTTAGAAATCCTGCTTATTTCCAAGCCAGAATACTGTTGCAAGCACCTTCTCCCTTTTCCCTTCTACCAAAACTAACCCTCATTTGCCCCCCTCTCTCTCCATAAAATTCCTCTATTTTCATGATTCCTTTTCTCCCTTTCGTGAAAATCCTCTTTACATAGTTTAAAACTCATTTTTAAACTATATCAAAACCCTCATTTCCCTTGAAAACCATTGGAAATCCATAAAAATCACATTTTTCATACATTATAGACTTAAGTCCCCTCAGGCTAAGTCTTAAGCCCCTTTCTTCATAAGCCTCCGGTCTTATTATCTCCCATGTGCCCCACGGCCCCGCAATCGGGCGCCAAGCCATTTCTGGTATTAATTATTTCCGCCCAAAGTTTAAAACCTTTAGTTATATATTAAAACGCGTCGGTTTTATTATATTGTAATTTTCCGCCGGTTCAAAGTTTCAGCCGATCTCCACCGTCGATCTGATCTGCAGATCGACGGTGCGGAGTCCATCTCTGCTGTGGTCCCCGCCATCCACTAACCCATTCCAAAAACCGCGCGGTATTCATCGCACCGCCTTTGGGGGAGGGCGGTTTTTTCCCAATTGGCAGCGATTCCATTCAATGGTTGACACATGGCCTGGGCACTGTTCACAAAACCGCCATCCATCGTACGTTAACATTTGGACATAGACACGACACGATATTGATACGTACCGTCTGATCTGAGGCCGCCCATCCGACGGCTATCGCTCACCGAAGATGCCCGACAGTTAATCGGGCTACGGCGCGACATTCAATAAATCTCCGTCGTCAATCTGATCTGCAGATTGATGGTCCATATTTCATCATCCTGTTTCGATCGCCCAGTCAACGTTTTCCACTTTGACTTCCCGTTTCCACTCCTGACCATCGATCTCTGCGCGATCGACGGCTCTGATTTAAAAATTCTTCCGCCTTATCTATGACTTCTCCCGATAAATCTCGACCGTTGGATGATGCCATCCAACGGCCATGCTTCCTCCACATGCCTTTTGCAGCAATAAACCTATATATGCAGGATTTTTTAATATTTGTTTGTATTTTGCAGGGTTTATATGGTTTTTTCTCCATAACTCAGGAAATTTCAAAGGCAGAGGGTGACGATCCTCCCACCCCCAATTCAGCAAAGAAAATCCTTCGTAGGATCGAGATTCACATTTCATCAGTGTTTCTTCAAATCGTTGATGCCACATAACCCTGCGCAGCCCTGCACATCATCAAAAACCATGAATCAGGCACAGTCAGAGAGTATCAGTGACAAAGGCCAAAATTTATTAGAACAGAGGATTAAAGACAGATTTTGCGGGGATCATGGCTAAGAATGTTTATCAAAAGCCTAATCCCCGATTTAAAACACAGTTTAAAGAAAATCTGAAGTGTTTATCAACAGGAGTGCTTCCACCGCCACATCTGAGGCAAATTGATTCCTCCCAGCTACTAAAATGCCACCTGTACCTCAAAGTATTCAATCAGAGGCTGAATTTATTGATCAGGACTAGATATCTGCCTCACAACATAGCCAAAAGATAAATTATGCACGCAAAATTAATGACAAACATCTACAGAGTTACTTCTATGCCACATAGAGCCTCAAAGGTCAAAAAAAGCTCCCACCGAGCTTAATATTTATGTAAAAACATTTAATATATAAGACACCTATTGTAAGTTTCTTCATTGAGCCCCTTAAAGGCCAAGAAGCCATTAAGTCTGTATTAATTGTAATTAATATCTTCTATCAAATCTCACCTCCTCATCCTTCTATATATACTTCTGTAGAAGATGAGTGAGGGGTTGGTTGCAGAACTTTGATATACACTTGAGCGTAAATTTCTGATTGTAAATAGTGTTCACTGGCTCTTGGAGCTCTGCTTGTGATAGATAGGTTAGGATGAGATGTGTAGATGGTTGCTAAACTAAAGCACTGGACTTAAAGCTGTAACTGGTTTGGAGCATCAATACAAGTTGATTTATGGGATCCTGTTCTATGTTGGCGGTGATGTTTTTCTTATTGTAACTTTTCATTTTGTTTATGTTTTCACGATGTTCCATTTTCTCTTATAAAGAACAGCATGCATAGAGTTAGGACCTACTGTACATCAGTAACCTTCTCTGACTGAAAATATTTATCTGACTGTTTTCTTCCAATCTGTGTTATTTGGGAATGATTTAATTCAGTTTAAGCATAGGAATGTTGGCGTTCCCTCATCTTATTGCCTTAGCTGAATGTTATTCTTGAATGTTATGTTCAGTATTAGTTAAGTAGAGATGAACTATGGAAGATATGGTGTGCCTTGGTCCTAGTTTTATCCCCAAAGGCTGTCTGAATGTTTCCCTTGGAATGTGTTAAAAGTTGGATAGTTTAGAAGTACTTACCAGATCTTAGACTATTCTGTGTTATCTCTGTGTTTGTCTTGAAAGTAACCAAGTAAAGCAGAGCTAGGAGAGGATTTGTGGTGAGCCCGGCCCGCTAGTTTCTACTCCAAAAGTTTCCGTCAATTTTACCTTTGTTTTAAAATGTTTTCTATTGAAAGTATATCAAAATCAGGCTAGTTTAAAAGCACTTGCCTGATCTTAGATTGCTTTTATGTTTTTCTTAAGTGTATGTCAAAGCAGGATAGTTTAAAAGCACTTACCTGATCTTGGGCTGCTCTTTGTTCTGCATTTGTTAATTTCTCTTTCTTATTGTATCATTTCATTCCATAAATAAAACTTCAAAGAGATCCTTAGACATAGATGACTTGCCCCATGGACCACTCTTGCCTCTTGTTGTTCCAATTAAACCCTATTATGACTCCATAGCCCAATGGACTAAAACCTGCAATTATCTATCTTTTTGGTCGAAGCTTACTCTCATTACTTGCAACTTCTCAACTTTGAAACTCTTTGCATTTGGAACTTTCCACCTCAAACAGTATTCATGCTCAACCATCCAAAAACAAAACAAACCCTTGGCCTTCATAACTAGCCTAATATCATTACCCCAAAACTTCAAAGACAAATCCATCTTTGCACTTATTGGAGAGATCCCCCCCAGATTCAGGAGGGCTAGATCCTAGAATCCCAAAGTTGGTTGAAATAATGTTGCTTCTGCAATGTTAGTCTCACCAATCTGCTAAAATTACAGATTCCTAACAGGTTCCAAATATTATAAAATTTTAAATTATATTTCTATCTAATAGGGATGCACTTTTTAGCTTTATTATCCAAGTTACTCCTATTCTCCTTTGGAACGTGTACACAAGAATCACAACCAAATACCATGAGATATTTAGAATAATGTTTATTAACAATTCATATCCCATGTGAATTTTTGTCATCCAATGCCAATGAGGGTGATATATTTACTAGGTAAGACAAAGTGTCCACTACCTCTGCCTTTTTTTTTGTCCTAACCCGACACCAGTGAGCATGCTCCTTGCTTTCTCCCTCAACATCCTATTCATCCTTTATCCAAATCCATTTTGTTGAGATGTGTATGGAGTAGTATTATGCCTTAATATACCAAACCTTTTATATAATTCTTTGAATTATTTCCTTCAAAATTCTCCACCATTATCTATCCTAAGAACCTTAATTTTATTCTTTGTCTAATTTTCAACAAGGCTTAAACTCTTTGAATTTGTAAAAGACTTCAGATTTCTTTATGATTAAATAAATACATGAATTCCTCAAGAATTTATCTATAAATGAGACATAGTACATAGATTTACCTAGTGATGGAACTAACATAGGTCTAAACACATCATTGTGTACTGGTTGTAATATTCCTTATAACATTGAAGAACTAGAGAAGAATCTTATCCCATTCTGCTCCCCATATAAAAAATATTCATAGAAATAAAAATCCAAAGATCACTTAGACATGCCTTTTACCATACCATTTGTCTGCTCAACTTAGTGTTCCTAAATTGAGGTCATAAATTGTCAACCAGGGCTAGTAAATTGTTGAAGTGTGGTGCACTATATGTGCCTAAGTGACCTTTTCCTTACTTCGTTGTATGTGTTTTTCTTATTGTTTTTGGGGGTTTTGTATTTTTAGTACTTAGTATGCTACTCTATGCTCAAAAGATGAAATCAAATCTATGTCAAAAAGAAAAAAGAAGGAAAACTTAGACTCAAAACAGAGTGTAATTGTAAATTCTGTCACTAATTAGGAAAATGATGAAAAACAGAGCAAAATCTACCCTAAACTATGTATGGCACATAAGAACAGAGAATGCAAAGCTTGAAAATGACTCATAACATGAACTCAATAACTCATAACATGAACTCATTCCAATTCATTCATTAGAAATATGTTGGAATAGCTTGAGAAAAGGATAAATTTTATGCAATGAGGTTTTCCTAAGTAAACAACAACTTACAATATTACAAAAATCTCATCCATGGTTAGAAGTTTGTTGGAACACAATTGGAAAAGATTATTTGTAGCACAGTAAGAAAATATACTCTAAATTAACTTATAACATTGAGATTAATCCATTATGCAACTCAAATTCTCACTACTAAGCCTCATTCGGAAGTTAGAAATCTTTTGGAATAGTTTTGGGAAAAAGGCTACTTGTGAAGTTACAAGAGATTGCAGAACATTCAAGGCCTTGGACTGATATCACTAATTCCTGTTCATATGATGATGTATTGGAAGAGGTTCATAACAAGAGTAGTTTGTAAATAATGAAGGCCTTGAAGTGTAATAGAACAAAACTAGCATACAACTAACTAATGAAACTTGAAATACAGTGGACAGAATTGAACTAAAGTGCCATTATCAATCTTGAAATACAGTGACAGAGCTGAACTAAAATGCAATCAACCTCCGGAGTATTACAACTGAACTAAAATGAAACTAATATCTGAAATAATACAACCCTATCTCGTTCAATATGAGTGATATTTTGGAATAATTTATAAGAACAAGTCTGGTTGTAACATTCAATGTAAATGTGCATAAAACATAAAGTTCAGAAAATACAACTAATTCATAAAATACTACAGTTATATCTCATTCAATATTAGTGATATTTTGGAAAAATTCGTAAGAATAAGACTGACTGTAGCATCCACTGCAAGTGAGTATAAAACACAAAGTTCAGAAAATTGTCTAAACTAGGAACAAAACAAAGCTAGAATTACTTATCTAAACAAAACGCACAGAGCTTCTCGGGTAATAGGGGCTCTCTACCACCAGATCAGCATAAAAATATCCTTAGAACTGATTCAGGTCATGCATCAAGGTTGAACTTCTTTCATTAAAGGAAAATGCTTCAAAAACAACGTATTACAGTCTTGGGAAAACTTAACAACAAAACATCCACCAGCTAGCTGGATCTTGGTCTCTCGAGTTATTTTTATAAGGGAAATACATAACTGCCCTTGAGAAAATATAGGGACAAGTGTCTTTTACAATTAAAATCAAATTAGAACTCTTTTGAAGGCCTCGTACTTTGCTGCAGACATTTGTAGAGTCTGTGTCCCGGTAGAAGTCTACCTCTTGGTTTTGGTTTCCCACGTGCATAACCACTTGGAGATTTTTACTCAGACTTCGTGGAGAGCAACGAATGATGTGGATGAGGTATGGAATTCACCCATATGTTTTTTTCCTTCAGACGACACTTGTAACCCATTTAAACACTAAAATAGCTGTGGAACGCGTGATCGGCTACAGAACGTCTGTATTCTGTAGCTATTTTGCACAAAATTATTAAAACAGCAAAAACCATGAAAATACAATATGTTAATCAATTGCATGTAACCTTTAAGCAATCCTAATCATTCTTCATTGATTTTAGGCTTATGAAGTGATAAAAGAATGATGAAATGAAGTGAAGGTTTGTAAAAGAGAAGGCAATTCTAGGGCTCAACATACCCCCACTGCAAAACTATTGCATGTCCTCATGCAATTTCATCAAAACTTTATTCCATGTGCTCTGATACCTCTGTTAGAACATCCATCTTTATCTTTCTGCTTCTTTTGGCCCTAATCTATTTTTTAATCTCTGTTAACTTTTCAGAAATTGGTTCTTCATCTTCCTCCTGTAGTGGAGTGTCAAGTTTATTTTCAATAACCATGTCAGTTTTCTTCTTCTGCTTCATCAAAAGATTTGGCAAACGATTTTGTAATCTCCTTATGGAAGCCATCAAATTTTTCTATAAAATTTAACCTCCCTGCTTGTTGTAGTAGCTCCTTGACTTGTGGATATCCTTCCAAATACTTTGACTCTAACTGGTTCTGTCCTGAAAATTAGCCACATTCCTCCTCTGTGCAGATTATCTTCCTTTCATAATTACTTTTCTATGCTTGAAGCTAGATTGACTACATAGTCTAATGCTTTATTTTTGAAACTGTATCTCTATGTCTGAAGATGGATTGGCTGTAGAATAATGCTTCACCCTCAGAATTACCTTTCTGCACTTAGAGATGGATTGGATGCAAAGTGTAATGGAGGTGAATGGATGGAGGTAATTAAGCTATAAGGGAAAATGAAGTGGCTATGGATTTGATGGAGAATTTATGAAGAACTTGTGGTGAAATAAGTGAATGATACAATCTTAAGGAGATGTGGACTAGTAGGTTACGTTTGTGATTATGACCATTAGTCATTAATCAAGGTTTTAATGAGGATCGTTATGGAATGTTGGATAAGGGATATGGCCAAGATATGTTAATCAATTCGAATGATAGGTTGTTTAGGAAACATATGATTATACACATTGTATCTATTTCATGTTTTAACTTTTTGCTATTAAAATAATTTTCACAATTTACCTCAGAATTTTTGACCTTGTTAATTGCTATGCTTGATGTTGTTCCTTTGGTCCTCTTTTAGCATATTGGTCTTCAAAACAGAATCCTTCAATTTCCTGTAATCATCATCTCTTTGTAGGTTGTACAATTGTGTCAGAACTGCTGAATAAGATGTGGCTGCAACATGCAATCTGTAAAAAGAAATGAAGTATGGCTATGGAATATGGATGTGAAATGTAATGGAGTGAAAGTGGAATATGACTTGTGAAATGGAATGAAAGTGGCGTGAGATGGAGTGAAAGTGGAGTGAGATGGAGTGGAATTGTAGAATGAAATGAATTTTGCAATTTCTCTCAAATGGTACATCAGACTTCCCTGAAATTTTCTGAGGTTTTTACCAATATTATTATGCATCTTCTGACGAAAAATCTCTGCCATTGGTTGCACGGATCTCCCAAAAAATGAGAAATGGCTGTAGGTGAAAGTGGCTAATTTCTTGAAGAATACACACTGAAATTTTCTGAAATTTTCTGTGTTTATTCACCCTACCTCAATGCATTTACCATAAAAATTTTAGGACCAACGGATGCACGGTTTGAAAGTTATGATAAAATCAATTTCTGCCCTGTTTCACCCTTCATTTTGCCCAATGTTGCAACAAAAAAGTACGCCACGAACTCATTTTAAGGCCAAATTGAGTGATTCAAAAGGGAAACTGTGTATTTTTACCTTCTCTACTGCCACATGCTTCCAGAATTTCATTTTGATGAAGAAAAGGTGCTGCTGTGTAAAAATACTCAAATCTGTCATATTCTGTCCATAATGCTGAAAATTGAAAATCTGCCTGAAAAACGCTTCTGAAATGCCCTTAAAAATTGTTTTTTTCCAAATTCTGTCCACATTTTACTCAATTTATCATATTCTGAGAAAACCCAGAAGCTCAAAATTTTTTATTTCTGCTCCAATCTCTTGCAACATTTGCGCCAAAACTGCCTTCTGGAAAAAGTTGTAAAAAACAAAAACAGGCTGCTACAGCAATAGCTGCAGAAACTGCCACTTTCCGCAGCTGTTATTGAATTGAAAAAAATATGAACATGCTGCTACAAGAAACTAATAAAATGTACTGCTGCAAGTTTTTGTTGATTCCATAAAACCATTAGTCTTCATCAAAGCCAACATTCATGGTACAATTCTTACCATGCGAATAAATGTGTCGAAGTCGAGCATGGGAAGAAATCATTGGATTACCGATCAATAATGAAAATTGTTAACCAATGTGAGACAAGTCACCGATAATGTAAATGGGTGTCAAGGTACCTTAGTGCATCTTGACAGGGACGAATGAATGTGTCGAAGTCGAGTCGCCTGCAAGATTTGACAATCAAGAGACATTGTTGTATTCCCATTGTTATCAACGAGGAGGCTTGCCATTGATGAATGCAAGCTCCAAGGCACTTCAAATAATCTCTAATCTTGATCCCAGATAAAGTTTTGAGGTCGATGGGACAAGATCTGTTGGAAGGTGGACCTTAAGGAATTCCACATCATCCAACTCGAGCATAGAACCAAAAATGATTTGAAGAACCATGAAAGATTGAAACCATCATGAAATTGCAGAACTTATTGTGAACTTTGCTCGCCAGTTGCCTGGTTTTCAAGAAAAGCTCATGTCCAATTGCGCCAGCAAGCTAGTTTTCACAATAGGACTTATTTTTTCTTTACTTTTTTTTTTTTCTATGTCCTACTCTACTTGAAAAAGAAAATCCTATTCAAGTATATGAATACTTCCAGTGGAACCATGTTTGTAACAAGATGATAGATAAACTCATATGCAGGTTTGAATGATACTCTTTGATATGTACCTGTATATGAGATGCCAACTGTCTTAATTTAGATGATGTCAGAAGATATTGAATAATTGAGCATTAGCATCCGATGATTGACTTGAACCAAGATTCAATGTAATATTGTCTTCCTTGTTTTTCCTCTATCATGAAATGCAAGTCTTCAAAGATATGATCTTCATTCATAGAATCTGGTGATAGGCATGCATGAGACTTTTCAATATCTGGTTCTAATAACTTCTCTTTATCAACAGACATCCATGATTCTTGGACCTTATCTGATTCTTCTGGTTGTTGTTCTTCAATGATAGCTGGTGAATCATTTTGCAAGACCTCAAAATTGTAAGTTGATTGAGGTGTTTTATTGTTGGGGATATGAAATGGTTGTGGAGGTAGTGGAGTGGGAATGAATTTTTGGGGTGCTTGTGTGGATGGTAATGGGAAAGTTTGAATTGAGGTCAAATGAGGGTGATATTGATGTTGTAGTGGAGGTAAATGGTATGGATAATATTGATCATGGTATTAAGGATAGAGAGGGAAAGATTGAGGAGAAAGTGGATTTCCTTTGTAGGGCCTTTGCCAACTTTTTTGCCAAGATTGGTTTTGAGGTTGGGATTGAGATGCCCAAGGTTGCCAAGGCAAGGGTGTTTTCCAATTACCTTGAGGTTGTTGTGCATAACCTTGAAACTGTGCATAAGGATATTGCATCATATTGGGTTGATGAGGCTGCCATAGTCCTCTTGGAGCTACATAACAAAGTTGCTCTTGTGCTTGATTTGCTCCATTATCCTTCTGGTAAATTTCCTTCAACCCTGGTAATGATGGGCAATCTTCAGTAGTATGTGATCCTGCACAAATTTTACACATTTTAATGTTATCACGTGGACATTCATGCAAAGCATGTTTCTTTCTACATTTAGGGAAAAATATAAATGAAGCAACTTTTTGCTTGTTTTGCATTCTTAGCATGTTAGTTTGTTCATTTAAATTACCAAGAATGTTTAGCAAATTGTTAGGTTCAGTTTGACTTACCAATCCTGATGCTGACTTACTTACTTTTTCCATAAATGGATCTTGAGGGGACCTTACACACTTTGTTTTTCCTCTTGATATGTTCTTGCATAGTTCAAAAATTTCTTGAAATGGCAATTGATAGACATCTCCTTTTCCCACAAGATTAAGAAGATCAATCCATTCATCCTTTATAGCATTTAGTAGGAGAGTTTTTAATGCATCTGATCCTAAATTATGCAATTTAGATCTTTTGATATTATAAGTAAATCTCTCTACTAAATCTTCTAGGCTTTCATCCTCTTTTTGGTTCATCTTAAAGACTTTATTTCTAAGCTCATGGTGTATGCAATAATCTTTATATTTTTCCAAAAATATTGTTTTCATATCATCCCATGTCCTTATATAATTTGTTCCTAAAGTCATGAA
The DNA here is from genome assembly GCA_034641835.2 of Pinus albicaulis. Classification (NCBI taxonomy): domain Eukaryota; kingdom Viridiplantae; phylum Streptophyta; class Pinopsida; order Pinales; family Pinaceae; genus Pinus; species Pinus albicaulis. Next base: position 225,695,905 of record CM076572.1, on the reverse strand, counting down.
CCATCTAAGAGCTCTATCCTTCAATGTTGCCGGAAACAAATTCAATTTTTGCATGTGCAATGAGTAGCCATAAGATCTACAAATTATTTCAAATTCAAAAAGAAAGGTTTCCGGGTCTTCTGATCTCATACCTTTTAAGTTAGGAAGTACAGATGGATGGATGTTCTTCATTTGAATATTGATATCAGTTTCTTGAATGGGAAATCCAAAAGGATCTTCCTCATTGTCATCATCTCCATCCATTTCTTCAACCTGCTTTGTCACCTCTTCTTCTACCTGCAAAAATATGAATTCATGATGTGGATGTGTGGCTCTTACTACACCACATGATATAGTGGGTGTGGTAGGTGATTGAAGTTTTTGTTTTTGTTTTGTTTTTTTTTTTTTTTTTGGATGTAAGAAATAAGGTTACCTAGTTACACTTCCCCGGCAACGGTGCCAAAATGTCTAGTCAATTTAGTGCTCCTAAATTGCTTCCATTAATTATCAACCAGGGTTTGTAACTTTGATGAAGTGTGGTGCACTATATGTGCCTAAGTGACCTTTTCCTTACTTCGTTGTATGTGTTTTTCTTATTGTTTTTGGAGGTTTTGTCTTTTTAGTACTTAGTATGCTACTCTATGTTCAAAAGATGAAATCAAATCTATGTCAAAAAGAAAAGAGAAGGAAACATTAGACTCAAAACAGAGTGCAATTGTAAATTTTGTCCCTAATTAGGAAAATGATGAAAAACAGAGCAAAATCTACCCTAAACTATGTATGTCACCTAAGAACAGAGAATGCAAAGCTTGACAATGACTCATAACATGAACTCAATAACTCATAACATGAACTCATTCCAATTCATTCATTAGAAATATGTTGGAATAGGTTGAGAAAAGGATAAGTTTTATGCAATGAGGTTTTCCTAAGTAAACAACAACTTACAATATTACAAAAATCTCATCCATGGTTAGAAGTTTGTTGGAACACAATTGGAAAAGATTATTTGTAGCACAGTAAGAAACTCTACTCTAAATTAACTTACAACACTGAGATTAATCCATTCTGCAACTCAAATTGTCACTACTAAGCCTCATTCGGAAGTTAGAAATCTTTTGGAATAGTTTTGGGAAAAAGGTTATTTGTGAAGTTACAAGAGATTGCAGAACAGTCAAGGCCTTGGAATGATATCAATAATTCCTATTCATATGATGATTTATTGGAAGAGGTTCATAACAAGAGTAGTTTGTAAATAATGAAGGCCTTGAAGTGTAATAGAACAAAACTAGCATACAACTAACTAATGAAACTTGAAATACAGTGGACAAAATTGAACTAAAGTGCCATTATCAATCTTGAAATACAGTGACAGAGCTGAACTAAAATGAAATCAACCTCCGGATTATTACAACTGAACTAAAATGAAACTAATCTCCGAAATACTACAGCCCTATCTCGTTCAATATGAGTGATATTTTGGAATAATTTATAAGAACAAGTCTGGCTGTAACATTCAATGTAAATGTGCATAAAACATAAATTTCAGAAAATACAACTAATTCCTAAAATACTACAGTTATATCTCATTCAATATTAGTGATATTTTGTAACAATTCGTAAGAATAAGACTGACTATAGCATCCACTGCAAGTGAGTATAAAACACAAAGTTTAGAAAATTGTCTAAACTAGGAACAAAACAAAGCTAGAATTACTTATTTAAAAAAAACGCACAGAGCTTCTCGGGCAGTAGGGGCCCTCTACCACCAGATCAGCATACAAATCTCCTTAGAACTGCTTCAGGTCATGCATCAAGGTTGAACTTCTTTCATTAAAGGAAAATGCTTCAAAAACAACGTATTACAGTCTTGGGAAAACTTAACAACAAAACATCCACCAGCCAGCTGGATCTTGGTCTTTCGAGTTATTTTTATAAGGGAAATACATAACTTCCCTTGAGAAAATATAGGGACAAGTGTCTTTTGCAATTAAAATCAAGTTAGAACTCTTTTGAAGGCCTCGTACTTTGCTGCAAACATCTGTAGAGTTCATGTCTCGGTAGAAGTCTACCTCTTGGTTTTGGTTTCCCACGTGCAAACCAATTTTTACTCAGACTTTGTGGAGAGAAAAGAATGATGTGGATGAGGTCTGGAATTCACCCATATGTGTTTTTCCTTCAAACGACACCTGTAACCCATTTAAACACTAAAATAGCTGCGGAACGTGTGATCGGCTACGGAACGTCTGTATTCTGTAGCTATTTTGCATAAAATTATTAAAAAAACAAAAACCATGAAAATACAATATGTTAATCAATTGCATGTAACCTTTAAGCAATCCTAATCATTATTCATTGATTTTAGGCTTATGAAGTGATAAAAGAATGATGAAATGAAGTGAAGGTTTGTAAAAGAGAAGGCAATTCTAGGGCTCAACACCATTATCATGAAATACTCGAAGGCCCTTCTCTCCAATATATCCTAGTCTTTGATGCCACATCATGTTCTTTTCTCCAAATATTGTAGGAGTTTTTCCCCCTTCTAATCCACTCTTAGAAACAATGGAATTTTTTCACCCATCACCAACAATGCTTCGTAGCAACTTATACTAAGTCCCAATCTAAACTCCTCTCAGATCAAATTACTCCTTGAGCCATCCTATAGGCATCCTTTTCAATGATTATTTTTACACTTGTATCACTCGTATTTCTTACTAAAATAAAATTTCTAGCCAATCTTAGAATGTGTAGAACACTAGGAGGTGTTATAATCCTTCCACCCATGACATTCAACTTAAATTTTGATGATATTGTGATTCTAGCTATCAATTCATATCCTAATAAAACATCACCACCATCGAATATTTAATAATCACAAAAACACTCCTTGTGAGGATTAATATGAAAGGATGTGCCTAAGTCACCATCTGTTATGCAGAATTGTGATCTACAGATAAATAAAATTCCCTAAGTGTGGTGCTAGCCACTTAGAATAATAGATGAAATACTTTGTTAACACTTGCTCTAAAATAAGTAGACACACAGAATGATAGAAGAACCTAATTGCAATCCAACCACTTATCCTTCTCCTTTTGTTGCTTTTGATGTTGCCTTCAATCCAACTCAGATTGCCAGATTGATTCCTACAATCATAAACAGATAACAGCAAACAAATTGCAATATACAGATGCCTACTTATCGTAATCACTCAAATAAATTAGATGTAAAACATATATATCAATGTAGATTCCATTGCATGAGAAGTAGAAACATAAACAAATACATATATGGGAAAATGAACGACAATATTTATTAAAGAGTAGAAGGGGGAGGTTATATCCAATGATCAATTTGATGCCACTAGCTCCAGCTTCATCCCAGCCTCATCACATCCAACATCACACCAACAGCATATCAGTACTTTCACTCTCTCAAATGAGAATCCAACAACATTTCTTTACCAAAATTATTCCTTCCCTAGCACTAGGATCTGTGCTCAATTTATAGGGAAACTGATGGTAGTTTCTCAATGAATGACTTTCTAATAATAGGCAATACATGTCAGTGTGAATTCTAATCGCAAGCGTATGAAAAAATCTTACTTTAGCTATGCATAAAAAATAGCCCTAACATCAAAGATGGTTTTCAATTTCCTTAGATCTGCATTTAGTGATTGTTGTGTAACCAGCTCCAAAAATAGAAGAAAAATATATCAACGCCTTAGCAATAAGCCACTTCGAGGGGGCAACCTCCAATACATTACATAAATGAACAATTCTTAGATGATACAATTTACAAAACCTCCTTTCTATATATAGGAGTCCATGGGGCCATAATGTAATCCTAGTGGGCCACAATGTAATCCTATCCGACCTAACAATAATAATTTAAGGGCACAATAATAACAAAATTGGGGTTACAAGGGTACAATAATAACAATAAGGGGGTTACACTAACAACAATAAGGGACTATACTAGTAATATAGGGACCTAACATGCCCCTCTCCTTCAAAAAAAGTGTTGTCCTCAACGCTTGAGTAGCTCTGAGTGCTTTTGTATAAAATTCTCATCCTCCCATGTAGAATCTTCAGTGGGTAAGTTCTTCCACTTGATGAGATACTCTGAAATTGATCGATTTCGTAGTTGTCGAGTTCTTGTTTCCGTGACCGCTTCAGGTTCCAATATGAATTTTCCTTCCTCATCAAGTTCTGGCAATATTGTTTGAACTGGAAGATTTTCACCTATAACCTTCTTTAAGCATGAAACATGGAAAAATGGATGTACTCGCGAAGAAGTAGGAAGCTCCAATTTGTATGCCATAGTACCAATCTTTTGCAACACCTTGTAAGGACCATAGTACTTTGGTGATAATTTATTATCCTTCTTAGCTTGCTTGAGGGACATTTGTTTGTATGGTTGTAGCCATAAAAATACCCAATCTCCTACATCAAAACTTCTCTCATTGCGATGTTGATCTGCCTGTTGTTTCATTCGATTTTGTGCCAAATTCAGGTTATCCTTTAAGAGTTGGAGAACTTCTTGCTGATGCTCGATGTGATCTTCTACTGCTTGAACCTTCGAATTTTCCCTTAAAGATGATGTGATGGATGGTGGATGATATCCATAAAGTGCCATAAATGGGGTCATTTTTGCTGCGGTATGGAAGGAAGTGTTATACCACCATTCAGCGAGAGGTAACCACTTGACCCATTGTGTTTGTTTATCGGATACAAAACAACGAAGATATCCTTCCAAACATTTATTTACTATCTCAGTTTGACCATCAGATTGAGGATGATAAGATGAGCTATGGGCTAATTGAGTACCCAAACAAGAAAATAACTCCGTCCAAAAATTTCCCGTAAAAATGGGATCTCTATCGCTCACAATAACCCTTGGGCTTCCATGTAGCTTTTGAATTATGTCCACAAATGTAGTAGCAACTGTACTTGCTTTAAATGGATGAGATAATGCACAAAAGTGTGCATACTTGGTAAGTCTATCAATTACCACCATGATGACATTCTTGCCTTTGGACTTCGGTAAACCTGTGATAAAATCCATTGAAATCTCCTCCCAACGTTGACATGGAATGGATAAAGGTTGTAGAAGTCCCGGGGTCTTAATTGTCTCCACTTTATTCTGCTGGCAAACCAAACATTCCGCCAAAAACTTTTGAATATCAGATTTAAGGCCATCCCAAAAAAATTCTTTCTTCACCCTGTGGTAAGTTTTTAAAAATCCTGAGTGTCCTCCTAAAGGAGAAGTGTGCAATTCGAGAAGAATCTTTTGTTTTAGTTGGGAATTCTTACAAAGATATAAGCGATCTTTGTACCATAAGGAATCATTTTTCCAACTAAATGTATCGGATGTACTAGGATCTTGCTGCAACTTTTGAATGAGTGTCCATACATCTTTGTCCTTCTTCCATTCATCTCTTGCTTCGGTTATCCAATCCGGTTGGATAATAGAAATGGCACAAAGCAATGCTTCCACCTCTTCATTCTTTCTTGAGAGTGCCTCTGCAACAACATTAAGCTTTCCTTTTTTGTAGATTATTTCAAAGTCATAACCCAACATCTTTGTGACCCATTTTTGCTGCTCTTCTGAAGATAGTCTTTGTTCAAAAAAGTGTTTAAGACTATCATGATCAGTTTTTACCTTGAAGTGTCTTCCCATTAGGTAAGTTCGCCATTTCTTTAGTGCATGCAGTGTTGCTAACATTTCCTTCTCATAAATAGGTTTCTGTAAATACTTTCCTTTGATTGGACGACTTTCAAAAGCAATGGGTCTTCCTTCCTGCATTAAAACTGCACCAATTCCATTTCCTGAGGCATCACATTCCACAATAAAGGTTTTTGTGAAGTCGGGCGTAGCTAAGACCGGTGCTAGGCACATTGCCTCTTTAAGATGTTCAAAGGCCTTAGTTGCTTCAGGAGTCCATGAAAATGCATCTTTCTTCAATAATGTTGTTAGAGGTGCTGCTACTCTCCCATAATTCTTAACAAACTTGCGATAATACCCTGTTAACCCGAGAAATCCTCGCAACTGCTTTATGGTTGTGGGGACTTTCCATTCCTTAATGGCTTTAATTTTGTTAGGGTCTACTTTAACACCCTCGTGAGATACAATATGACCCAGATATTCCACCTCTTGTACTCCAAAGAAACATTTGGATGTTTTGCATATAATTGTTTCTCCTGCAATAGTTTGAGCACCCTGTCAACATGTTCAACATGATCCTTCCAAGACCTGCTATAGATTAGTATATCATCAAAAATACTAGCACAAATTTTCTAAGGAAGGGTTTGAAAATGGAATTCATCAACCCTTGAAATGTAGAAGGTGCATTGGTAAGGCCAAAAGGCATGACCAAAAATTCATAATGACCCTCATGAGTTAGAAATGTTATTTTCGGAATATCTTCAGTCTTCATTCTAATTTGATGATATCCTGAACGAAGATCCAACTTGGTAAAATAAATTGATCCATGTAATTCATCCAATAATTCATCAATCATAGGAATGGGAAATTTGTCTTTAATGGTGAGCTTATTGAGCTCCCTATAATCCGGACACATTCGCCATGATCCATCCTTCTTGTGTACCAATACTACAGGAGCAGAGAAAGAACTTTGACTAGGTTGAATTATACCCGCCTCTAACATTTCTGCAATCATACATTCAATTTAGCTCTTTTGGAAGTAAGGATATCTATAAGGCCTGATGTTTGGAGGAACACTTCCTGGAATCAAATGAATAGCATGATCATGATCACGAATAGGTGGGAGTCCTTTGGGAGTTTCAAACATCTTGGAATGATTGTCCAAGACTTGTTGGAGATCTGCCGAAATAGATGATTTTGATGTCGGAACGTCTAGTGAGCATAATTGTGCAATTACGCCTCGTTGTTCTTTATTTAGAAGCTTTGTCATGACATTAGAGCTTATTATCCTTCCCGGCTTCCCTTCAATACCCCGTAATTCGACTTCCTTTCCTTCTGAAAAAATTTCAAGAAAAGTTCTTGAAAATTAAAAGCTACCGTCCCCAAAGATTGTAACCATTGTACTCCTAGTACAACATCAACACCTCCCATAGGAATGGAAAGCATTAGACTAGTCAACACATATTCCCCCATGGTTAGCTTGATATTATGGCATTTTCCAGAGAAATTTATAGTTCCTCCATTTGCAACCATCACTTGACGTTCTGGTGCTGGGTATAGGAAACAATTTAATTCCTTGGCTACCTTACAATGAATAAAATTATGGGTGCTACCTGAATCAATCAACACTATTACCTTTTTCTTCTTGATCTGTCTTGCTATCTTGAGAGTTTGAGGAGTGGTAATTCCTGCCAGTGCATTACATGATATGGTCGGATTCATTTCTTCCTCTTCTATTGCTGGTTCCTGGTGTATATCCTCTTCTTTTTCATTTTCTTCTTCTTCTTCACAATCTATGTAAAATAATTTCTTTTCAGCACACTTATGACCTTTAGTGTATTTTCTATCACAACTGTAGCAAATCCCTTTTGCTATTTTTTCTGCCAATTGTTGTGGTGTCATCCTTGTAGGTTGTGGAAATCTAGGTGTAGCAACACTTCCTTCTTTATAGAATTGAGTGGTAGGCTTCCTTGTCGCCATAATTTTACATTCAACTTTTCTTGCCAACCTGAATGCCTTCTCCAATGAATCGGGTTCCAAAACACGAACTTCATGTTGGATGTTATCCTTTAGAGTACCTAAGAAGAGATCAATCCTGTGTTCCTCTGGAATATTAGTTACCCTTATATTCAATTTTTGGAAGTCCTCAATGTGCTGCCCCACTAAACCCTTTTGTTTGAGATTTATCGATTGGCTAAAGAAGGTGTTGCTCTTTGTATCCTCATAATGTGCTATCATTTCCTCCGTAAAAATTGACCAAGTGACAATTTTTTTACGGGAGCAAAGCCATTGATACCATACAAATGTATTTTGTTCTAAATGTAAAGTTGCAATGCGTACCTTTTGTGTGTTTTGTACGTTATGGAGATCAAAATATTGCTCCATCTGTAGTATCCATGTTACAGGATCCTTTCCATCAAACTTCCTCATATCCATTTTTGGAATATGGTGGTTCTTCCCACCAACATTCGAGTTTATGAAATCACGATTAACATTTATTTTGTTCTCATCATGAGGTTCCTCTACTATCTTTTCACCATTAGGAAACCTTTCTTGTATCAACTTTGTCAAACCTTCCATGTCTGCTTTTAGAAAATTCTTCATGTTTTCCATTTTCTCATCGATCTTAACTTCCATGTCATCCATCTTAGATTCCATGCCAGCCTCCATGCCATCCATCTTAGCTTCCACGCCATCCATCTTAGCTTCCATGCCTTTCTTCAAACCGTCCATCTTCACTTCCACGCCATCCATCTTAGCTTCCATGCCTTTCTTCAAACTGTCCATCTTCACTTCCACGCCTTTCTTCAAAACTTCCATTTCATTTTTTGTTGCTCTTTGCGAGAGTGAAATTTGTTGCACTTGCTCTTGTAATTTTGATAGATCATGTTGCAATTATTCATCTTCATGAGTCATGGTAGAGCCTTCTGAAGGCTTAATGGATGTTGAATTATTTTTAGGTGCCATTTTAGAATCCAATATTGATACCTATTCTACAATATTCCCTTGGAATCAATTCAAATTGATTCTTCAAACAAGACTTATGCAATTCAGAAAAAGAATACACACCTTTTATTTGCTTTGAGGAGCTCGATATTGAAATTGAATTATCTCTGTAATTGAAAATCTTCAATATCTGAAATTCAGCCCTGTAGTATCCCTCTAAAGCTTCTTTCAAATTCCATAGGTCAGATCTAATTTGGATTCCCCAAGACAAAGTTGTGTCCAATCTCCCACAATGACCTAATTCTGGACTAGTTCAGTAGAGCAAACTTGTAGGACTTGCCACGTGTCACTGTTTCATACTTTGTCTCTGAAATTGATAGCCAAAAAACTACAGTCTGTTTACTTGCAACCACTTTTTACGGCACTCAAATCCACTGCTCAGAGAGAGAGTTATTGAAATTTTCCCACGATCACCTCTTTGAGATGAAATTCAAGAGCCTGAAAAAGCACTACCTTCCATAGATCATATCTCCAACAATATTACGAACCAAGCTATAAAAATTTTTGACACCTTTCCTCAGGATTTCAGCTTCGCACCATACGAATTTCAGATTCTGAACCTTCGTAGAAAAAAATTTATAGCGAAAATGCCACAATGACCTGTTTAGGAGCTTGAAAAAAGACCTAACTTCCACAGATGATATCTCCGACAATATTGTGAACCAAGCTCTGAAATTTTTAGAAAATCTTCCTCAGGATTTCAGCTTCGCACCCTAAAAATTTCAGCTTCTGCAACTTCGTAGAAAAACAGTTATAGCGAAAATGCAACGATGACCTGTTTGGAGCAGCGAAACCCTAGAATCCCAAGCTCTGGTACCAAATGTTGTGTAACCAGCTCCAAAAATAGAAGAAAAAGATATCAACGCCTTAGAAATAAGCCACTTCGAGGGGGCAACCTCCAATACATTACATAAATGAACAATTCTTGGATGATACAATTTACAAAACCTCCTTTCTATATATGGGAGTCCATGGGGCCATAATGTAATCCTAGTGGGCCACAATGTAATCCTAGCCGACCTAAAAATAATAATTTAAGGGCACAATAATAACAAAATGGGGGTTACAAGGGTACAATAATAACAATAAGGGGGTTACACTAACAACAATAAGGGACTATACTAGTAATATAGGGACCTAACAGTGATCATAATAAATGCTACAGAAATCTAGATCTATGCAGTTAAAGACATTAAACAACAAATAAAAGCAAGAGTTTCTCCATGCATCCAATTAACAAGATAAGAATGTTTTTAAATGATTTTTGTATTTATGACACCTGGGAAGGGAAAATAGAAAGATGTTACCAGTCCCCCTCAATGGGATGGGTTCTTGTATGTCCTCAGTGCTTCAGATCTAATATCTCTCTCTTGATGGTGTAGAAAACCCAAACAAAAATGGAACTCAAGGGGAGCTCACAAGAAAAAAGGTAGAAAAATATGGCAATGATGGAGGATCAAAGTCATACCAAAAGTATAGATCCAGAGCGATCTTTAGGCAACAAAAGGTAGTGAATGAATGGAAAACCCCTTCTATTTATAACAAAATTTTGAGTTAGTCTAGATATTGGTGCATAATTAAAATATTATTAATCAAATCTAGATCCAACTTTTATGGAATATTTTATTATTTTTGTTGGAGGGAAAAGGAATTTGAATTTGGTAAAATCCCTTTATTTGTAAATAATCAATGAATAAATGATTTATTTATTATTTTAAGAATATGGTTGAATAATAATTAAATAAATAGTGATTTATTCAATTATTTATAGATGATTTATTCAAATTTAACAAGGAATAGTATTTAAATAATGTTTTAAATAATTATTCCTAGAAAATAATAAGATAAATAGTTATTTATCTAATTAATTTTCCTGTTTTGGGTTAAATTTGACCAGGAATATTAATTAAACTATGGTTTAATTAATTATCCCTTGAGGAAAACCAAACAAATAGTGACTTATTCAATATTTCCTCATGGGGTTTCTTGTTTAGACCATAAACAACTTAATAAATTATGGATTACTAAGTTATTTTTCATAGTGAAAACAATTTTACTAGGGTAAAATTGGTCTTACATGGTGTACTTTGGTCCATCTAATATTAACAGTTCAGATGACTAAAAATTGGTGTAACAGATTTCCCCCCAACATGTGAGCGTTAGGATCTAATCTTATGACCGAAGTATGTTGTAAGAACTCAATCACTAGACACTGAAGGGGGAGTCAGAGAGAGAGAAATATAAGGTAGATTAAAGCGCTAGAGGACAAGATCCTGAGGAGGCGAGACTTACAAGTGTGACAAGTCTATTTTATGAGTGATTACTTGTTCCACATGAGGTAGGGGAGGCATACCTATGCCTGCCAAGATAAAAAAGTACAAAGAATAATGCGTCCAACAAACAAGGGACTGAACTAGATAGTACATGCTAGCATAAACATGGGCCAGATAATGTTGTGTAACCAGCTTCAAAAATAGAAGAAAAGAGATATCAACGCCTTAGAAATAAGCCACTTCGAGGGGGCAACCTCCAATACATTACATAAATGCACAATTCTTGGATGATACAATTTACAAAACCTCCTTACTATATATAGGAGTCCATGGGGCCATAATGTAATCCTAGTGGGCCACAATGTAATCCTAGCCGACCTAATAATAATAATTTAAGGGCACAATAATAACAAAATGGGGGTTACAAGGGTACAATAATAACAATAAGGGGGTTACACTAACAATAATAAGGGACTATACTAGTGATATAGGGACCTAACAGATAAAAACATGATAATGGATCCCACATACATACTGTGCTTGGGACAACAGCCATGACTTATACAATAATATATGAGTACATGAGATATAAGTACAACCAAAGAGGCCCTGTAAAATAGGAAAGGGCTCTAAAAATATGAATGATACATGCAAATTAAATAGGCGTTGCAAGCGGCTAAGGCCAGAACCATCAAATCTATGGAGCTGCATCCAAGGTTATAGTAGAGAGGTCATTTGGGCATGTGGGGGGCTACCTGAAAGGCCACCCCCTCATGAGGTCTGAAACATCTCACACACACTCGAGAATCACCGATACAATCTACTGCATCACTGAACCATCAAGTATACATATCTCGATCATGCCATAAGGAGCTAGATCTGAGAAGCAATCAAGTCAAAGGATAAAAAAGGGTCCATTTTCTTGATCCAAAGCACCGAACAAGAGTGGAAGCTGGAACATGGGTACACCGCCCTCTAGGTCTGTCTTCTGGAATGAATAATATGATGTCAACAGAAGGAGGTCCGCCATAGGTGAGGCAATAAGGGATCCTCAACTAAGGCATGAGGGATAATATTAGAGCGACTAATAAACTAACACCAAGGATGATGATGGAATGGGGGGTACTGAGTAGCGGGCTGACGACTTCCCTTGTTAAAGCATAATGGGCATGGATGACTTGGCAGCTACTGACTTGACATTGGAGGGGATAGGGGACAGTATGACTGAAAGCCAAAATGTTCAACATGAGAGAGGAACAAAGCAATGAAGGATGGAGGACTATAGCAGGATACTAAGGACTCAGGATAGACTCCATGAATGTGATGATGAATCAACTCGGATGCTCTAAACAAGGGCGACTTGATGATGCTGCCACATAGAACAGGCCCAGTGGGGACCATAAAAACATGAGTACAAGATGGTTACTCATGACGAAAATCGACACGATCATGGACAAGTATGAAGGAAAATTGGTGCCCCAATTACAAGTGTTTCAAGTGAAGAAATTCAATGTTGAGGAGTGGTGAAGTGACCCTTCTTGGAAAAAATGTGTTCAGGTGAAGTATCAAATCACAAAAAACTAAAGGATACCCATTTGAGAGCTCAGTGAGAGCTTTCCAACAATTTTGATGATTTTTAAAACCAAGCAATGTTTTGGTCGCAGCTGGCAAAAGAAAAATCTGGGGTTTCTCTTTTAATAAGGCATTTTTCCTCCAATTTGATTGATTTGCAAGTGTAGCTGTTGTGAATGTAAAAATGAGAAAAGGCCCTAAATCTTGTGGTGATATTAGCGGACAAATTGACCGTTGGAATTGAGATTTGTCAGATGCAGGTAAGAGGCCTAACCCTACTCTTTCAATTCAGGGGATTAAAGTTTTAAATGAGGCACCTAGAGCCCAGGAAAAGGCCAGATCTCACTTTTAGGGGTTTTTTCTACGACCTGGGTAGCAGGTACTGGGCAGAAAACTTCAACCTGTCCCAGGAAATGACTTGAAAAATGAGACCTATCATAGAAAGGGGGTTTTAGTGCTATTTTTCGATGAGAGTTAGTATTTTTATGGTTCAGGGGCATAGGTGCCCCCAAGCATGTTATGTTCATGCCAAAATATATTTAGAAAAGGGGAATCTAAACACATTTTTATGATGTGGTGCACCATTTTTTTTTGTTATGGTTATGGAGTTCAAGAAAGGGAATGGAGGATTACCAATCTCTTTTGGTACTGCATATATGAAGAAAATGGACTAAGTTTCTGGGTTGGCATACATGGTGTCACTATCCCAAAGAGTGGATTTGGAGATAATGAACTGGTGCTCTCCTAGAAAACCCATAGGTTGGTCAACAACAATTTCTAGGGGACTGGGTTGCTGATGTAAGAGGAAGAAATGATAAGGGAGATCATTGCTAGAGTGATATGAAGTGAAATTGGACTCTAGAGGTTCTTCGAAATGGGGAAGAATAATGGTACTAGAGTTGACACGACCAGATGCACTATGAGGGTTGTGGAGAATTGCTTCTCTTGGACTCTCGAATATGGGTTCACTATAACAAAACATTGTGTGTCAATGTAATGACCACAAGGTGTCTGTGGTTTGAATGCATGATTTTGATGTAGGGGGGGATAGATAAATTGAGGGGTGGTGGTTGCTTCCATAATGTCATCATCGTAATAGAAGATGGGTGACTGGTGGAAGAAAAACCACCTGACGCGGCGAAGCTACCTGACTCGTCATCATGAGAAGAAAGGTTCACATGCACATCGTCACAGGTGATCGTTGAAGGGAGGTCAGGAAAAACCGAAGGGGAAGTGCTAGGGGGTTCTTCCACCCTGGATCTCATAGATGATGACACGTAGTGGAAAGTGACCGAAGAATTTTTCATCTTGACATTGAGAGGAGGAATTTCAATAGGAGTGGATGTATCCTAAGGTTGGCCTGAAGAATACTCCATGAGGACTGGAGAGGTGGACTCGTTCTGTTTGGTTTCGTATTCTAGAACTACCTCCAAAGAGGTGTGGTAATGCTTGAGGCAGGGACAAAGGTGGGTATAATGGCCATGGAGATCACACAAAGCACAAGGGTGGTTAGTGTGAACATTTTTTGGTTCTTGGCTGCATTTGAGGAAGAAACAGAGGCTTTAGGGACATTAGACTCAAGAAACACGACATTAATCATGGGTTTAATGCGAGGAAATTCAGGATAATGTTGGGTGGCATGACCGACAACATCACATAAAGCACACGAGGGAGTATGCTTTGGAAGATGAGAAGGAGCAGGGGTTGTTTGGGTATCCTTTTCCTTAGATTCCTTCTTGCAATATTTTCCTCCCTCACCAAAATATTTTGCAACAGGAGTAGGTTTCTCTTGAGGTGGCTGAGGCACAGAAGCAAAGGGAAGGGTCATGGCGACTGGTTGGACCATGGTCAAAGCAGTATAAGGTTTGGGCTGACTAGGCGGGATAGTGGTTGGGGGATCAGTGTACCATACTAGGATCCCCAGGGTCATTTTAAGAAGAGATAAGGTAGCCATAACAGGTACCAAAAATACTCCAAGAGGGGGAGCTAGAAACGGTATCTAACTAGAGCGGTAATGATCAGGCAAGACAGCATCAAGATGGTTAAGGCCAGGAGGAACCGTTCCGGGGGGTAGATAGGCTCATGGATACTAGCTGTAGATGAGGGGCCTTGAGGAGGGGGTCCTAAAGGTTGAGTCTAGGTGCTAGGAGTAGGTTGCGAAGGGTGGGGTTGTTGACTAGTCGAACCAGTCTGTTTGAGGTCAGATCGAGATGATTGCATCATGTAAACATTCGATGAGCTGGGATTAGAGATAGCAGGAGAGATACTAGGGAACAAACCAAGGAGAGAGGATTATTTGTAGACTCCGAGTGAGACATCCGTTAGAGGTTCGACTATTTTTTTATTGGCCACCGAAGAGATGATGGACTCAGGGGAGGTCTGAGACTTCGGTTCGTAATATGTCAACTAGTCGATGGTGACAATATTTCCTTTGTGAGGAAATCACATCTTACGTTGAATCACAAATGGGACAACAAGCATCGCATAAGTGTAGCTACGACCCAATATAATTTTTTAATCTAACGGGGCATCAATTACTTCTACATCAACACAAACAGTATTTCCTACAAGAGTAATAGGACAATTGCGGAACAAGCCAAGGGGTTTGGGAAGAGTGACCATCCCACACTCGGAGGGCGATAGTGGAAGGGGCTAACTCGGGAGATCCGAGTTTCTTCCAAATCTAAGTGGACATCACATAGGTGGATTCCCCCTCATCAATGATACAATGGGAGATGTTGGCATTCTAGATCTTGACAGGGATTTGGAAGGCGACGAAAGCAGGAAGGGGGGGGTGTTCTGACCGGCCAACATCGAAGAAAATAAAACGATCATCTGAAGGATCCATAGCGCCCATGGTAGTTAATAGATATTTTCGTTGTGAAGGGAATGACTAGAGGATTTCAATTGTTGACATGGCAGCAGGGGATTGCGCAAAGTCATCTACTATACTATACAAACGGGCAGCTTTACCAGAAGTAGCATTTCGGTGTAATGATCCTTTGGGGATCTTTGTATGAACCTCTGCCTTAGGTCGAGGGATCAGTAAAGGACTAATGGGTGTCGAAAGAGGCTCTATGGGACCTGAAGAAGGGGGCTCGGGGGCATACATAGAGGAGGGCTTGTTGTACTAATGGGACCGATTCTGAAGGTTGAGGTCAATGGTAATGGGTTGGTCAGAGTTCATCATGAGGATCTAGTAATCAGAGGTACCAAATGGAGGAGTTTGAGTGGTCGCCTAACTTTCAGGGGGTTGGGTAGCCATGAATCCTTGTTGGGGGAAAGGATTGGTAAACAAATCCGGTTAGATAGGGACAACATTGGGAGGATCCAAAGGGGAGGCTTGTTGTCCTCAAGATGCTGCTTAAGATTCCCACATATAACGCATCTAAGGTAAAATGGGACAATCATGGTTGTAGCGACCATAAAAACCACAACAAGAACAAGGTTTGTTCATGCGAATTGGCCTATCCTACTTGGGTTGAGTGCCTTATTGCTGGGTTGATGTGTTAGGTGCATTCCCTTGGGGATTGTTTCCTGGATTACCTAGGGAAGATTGGTTTCCATTGTATTTCCTCTTCTTTTTGGAAGACGTAGGAAGATTAGTCATGCCCTACTATGCATACACCTGACCTTGGGGGATGGTGGTTGTTGTTGTGAGGGTTGAGAAGGCAAGGGAGGCTAAGGTGCTAATGTTGGAGAAGCTAAAGCACCAGGCTACAGATATGGATAATAAGAATGTTGGGAAACATTGGAGTAAACAAGTTGGGAAAAAAGAGGAGGCATGCCGTATCCTAGATACATACTACCGGGAGGGGGAAAAGTGCTGGAGGAGATGGCCCCTCCCTGAGGGAAACCATAACCCATGGGAGGATGAGTGTACGGATGAGAAAGGGCTTCGACGATACCATCAGTGGCATGGGATTCCCTCGGTGCGTTGGCACCATCAGGTCTAGGGAGATCAGGTAAGATGGTATAAACATAACCATACTATGTGTAGATCAGGTCATATTTCAACGCAATCTGGAGGGCAGCTTCTTCAGTCTAAGGGAAGTGAGATGCGACATCTTTTACAATGGCAAGAAAAAGGGATATGAGAAATCAATCCATGTAGACACGGTCTTTGAAGGTAGGGGCTCGACATAGGCTCTTTATTCTCTGCCATTCTTGGACATGATCATATAGGCGGGTTGTAGAAAATTTATGGAAAGAGGTCAAGAGTTTAGTACCAGTGTCATAATGAAGGGGAAGCTGGAAGTAAGACAGAAAATCCCAGGCAAGATTCGCAAAAGTAGTATGAGAGGTGGAGGCCTGATTGACATACCACTTAGAAACTTCTCCAGTAAGCGTACGCTAGAACAACTGAAGATGGACAGAGTCATTGGTGACGGATAGACGAACACCACATGTGGAAAGAACGAACATCGTTGGTAGGATCCTCCCTAGAAAAACCTTCAAACTTGGGGATGTTTGAAAAGAGCTTGGTTGGAATAGAAGGCAAACCAGGATCATGGTGTATGGGGTGATTAATCAACTAGTTAAAATCGGGAAGATTGAGGCCTACCATATAATGGAGCAAGGGAGCAGCCGAAGTAGTTCCTGTTGGAGCCCCACTAGTGGTATTCCCAGCATTAAGGCCGGGGCTACCACCAACATTAGGGTTGGGGCTACCACAGCATTAGTTCCTGACATGGTGAAGGTGACAGGAGGAGAGACGGGGATAGAACCAGAAGGGGAACCTGATGAACTAGAAGTAGAGTCAGAATGGGGACTCGGTGGAGGGAAAAATTGAACCCTACGCGGAGGAGTAAGTCTTCCTACTGGAAACTGAGGATGAAGGCCAAGGAGTCTCCGAGATAAGCGCCTTGGGGGCACAATGATGGAAAGCAGACATGGATCATAGAAGGAAGAGATTCCAACAAGGGCAAGGAGGTTCAGGGTCAAATGATTACAATGTTGAAACAAGGATAGGGAGGTGCAATATCAATTGATTACAATGTTATAGTCTTTCCCTAGTGGTGTAAACTAGGTGCTCTTCACTTAGGGTGTGCTTGTATGTGATAAGTGTGCTAATTTTAATTAAGCCCAAACATGTGTAGAAAAAAAAAAAAGAAAAAAATGTTGTATAACTGTAAATAAATATGAAAATAACAGAAAAGTAAATTGAATATGACAGAAAATAAAATAGCTAAAGATGCATCAATTTAAACCCAAGAAGGAGGGCTTCCCAACAACTAATCTATGGGTGGGCGAAATCTAGTCAAAACACACAAAATGTCCAATGGATCTAAATTCAGGAGGGACGGGGATCTAAAGGTCATATTTGCTAGAAATAGGTGTAGAAAACAGCAAAAAACTAGAGGGAAAAGTGTTGAAAAAAGGGTGGCGAAAGGCTAAAACCTGAAGGGAAATGGAGGGGACCCTAAAGGAGGACCAAACAAAACTTAAAAGAGGTGTTTTGGATGGATTAATAACCAATCTGAAACGGATATGAAAGTACAGGATCAGATCTGAAAAATGGTTGAACACACTGAAATCTCAGACGACCTGCTTAAGCTAAACACCTCCTAAAAAGGTGGAAGTGTACTGAAGCCCTAAGGGACTTGGTTCCTACTTATATGAGTAAAACAAAGAAATTACAGGTCCTAGATAGGAGGAGAGGGAGGTCAGACAACCCTGAACAGTAGCCAAGACAAACCTAGAAAAATCATATAAAAATTCCCGCAAAAAGTTCAGGTCACAAATTCTAACATGTTTTCAACAAAGGTCACAGGTTTGACATTGTTTTCTACGCCCTGAAGGTTGAGGTCGTAGGTTTTGCCCCAAAAAGTGCGACCTGCACTTCCGACTATCTTGGGAGCCGGTTTTAGAAAATGGTGTCGTCTCAGCTGTGGCTGATACCTATCACCTATGCAATAGGCCTAGAAACACACGGAAGTAAGAATTTTTACTGTTTAGGGTTTTAAAGGTTAAAAACAACATCAAGAAATGAAAAATAAGAAGATGAAAAAAAACCATATGGATTGAAGAAACTGGTCATACAGGGATCTGAAAAATGACAGCGGTCATAATTATAAACCCTTGTGGAGTCGTCAGTTGTTAGTGTGAATTCTAATCACAAGCGTACAAAAAAAACTCACTTTAGTTGTGCATAACAAACAACCCTAACATTAAATATGGTTGTCAATTTCGTTAGATCTACAATTAGTGATTAGAATAAATGCTACAGAAATCCATATCTATGCAGTTAAATACATAAATAGAAAATAAAAGCAAGAGCCACTCCATGCATCAAATGAACAAGACAAGAATGTTTTTAAAGAATTTTTGTATTTATGACACCTTGGAAGGGAACATAGAAATATGTTACAAGTCCCCCTCAATGGGATGGGTTCTTGTATGTCCTCAACACTTTAGATCTATTATCTCTCTCTCTTGATGTTGTAGAAAACCCAGACAAAAATGGAACTCAAGGGGCGCTCACAAGAAAAAAGGTAGAAAAATATGACAATGATGGAGGATCAAATTCAGACCAAAATTATAGATCTAGAGTGATCTTTAGGCAAAAAAAGGTAGTGAATGAATGGAAAACCCATTCTATTTATAAAAAAATATTGAGTTAGTCTAGATATTGGTGCATAATTAAAATATTATTAACCAAATCTAGATCCAAATAATTATTCCTAGAAAATAATAAGATAAATAGTGATTTATCTAATTAATTTTCCTATTTTGGGTTAAATATGACTAGGAATATTAATTAAACTATGGTTTAATTAATTATCCCTTGAGGAAAACCAAGTAAATAAGGACTTATTCAATATTTCCTCATGGGGTTTCCTATTTAGACCATAAACAACTTAATAAATTATGGATTACTAAGTTATTTTTCATAGTGAAAGCAATTTTACTAGGGTAAAATTGGTCTTACATGGTGTACTTTGGTCCATCAAATAGTAACATGTTAGATGACCAAAAATTGGTGCAAAAATATATGTTCCCAAGTTCAGAGGTGTTAGATGGAAACTTGGATTTTAATTTTGACACATATGGACTCTTCTAGAAGGCATTGGCCATGTGTAGATTCCTGTAAAAATGAGAATTCCACTCCCAGGTGACCAACACACTCTTGAATGTCGGAAGTGCATTGCAGTTCACCCTTGAATGGAGCATGCTACATATGCAATGCGGTTAGTCCCTTTAGAGGCAGTGTTGGTGAGTTCATAAGTGATATAACATATACTTAAAACCTTGGAAATCTCACAGTAGAAGCCATGAACGAATTGTTCTTCTCTTAGGGAATATAGCAACTGAAATGTAAGTGAATGATAGACCCTATTTCATTGGTCTTGGGGATTATTTCCAGTTTGATCAGGTCATGGGGGATGATGCCCAAATTGACCTATAATAGTTGCCCCCTAAAGCATGAAGTCGAAATAATAATAATATTTTTAAATGAGATTCTTTACGATGTGATGAGCTGGAACTAAAGCAGAGTGGTGACCTGCATCAATATTACAATACATTACATCATGATATTTTCATCTTGATAACAAATTGTTGAGGGAGGCATTCCCATGCTTAGCACATAAACTATCTAATAACATGTACATAGTGCAGAAAGTTGCCTACATTGGAATGTTTCCCAATACATACATGCCTACAGATATAGGCCCATGTTTGGATGACAATATATATGTAAGGTCACCATATAGATTATGTGTACAAAAATCTTGAAATCACAGCCCAAATGGATGAAACTAGATCTGTGGTCTTCTTATCTCATTCACTTGATCATTTAGGTACAAGTCTAGCCATGCGAATATATGATTTGTAGTCGAACATGGTAATACATCATTTGATTACCATCCAAAGATGTGAGTTGTTAACAAACGCGAGAGAACCACCATTGATGATAATGGCTCTCAAGGTAATTCAGTACATTTTTTAAGGTGTGAATAGATGATTTGATGTCGAACGCCAAACAAAATCTTTTGGTAAAAGGTCTGGAAGAGAGGATCTTGTCGATGTTGTAACAAGCCTCATGGTACTGGAAGATGATGTTTCTAATTAAACATCCTGGATGATGATTTGATGTCGACAAGAAGCCACTTTATCGCGATACGGGAGTTACTGATTTCATAGACAAAATGTGACTTGATATAGCAATGTTCAGGGGTGACTGGCATGAAAATGAAGGTTTATGATTATTGCAAAAGGATGAGTATTCATTGGATGAATTATCTTGAATATATCGGCAACACTGAGATGAGTTGGAAACATTGACCCAAAACTGAAGTGAAGGTATGATGAACCATAGGTATGAATCAACCATCAAGAAGATTACAAAACCAAAAAATCACAATGATGGAGTGAAGTGTCATGTTCAAGACTGACTTACTACCGTAAAAGTTCTATTCACTTTCCCAAATTTTCCCTGGTCATTTTTCGACCAATACCTCTTTATTTTTTAACAAGCTCGAGGATGATAACATATGCTTGATCTATAATTCAACCCTTCAAGTGAATATGCATCACTATTTAATAATTCAATGAGTCTAGCGATAAATGAAACTTTATTCTTTCAATGATCGACAAGTCTGTCGCTATTTTATGTTTTAACGAGACTAACGACGGTGACATCCTAGTCCTTTTTCATATTTAGAGAGTTTGAAAAAGAGGAAAAAAGAAAACTCCACGAGTCCTTTTTCGAAAATTTGTCACTCAGATCCGACAAAGTGTAAAATGATATATGAGAGAACCTTCTAGCCATGTTCGACTAAGGTTTTCCTTTCTCGTAAATAATCTATCTCACCCCAGAAAAGGGTTAAACTTATACTGAGTAGAAGTTGTTTCATTTAATTTTACGAGCATGAAAAGACAAGTGCTCGAAAATATTTTCACATTATTGGACTCTGAAAAGAGTTAAAAGAAGACTCCAAGGGTTCCTTTTTCGTCATTATCGAAGCTCGAAAAAGAGATAAAAGTGTGCTTCAAGTCCTTTTTCATTTTTATCAAAGCTCGAAAAATAAGGATAAAAGTATGCCTTGTGGTCAAATCATTATTGAATAATTGTGCACGACTAATCTGCTATGTCAGTTGTAAACCTATTTAGAACAACATCAAATTGGTTAAAAATACTTGTTTCATAGAAAAAAACCATAGTCACAGCAATAAATATGATTTGAAAATAATAAAATGACTAATTAAAAGAGTTTTACTATTCATTTTTACTATTTGAAAGTTACCATTTGGATTTTGGAGCTCTGAACCAGTTTTTCCCCCCAAACTTCAACAGTTGATTGTGACAGATTCTATGGACAATTTTCCTTGTCGTTTGATCTAGGTTGGAGCTATGAACCTTTTCTTTCCTTCAGTAGAATTTATGTTTAATTTCATTGCATTTTTTTAGGGATTTGGGCCCCTTAGGGTAAATTTATTTTTCACATAGGGAAACACACCCTTGAATGTCGAAAGGTGTGTTGAATTTCACTTGAATTGAAGGCCAAGTGCACTTGCATCACACTGTCTCTTGACCTGGGGTGAGTTGGGCACAATTCCCATTTTTTTCTTTGTAGTGTGCCCAAATTTTGCCTAGTTTTTTTCGTGAAATGGATCCTTATGAATCTTATGGTTGTGTTTCAGGGATTCAACAGACCAAAATGACAATTACTTGGAGGGAAAGAGAACATGAAGAACAAAACATTATTTCCTTAAAGTATTTGGGTATTTTAAGAGCCCTCAGAGACTGTGGATTGCTGAAGTACTTCAAAATATCGAGTATGAGGCAACATATGGAACTATTGGAATTTATTATTGGGGATCCAGTGATTGAGGAATTTATTATTGGGGATAAAGTAGTCCCAATTTTAGTGGAGGATATCTATTTTCTCATAGGTTTGTCAAGGAAAGGCCTACCCATTTCTCTCTCAGGGTCTGCTTTCGGAGGAGAGACAGTGAGAGATTATATATTGCAGTATTGGAATCCAGGGGCAGAGCCCAACAAGGATGGGAAAATAAACAACCATGATGTTCGTCATTTTCCATTGAGAACCATCTTATTCACGATCGAAAATATTGCTAGTACCGCTACACTACACGTAGCAAGAAAATCTTACATGCAATATACATTAGAGTGCATGGAACCAACAGTTTTCAACTGGACTAAAGTTGTACTCTCTCAAATGAAAGAACAACTGAGCAAGGAAAAGGGAGGAAGGAAGAAAAATTTCAACTATGGTTTGATCCTCATTTATTTTGCCTTAGAGTGGATTCCATTGATGCAACATCAGCATGTGACGCTGGGTATATCTAACCCTAGAGATCCAAGGATGTAGATATGGGTAGAACTGTTGGCTAGACATGTTGGTCAATCGACCATCATGTTCTTGACTGCATTCTTTCCCTGGTTCAGGTGATATATTATCGCCATCAATGACTATGCATATGCAGGCGTTGACTTCCAAGGAGATCCAGATTTAGTTTTACTAGAAGGTGCTCAGTGGGGTGAAATTGGTAAGAATGTTTTGACCGTATTTTTTTATTTTTCTAAGGTTTATACATGTTTCTGTATTTTAATTTTTTCCCAATACTAAACTAAAGTTTTGATGTATGCAAATGTAGGTCAAGTTCGACCAGTAGGATAGCCAGAGAAGGGAGCGGATGAGCCAGCAGATAGGGTTGTCAGGAGAGCAGTCCTTCGGGATTTGGATATGGTTGAGACTCTTGTTGAGCTTCAGCAACACATACAGGGGTTGACCTTCTATATTTCAGATTTCCGGATTGAACAGTTACCCATGCGACTGCAGCGCCATACTATTGGCGTTCCTAACCGTTGGATGTTGTTACTGTGTAGGATAGCTAGATCAGTAGCATATTATCATGAGCACCACTAGAACTAGTGTAATTTTGAGGTCTAAAATGGGCCTCCTAAGTAAATTATAAAATAATAGTGGAAATAATAAAATAATATTAGATTACATCATCAAATTTTAGAGGGAAAAAGGAAAAAAACTACTTTTTCAACTCATATTTTCAACTTATATCCCTATCAGTTTACTCAAATTTTGAGAGGAAACACTCGTTGGATGCATAATTTAATTCCTCGTCCAAGGAGTACCTATGTTTTATACTTTCGATGGACCCTTCTACACTAAAAATGAGGAATACAAGAAATACGTGATTGCAATCAAGTTTTTTCATGTATTTCTTTTTTTTTCGTGTAGCAGGGTGCATCGAAAGTATGCAACATGGGTACTCCTTGGATGAGGATTAAAAATTTACATCTAATCAGTACTCTTCCTAAAAATTTGAGTAAAACCTTAGGGAGATATGTTGAAAAAATTGTTTTATTATTTTATTATTTTTTAATCTTTTTACTTTTTCGCCCAAAAAATGTTGAATCATCACCCATGGTTGACATCATCATCTTCAATCCTATTGGTTCTTATAAAGTTTATTTTGGTTGTACATTTTTCTTAGGAGGCCAATTTTAGACCTTAAAAGTTCTCTAATGTTTACTTTTGACATGTTGCATACATTCGAGGTCATATGACCTGTTGTCGACAATGGTTGTCTCTCCTAGAGACAGCCTAGAGTTGCTATAGACCAGTGCCTAGGACATCTTAGCATAGAAGGGGGCATATAATAAAACTTGGGTGTCAATCCAAAGGCTCTCCTACTATCTCTTGGAATCAAGGAAATTAATTTAAATGGGACCAGAACTTACAGAAACTGCCACAAGGAAAGTAATGTTGTAGAGACAAGATGCAAAACTCCAGTATAAAAGCATCAGACAGCTAAGAGACAATTTACTGTAGAGAGGGCCGATTCAAGTAATATGCAACAGAACTCAAATATCAGAGGGTGTATGCAGTGAAATAAATATAAGAAGATATTAGTTATCTTTGTTCTGATACCCAGATACACAACAGAACCATATATGGGCTTACTAATCTAAGAATCCATACATGACAATGGCGTTTTAAAAACACCCTCCCAAAACAACTAATATAGCAGAAAGATGGATGAAATGAACATGGAATATTATATCATGCCTGAGCCATATTTAAAGCGCTTGACTGATCCAAGTATGGGTATCAACTAGGATAAATCCTTACCTAAAATCAGTGAGCCACTCGCATTCCAGTACATGATACAAGAAGATGGATAAAATGAAATGTTGTATTAAACACATAAAGAAAGTTACATACTGTGGTATACCAAAGACCAGAATCCTCTAATATGGGTAGAAATCCTCCTCACTGAGACCCTACGAGCTCTGAGTCTTCATATAAGAGTTTTTACAAAGTGTATACACAAAATGCCTTTCACTGCACAATTCTCTGATAAAAATCTGGAACCCCTTCAATGTCTTTCTTTTTGGTTTTTATAGAGGAAGAAGAAGAAAACTCATAAAAGAAGTAGGTAAAGACATTTAATTGACTCATTAAACAATTGGTGAAAAAGATGACCGCCCATGCTGTTTGGCGGCCCTAGGATGCTGTTGGTACTTTGTGGCGGCTTCATGAAGTAAATGTTGTAGGTGCGAATTTCTCCAAGGGTAAGGTATGAATAATAAAATATGTAACACTCTATACTTTCCTGGGAAAAAAATCTATTGAAGATAAACTTGGAGGATATGATTTTATGCACTTGTACTCTTTGCCTTCAGAATGCTGAATTGCTACTTAAAATCTTCAGCTCCAGATGTTGAATTCCTTGCCCTCTGACTGATACTTTTTGTCATATCATTAATAGCTCCGTCTGTGAAAAATATATGTTTTAAATTTCTCTGGAGGGTTTTGGGTAGACTTTTACCATGGCTTCTTTAATGAAAGCCCTGTCACGGCAACCAGGGAAAATTTTAAGAACCCCCCTAAATTTATATGTATAATAAATGGGCGAATCCCCATGATACATAGGAAAAAAGGAAGGCGATTTTATTAATAATATAATATGCATATATAATTTTTTTGGCGAATCTCTCACGAGATTATATTATCTTGTACAATCATGGCGAATCACCAGTACAAATGGCAAATCACTAGTACAAAATGGCGAATTGTTGTCTAGTGGAGTTCGGGGTGTTGGTTCCAATGAAGATATGGTAGTTGTACCAGGAGTTGAAGGAAGCGAACCACCAAGACCAAGCAGGGCACATGGTGACTCGTGAGGGAAGTAGTTCTCGTGCAGTTTGGAAAACGTGTTCTAGTTCTACTAAGCATAGTGTTACTGCTCATGCTACTACTAGCACTGTTATTGAGGTTGGAGAGGAGTTTGAAGAAGCATGGAAGGTAGAAGTGGTGGATAATTAAAAAGAGAAACCCATGATGGGCTCCATTTTGCCCTTTGGTATTTGGGCCTGCAATATCTTCCCTCCATTGAAGGAACAATTAACCGTTCAACCAACAATCAACTTGACTAAGTTGATTAGGTACGAGTCAACTTAGACTAATATTCAAAAATATGCTTTGTAGTATCCCATATTTATCACACTAATGCTACACAACATTGAACATTTGCACCCAACTCTCATGCATGCACACAAAATTTTCATTAACATCTATAACCCTAACCAAGTGAGAATTGATCAACAATTTGCACCAAAGTTTGTTATAGTGTTGAAAGTTCATAAGAAATTTAGATCCATGGTACCTTTAATAAATTTTGAGATAACATCCACAAATTCGACCACAATAGAGAAAACTTATGATAAATTTTAAACCTACAAAAATTAGGATTCATGTTCCTAGGAACGATCATAAGAAGTTGACATATAGGTCGAGTTTTGAGCCTTGACACATTGATAATGCAATGTCTTAGGTCAAAACTCACACATTGAAAACTCGTCAATGAAGAGAAGAAAATATCATTATGAATTACACATACTTCAAACTTCTTACCAAATTCTACTTAGTTGTCTGCAACTCAGCTATACATAATCTTATAGTAAATACAAATTCCACAAATCCTTCTTCACATAGCTAATAAATGGCCATTGGAAGAGCATCCCTTATATAATAGTAATAGTAGCAATCAATAGATTATTTCATATTGAACTTCATAGCCATAGCACTCCTATGTATTGTATCATGTTCACTTTTATAGCTTGTACTTTCTCTCTCTGTTGAATTTGAAGAATAATAAGAAGATTTGATCAAAGGGTTTTTCCCACATTGGAGTTTTTCCCTGGCATCCGCCAAAATATTGTATCCTCTTGTCTTGGCTTGTCTTCTAGTTATTTTCTTATGTTCTATCAACAGATATTGTCAATGTTAGTATGATTTCTAAATAGGAAATTGAATTGGGCTAAAATATTGAAGTAAATTACTCCAAGCATAGAAAATACCATTGTTAACTAAAAATTAACACATTTTTTTATTAATATGTTTCGACATTAATTAAAATTCGTTTTAGATCCAAAAATATAGGATCCAATCAACCCAAAATAGGAACATAAATTATTATGACAATAGTTATCTCATGATCCTCCGGATGATCTTGAGCTCCATGTGGAAATAAAGCCATTTATTGGACACACATCACCATTCAATCTAACAAACTAAATTCTCTAGAAATTACCAAGGTAAAATCAGAAAATTAAATTATGCCCCTACATCAAGACATGACCGTCTAAAAATTAAATGACCATCTAACAAGTGGAGCATAAAATGTTTTTACAAATGCGGGTTCTCTTTGTGCTTTCGATGTGGTATCCTCAACAACTACTTGATATGGCCAGTCATCATATATGAACAAGGTCTTTATGATTATATCAACTAATAGTGATGCACACTAAATATTGACTTCTCCTACACATTCATAGTAATTAGTTCTTTGCAAAAAATAACAATAAAAATATAATTCAACAAGAAATGAGGAATTACAATATGAAAAAATTATCCAAATGATGTTAGTGTGAAAAAATTAATCCAAATGGAAAAATATTATCCACATCAATGCCAAATTTAATATATAATAGGTTAACTCTAAGATGGAACAAGAAAAAATATTAGAACAAAGAAAGGGTTTCCAAGTTCTACTATGGCCCATTAGAACTAAGAAACCATAGTAGAACAAAGAAAGGGTTTCCAAATTGCATTCAGAATTTTAGAAGCAACATCATTTTTGTGTTTGCACATTCTTTATAAAATAAGACAAATCAACAAGGTGAGAAATAAATTGTTCCTGATGAGAAAAAAATTTCGGTTGTTCTATGTGCTTCTTTGCTATGTTTGTTATATTAATTAAATTTCATATTTATGTTGAATATATTTATATTTTAAGTTATTTGTCCATTTTTTATAGGTTGCACTCAAAGTTTAACAATCATAACTCATAATCATCCTTTCATCCCAAGTGAAACCTAGCAATAGTGCATGTTACTCCAGTTATGGAGACCAAAGACCTAGGTATAACACAATAAATACTAATAGATAATGAGCATGTTGACAAAATCGATAAATAAGAGTTATATATTGTAGTTCTTTAAATTGAACAAGCTGATGGCTATTATTGAACCATGTGATTTAACTCACCCAATCAGAAACAACTAAGATGGTGCTTTCATAACAAACACATGTAGTGAAGAGTGCCTTCTGAGATTAACCTAACCTTCTTTACCTTCATTAAAATCATCATTAATTATTTTAAAATGCATGTCAACTAATGATGCATCTACTATTAGGTTCTTTTGCACAAAAGTTTCGCTTGTAACAATATATATTTTAGATATCTCATTTCTTGAATATCAATTTTTGATATGGGCTAGAAGTGGAGCCATGTGAGAAATGTTGAATGGTTCTTTTAAGTGAGCTAGACACCAAACTTGCTGTAGTGAATCAAAGAGCATAATCTCAACTGACTTTGTATTAAAGCTCCAATGTTTAACAGAATTCCTGTTAATCTCATTCTCTTTAAACAGTGAAGGCCACTCTATTTATGCAAGTAACTGTGATATTTGTATATAGGGTTACCTAATCATCCTAATAAGGGCTCCAAGATACAAATGCACCGCTTATAACTAAGGCATTTGCAAATAAATTCATTTAGGATGGGACACTTTCAACATAGAAATCAAGGATAACATGTACTGTACCTAGCTCTACAATTTGTCTTGTCTGAGAGTAATGCCACTCTGCCTGAACAGAGATACCTTAACAATTCCCTTAAATATCTCAACATATTCTCATGAAGGAAGAAGTGGCCTTCCGCTCAAGGATTCCTCGTCCTCATAAGAAATATCCTTTTGGGAATTTTTATACTGATAGCAGCTGGCTAAGAACATGTAAATGCAGAGATTGATCGTAGTGTTGCACTCAGAGAGGCTAGAAGCCAATAAAAGTAGTCTAAATGAGCTCTGTTCAAGTTGTTTGTGAACCAACAACCCCCCTTGCTTCTGCAACTAACCTTCTCAGTAACTAAAATAAGGAAGCTGCTAATGAAACTAGAAACTCCTACAACACTCAAATTCACAGCAATACCCAGGATTTTCATAGTGTCTGGCATCTGATCTTAAAAGTATTCTTGCATTCCTACCATTACAAATACATCCGCTCTGCCAAATAGCACATATTGTGGAAGCAGCAGAAAAATGCTCAAGGGAATTGTTGCATTGGGCAGGTCTATCAGTCCATTGTCCTTTTCTACCTCGATTCTTCTAATCTCTATTAATGCAGCAACAATCATTGATATAATGGAGAAAAACATGCCAGTGCCTATCCTTTGCAACATAGTAATCCCCCGTTCATTCCCTGTCAAGCGCCTTGTGATTGGAACAAAGATGCGGTCATAAACAGGCACCAATAGGAGAATAGATAGGCTAGTAAAACACTGTAAGCTTACAGTAGGGATCTCAAAATGTGTTCCAATATTTCTATCCATTGTGCTCCCCTATTTTGTGAAAAATGTTGAATATTGTGCAAAGACAACCCCATACATCAAACATGCCATCCAAATTGGTAACAACCCAAGAACATCTTTCACCTCTTCAACCTCTTAGACTGTGCATAGTCGCCAATTGAAGGTTGTTTTACACTCATTGTCCAACTCATCTTCAACTGTATCTTTGTCAAGAAACCTTAAAAATGAGAATGAGGATATGCATCACAAATATCTTAGTTCATCTAAAATTGAACATAACAAAGTGCAATCCACAAAAAGCAACAAGGAAAAGACTGAAATAAAATATAAATATGACTTAAGGATAGACTATACCTTACCCGTGGTCAGGAAGTAGCTATATCCTATACTATATCCTTAAACTAAATTTTCAGTCCACCCTCTTCCTACAAAATATTATTTCAATTACCAAGAATTTCAATATTTTCCATGTCAAATGGAAAAACCACTATGACTCCAACAAATTGAGTCACGACATTGGCCACTTTTAGCAATGTACGACAAATTTTGTGGCAATTATTTCCCACAGGTTTGTACTAATAAATTCAATATAACTAGATGTAAATTGAGCAAGTCTAGAGAGGAATTACCTAAACTAATCAGTACGCAATTGCTGTCTTCTTGGTCCAAAAATCAAAAATTATTTTTCTTCAATGCAATCTACGTTATTTTCTTCTTGATAGGTGGAAACGCTCCATTTGTAAAATGTTGCAACAAAGACATGGACAATTCGAGTAAGAGGACTACCACCAGGTAGTTTATGCCAGTAAATTTTTTTCCAACACAAGAAGATAAACAGTGCTATTGCCATAGTCACAATAGGAATGCCAAATCCTAGGTCCCATCCTATGTCGTCCTGAATATATGTGAGTACAACAAATCCTGTAAGAGTACCAATGCAAATACTAAAATAGCACCAATTAAAGAATGAACTCTTGCACTTATTCTGTTCCAGGTCATCCTCATCAAACTGATCGGCACCAAATGCTTATAAATAGGGTTTGAAGCCTCCTTGACCCGAAGCAACCAAATAGATTGAGACGAAGAAAATCCCAGCCTGCTTTAGACTCGTCAAAGAGGCGGACAAAGTGGCCAATATAAATCACTGTAACAATCCATCTCATGTAGTGTTTATTAGTAGGATTCCATGCACGAGATTAAAGAAGAAAAGGAACAATCATTTTCAAACCCTATTGTCCTTTTAAACATGGGTTCAATTCAACCAAATATATAGAAAAATCTTCCTGTGTCCATTGAAATTTGCACGAATCCACTGGAAAACAATTATAAAGATACTAAATTATCCATTGTTTAATGCTGGAACACCAAAAAAAATATAAACCAATGGGATGTCATCAAGCCATAAAATAGCATTCAGAATTTTAGAAGCAACATCATTTCTGTGTTTGCACATTCTTTATAAAAGAAGACAAATCAACAAGGTGAGAAAGAATTCATTCCTGATGAGAAAAAAATCTTGGTTGTTGTATGTGCTTCTTTGCTATGGTTGTTATACTAATTAAATTTCATCTTTATGTTGAAGATATTTACATTGTAAATTATTTGTCCATTTGTTATAGGTTGCACTCAAAGTTTAACAATCATAACTCATAATCATCCTTTCAACCCAAGTGAAACCTAGCAATAGTGCATGTTACTCCGGTTATGGAGACCAAAGACCTAGGTATAACACAATAAATACTAATAGATAATGAGCATGTTGACAAAATCGATAAATGAGAGTTATATATTGTAGTTCTTTAAATTGAACAAGCTCATGGCTATTATTGAACCATGTGATTTAACTCACCCAATCAGAACCAACTAAGATGGTGCTTTCATAACAAACACAAGTAGTGAAGAGTGCCTTCTTAGATTAACCTTACCTTCTTTACCTTCATTAAAATCATCCTTAATTATTTTAAAATGCATGTTAACTAATTATGCATCTACCATTAGGTTCGTTTGCACAATAGCTTCACTTGTAACCATATATATTTTAGATATCTCATTTCTTCAATACCAATTTTTGATATGGGCTAGAAGTGAAGCCATGTGAGAAACGTTGAATGGTTCTTTTAAGTGAGCTAGATACCAAACTTGCTGTAGTGAATCAAAGAGAATAATCTCATCTAAATTTGTATTAAAGCTCCAATGTTTAACATAATTCCTGTTAATCTCATTCTCTTTAAACAGTGAAGGCCACTCTCTTTACGCAAGTAACTGTGATATTTGTATATAGGGTTACCTAATCATCCTAATAAGGGCTCCAAGATACAAATGCACCACTTATAACTAAGGAATTTGCAAATAAACAGTCATTTATGATCGGACACTTTCAACATAGAAATCAAGGATAGCATGTACTGTACCTAGCTCTACAATTTGTCTTTCCTGAGAGTAATTCCACTCTGCCTGAATAGAGATGCCTTAAAAATTCCCTTAAATATCTCAAAATATGCTCATGAAGGAAGAAGTGGCCTTCCGCTCAAGGATTCCTCGTCCTCATAAGAAACATCCTTTTGGGCATTTTTATACTGATAGCAGCTGGCTAAGAACATGTAAATGCAGAGATTGATCGTAGTGTCACACTCAGAGAGGCTAGAAGCCAATAAAAGTAGTCTAAATGAGCTTTGTTCAAGTTGTTTGTGAACCAGCAACCCCCCTTGCTTCTGCAACTAACATTCTAAGTAACGGAAATAAGGTTTAGGCATTCTGTTTAGGCAGGGAACCTGGTGGTTTCCAGAAATGTACTACTTTTTGACCATGGAGATGGATGAGAAGAATGCTGGCAGGCAACCTACTACTGTGTAGCAGTGTGACTGATCTTGCTTATCTCATCAAGGCCTACAAAAAAACCTATGGTGGCCACCAACTAAATACAAGGGTTAATCTTAGCCTAATAAAAAATTGCAAGCATATAATTAATTACTTTCCTTCGGATAATGATGTGTACTTGGGTCTTTTGGTGGTTTTCTTTAGCAAATTTAGCAAATATTATTGGTTTCTTTCAAATTTTGAATGAGGTGTAGTTGTTGCATCTTACTTGGTCAATGGAAATTTATGTATGTAGTCTATGCTAAATAGTCCATCCTCAAACTTGTTCGATTCTAGAAGGACAGGCTGGTCTTTTGCGACAAAATTTTCTACACAATCGAGATCAAACCCTGTTTTCCATCACTCTGGTGAGGATTCATTTGATATGTAATGTGTTTCAAGGATATATTTAATAAGCATGATTAGCTTCAAGAAAAAAACTGACAATGTATTTCATGCATTAAATTAGGCAGTATACAGAGATTGAATAATGTGCATGGTAATTACGGTATGCCAAACATGCCGACCTCTATATCTACATGCAATTCGAGATTTGGAGGACTTCCCTCTAGCGGAGTCCATCAACCCTCTGGGAGCCTTTCTACTAGATGCTTTGCATCAAACAACCTTCCAGTTGCTCTCTCCCAGGTCTTCTTGTTCTAGTTATGATGGTGTGCTCAATAGGTCAATTTTGCTGTGGTTAGTAGATAATTTTCTGATTTCCCATGGAACTACTTTGTTGAATGTTTACTAGAAACAAAATATTTTTACCTTCTGCAATATTTCATGACTTTTATCTATATGACATATTTGGTACTAGAATTTATCACATGGTGGATTGCATGGCCATACAGGGATAACAAACCGAGGAGGTACTATTCTAGTAATAATTTATTATGTTCACTATTAGTATGAACAACAAAATATTATTTTTTAGTACTAGCATGAATGGGATTGGCACGTACGCTCAAGGCTCATTCCTTGTTTCAGTAGTAATTTTGATCATGATGCAAACTATTCTGGGATCATGAGTATCTCCTCTTACAAGCAATGCAGGGCCTAGGATAAAAAGATATATTGGAAACATTATGGGTGCAGCTGGAGCTAACCTTGGGAGGACCATAAATCTTAGTGCTGGACAAATTCATGTATCAGGATCGAGTAACGCTAGAGCTGGAGGTATTGGAGTACAAGGGCTTGGTAGACCAATGAACAATGTTGCCCAACAAGGTTTGTTATCATAAATTATAAGCATGCTAAAACATATTGAACACTGTTGGTTATAACTTGAATTTAAAAGTCTCTTCTTTATTTTGTGAGCTTGTGCTCAGCTTTGGTTTGCTATTTCTTGCAATTTTGGTCCATAACCAGAACAGATCATTGGCAAGTGAACAAAAGTTGATGAAGTTAGTCGAAATGTGAAACACCTAATTTTAAACATACAGTTGCTAATATGGGTCAATGTTTTATGATCTAGTCATATACTTGAAAAAGGCATTGTCTAACTATTATACGTTTTGGAGTTTTTGGTCGCAATTCAATGAAACAATTTTAAGTTAATTCGTGATATTTTGTTGTTTAAAATGTGTTTTTGAGTGCATATATAGATTCCACACCCTGAAAGTCTCCTGCGGCACTCATATTGAGGAGAGTTCACAGCTCATACTTGTGATTGCAATAAATCCCGGCCAGATTTTGGGCAAATTCTGACTGTAAAATATGCCTAAAAAAGCTCCAAAATATATAATAGATAGACTACAACCTTGAAAAGTGGTTGGATTGTACCTTGTTAGCCCCCCTACGAAATTTTTGACAAGCAATAGGGGGCTAAATTGTTCCTGAGTCTTCAAGGAATGCATTTCCTCTGAAAACACAGTCTGCTTGAAGCCTCTATGTGTCTTTTATCCTTTGATAAAATCCCCTCTGTTGATTCCCCTTTTAAAGCCTCTCTGCTATGTGAAGAAATGCCCGAAGGCCCCCTTTTCCCTCTTATTTCACCCCCAATTAACCTCTATTTCATCCCCCTTGTCTTCCCGTTCTATTTCCCTTCTTACCCTTCAAATTCTCCCCAAAATCCCCTTTAAATCCCTCCCCTAACCTTTGTTGGCCTTTTTCCTCCCTTACTCCTCTATCGTTCCCTTCCTTGGCCTTCAAATTCTATTTAAATGGGCCAAAACCCACTTTCCGACCATATAATAGGGCTTAGCCCCTCTACTGCAAGCCCCTTCAACCACTTCCCCACATATGTCTATCACCCAAGACCAAGCGCTTAAGCCTTGGGGGCCAATCGCAATCGAAACCGTCGGGCGGGTGCAATCCTTTGTAAACATCGTAAAAGCTCCGATGCGATTTTTTATAACGTTAAGTCTGGTGATGCCTTTTCCACCGTTGATCTGCTTCGATCGAATGGTTGAGCGCTAATCGCATCCCCTCGCCCAATCGCAATCGCAGCTCTCATGTTGTAACCCCCGATTGATCGCAAGTCCTTCTCCCGATCCCCCGATCGCACTGCCCCTCCAATTACATCTGAGCCGTTGATATGGACCCGAGATCAACGATCAGCGCTCAATCGCAAACCCCCCTTCCAGTTGCAATCGCAAGCCTTCCCCACTGTCTCTCGATTTAATCCTAGCCGTCCATCCTCCCGCAGATCCGACGGTCACCGCAGCTCCCGATCGCGCCCTCCCTCTGATTTAACGTGAGCCGTTGATCTGGCCTTCGGATCTAACGGTCAGCACTCAATCGCAAGCCCCTCTCCGATCGCAATCGCAAACCGTTTCGTCTGACTCCCGATTGCGATCTCCCGATTCAATCTGGGCCGTCCATTCTCCTGTTGATCCGACAGCCATCGCACTTCCCATTTCCTCCGATTGCAAGTCTCCCTGCCTTTGCCCGATTGAATCCTAGCCGTCCATCCTTTCCAGATCTGACAGTTCAGGTTTAATCGCCTTCCGCTCCGCCGCCCCTCTCCATCTCCCTCCGATTAAATGTGGACCGTCGATCTGATCCCAGATCCGACGGTTGGTGTTTAATCGCAACATCTCTCCAAATCGCAATCGGAACTTTTGGAATGTGTGTTGCGATTGACTCTCGCTCCAGCCTCCGATTGCGATTGTTGTGATTAGATCTTCGCCGTCCATCTCCCGTGAAAATCTAATGGTCTAGATCTAATCGCCCTCCACCGTGACCGGGTCCCACATTCACGCCTCCGTGTGTTGTTTTTTCGCGTTTCCCTGTGTAATTCGCCCAAACGCTAAACTTTGGGTTTTACACTGTGCGTTCATTTCTCCACTGTTTCCACTATTTCTCCATCGCTCCACCATCTCTCCACCTCCACAGCATTTCTCCACCACTGCCCGGTTTATAATATGTTTATTTTACAGCACAGACAACACAGAGATGGCCAGTTCAGCATTGCCAGCGACCAGCAGAAGGAATTCAAAGGGGGTTGGTGCCTGTTATTAATGAAATTAAATGTTTTGCCCCGTATTCAAAGGACCAAGGTGCAGTTGAAGACTAATGCACACACAACAAGTCTTATCTGTGTGTATTCCAGCAGAGCGTTTTCTCCAGGACAGACATCTACCTACAGCGCCCCCATATCTCCTCGAGCCCTGAAACGGTTGATTATACTGACAGAGCTTTTAAAGACTGTCCAAACAGAAGTGATGGAGGTATGGAGAGTCTTGCAGTTTCCCTATCCATGTCATTCATTCCAGAGGGCTGCACAAAGTCCTAGACCACCATAAGGACTTCAAGAAAACACCAGAGGTCAAAATCGACCTGACAGAGACCTCCGAATCAGTCTTAGAGTACCTACAGCATTGCAGACAGCCATTAAGCAGCATGGGCATGGACACCTCCACCGATTCTGTCTTAATGAGATCAATTCAATGTTCATCTACCTCTGTTTTCTCTCTTCTCCTATAAGAATTCCCAAGAACGAATTGTAATGGTTGTTGTTGTTGTTGCCTTGTTGGGCATTTTCTGTTAGAGGGATTCATTTCGACTGTTAGGACAGTCTTGGGAGGGAGTAGCAGATTAGTATTGTGTAATAGGCTGGGAGGAAATTCTGGATTGTATCAGCCATTGAGCTCAAATGTACATGACTGGTTTTGCATTATTAATCAAGCATATTTCACAGGATCCTGGTCTATTACTATTGGTGATGTTTCCTCACTTTGTTATTACATTTTCATACTGTTCCATGTTCTTCTGGTAGGCAACAGAAGTATAACATAGGATTCACCCTTGTTTGGTGCCCTATGTTTTCTGCTCTCCCTACCTTTATGTTTTCTGCTTTATGTGCTATCTGAGAATTGTTTTTAGTTGATTTAACCAGTGTAGTGGATGATATTGCCTACTCTCCGATGTATGAATTAAATGGATCAGTTCTTAGATGTTCTTGTTAGGTTTAACCTGGAAGGTTTGGGAACACTGGGGATGAGTGTTAGCCATGTCCACTAGGATCCTTGCGCGACCAGCTGGCCCTTCTAAGATCCCTCTTGTTAAACTTATCTTTGTTTGTCCCTTGGAGTTGCTAAAGCAGACCTGGAGTTAAATGACCTCTAGTCTGATCTATAAGCAACCCCTTTGTCCCTCTTTGAGAGCTGCCTTTGAGTATGTCCAAGCAGGTCTGGAGTTAAATGACCTCTGACCTGATCTATAGACAGAAATTGGGTTGTCTTTCCTTCTTTCACCTTCTTCCTTAATGTTCCATTCCATCATCTATCTAAAAGATCCTTTAGTATAGATGACTTGCCCTTTGGAAGCCTTGGCTAGTGGATGCAAGTAATTTCCCTTTCATGACTCCATAGCCCAATGGTTGGCACTGTCTTGGCCTATCCTCTTTGCTGAAGCCTCCTGCTGTTTTGTTCCCTTTCTCCCATTACTTTCTCAGCCTATGATCTCCTAACCAACCCAGCAACCCTTCAACCAAATTATTTTAAAACCCCTTGTGCTTCATAACTAGCCTAACATCTCATTTTGAGCTTCAAAGATATATCATTCTTTGCTCTATTTGGAGAGATCCCTCTCCGGGTCCAGGAGGGCTAGATCCTTGGGCCCAAAAGTGGTTCTGATGTTGTCTCATCTTTTGGTCTTGCCAATCTAGCCAAAACATGGGAACCCCAACATACCTCATATGGTACACACAAGAAGAAATTTCATGCATGAGTTGTACTGTACATAGGCATTCTCCACCACTAGATAACAGTAAGAGAACATGTTGGCAAGAACATAAATTGTGTGGTAGAGGAAAAGAAAATAGAAATGATGATGACACCAATAAAAACAATAGACACGAGGTATTCCTCTATTCTATATTTCCCTTTATTATTTCCTGCATATTTTTTCACCTATCACACCAAGCAATAATTCTTTGGGATATCCTATCTGTTCCCTTATTCATTATTTGAAAGCTCCAGTGGTGTACAGTACAATAAATTCACAGTTTGCCTATGTACATTTTAAAATTGTTCCTAAGCATTCTCCAATCTGAAAAAATGGACTAGGTCAGTTAATTCTATCTGATAAAACGCACTGCACAGATAAATAGTTGAATCTGTTGCACGATTTCTTTCCTACCAGATAAAAATGACCCTATGAAAATGAAAAAATCGGTGCCTAAACTTCAAAACTAACCCCCATGCCCCAAAAAAGCAAGTTGCACATCATATACCTGGTCAAAAACTAATTCCTCCTCAGAATTCCCTTCTTGCAACAGCTCCCCCTCCTCAGCATCAAAATCCTCAGACCTTGATCTCTCAGTACACTCTTGTTTTCTTCTCATGCTAGCTGTCATAACCTGCTTGAATTCGTCAACCATTTTCTTATTCTTCCCAGGTTCAAGCAACAAACCCGAAATCTGCACATCAGCAAAATCCCAAAAGCAGTACTTAAAAGTTATATAGCATTCAATAAAATGTAACTACTAAACCCTATCTTGTACAAGAGAAAAAGAAGCCAAAACTGAACTAAAATTAAACAAAAAACCTTTACACATAAAGACATTTGGGCTAGAATCATAGCTTGCCACATATAAAGAGAGAATTATAAATCTTCTCAGCTTTATATGCTGAAATTTTTTATTTTAGGATAACTAAGATCTTGTAAGTTCTTTCTAACAGGTTTGCATTGCTCCTTGCAAGGAAGAAAAAAATGGCACGGTTTTAAGGGAAAGGAAATATTAATTTGATTTAAGCCAATCGATCATGTCTACTTATTGACATAATCCTAAGCAGTAAGAAGAGTTAAAACTAGGCACAAAAAGACAGTAAAGAACCCAAACAAACACATTAACCTAAGTTGAACTTGAACAAAAGCTTTAAACTACAACTTCAGGGCCTTATAACCGCCTCAGCCCTTTTGAAAAAATTATGAAGTTCTGGAATAACTCATGTCCTGTGGTTTCCTTCTGATAAAATGAGGCAAATACTTGTAGGGGAAAAAAAAATACCACACAATTCTAATAATTTATAAGGAATGTTATGTTATTTTTCAGCTAATCAATCTTGACCAATTGTTGGCTGAGTCCTGACCCACAGAAAATTTTTATGACCTATCCAATCCAAAAAAGGCTAAAAGGAAGCTCCTACAATTGCTGAAAATATGTATAATGTTCTTCACAAATGTTAATGTTGAAGAAAACTTCCTCAGGTCCTATCAACAAGGAAAAAATGTTATTTTCACAATGCAGTTTTGATGGA
The DNA here is from genome assembly GCA_034641835.2 of Pinus albicaulis. Taxonomy (NCBI): domain Eukaryota; kingdom Viridiplantae; phylum Streptophyta; class Pinopsida; order Pinales; family Pinaceae; genus Pinus; species Pinus albicaulis. The sequence goes on along the minus strand of CM076572.1, from coordinate 225,656,985 downwards.
GTAGAATTCATGGTCACCTACAGAAAGAATAACAAATCATAGCCCCCTTCAAATGACATAACGTTGTCAAACTTGACGGGAAAGTGAATAGAGCCCATTCAAAACAAAAAAGACACAAGTAGATACTCCTCTTTAGTCATTTCATTTCCTGTGTGACCTAGAGTTTTTTGGATACTTCCTAGATTATTATCCTCAAATATTATTATTTCCTTATTGCATAAACTTATGTACTTTGTCTGCATCCCATGATAGGGGAAAGTAGATGCATGCATATGCATCTTAGATCTTATACATTGGACTATCTTAATAAAATCCACAGCTAAGAAAAAGAAAATAGAATAAGACAAAGGAAAGTACCATGCTCCGTAACAAAGCTTATAAAATAGTGTTTAATTTGCAATGGGATACAATCTAAGTTCTAACTAGATAAGTAAGTTAACCTAAATACTAAATCCAAATAAAATTCAGTTGCATCCATAGAAACCAATTTTTGGTTGCCAAATTCCCTGGAATTACTAGAAAAAAGAATTATGCCCACTTTGAATCTTCTTAAGACCACTGGAAATTCTCCACACCATGAATATTTTAATCCATAGAAGGCTAACAAATTAGAGGCCTACAATTGTGACCAAAAGAAACAATAGTACAATTCAAAAAAAACTAAAATCCTTCACGAGCATAGTCACAATAAAGCAAAGCCTTCATTAGCATATTCACAATAAAGCAAAGCCTCCACAAGCTTGCACCCAGGTTAAAGGAAATAATACCTTTCTGACAGCACAGGCACTCTTGATATGGAATCATCATTAAAGCTAAAAGAAGATAAACACTATAGACAACTTCCTTGAAGAAAATAAAGTATGCAATATCTGGCACTGGACAGGTAACCAACATAGGCAGTGAAGTAAATAAAGTGAATATCCCATATAATATTTATTGTTGCATTAAAATTGCGTTATCACTTGAATGCATTCATTTAGTGAGCTTAACATATTTGTAAGCACCTCTGTTCCTGGTTCCTGGTAAGCCACATAAACTGTGTCAGCTCCAATCGAGTGCAAATAGACATTATCAAGAGGCGTTGAAATCATATATCTTTAAGCTAATGAACTATACATAATGAAAAGTTTGAAAATTTTAAAAGAGCTTGTTTTCTCACCTTATGTAATGCTTCAACAAGGGATGAAATAATATAGTCTGAGGGTTGCTTAACATATGACTCATTACATCCTTGTGCTTGTCCTTTATCCATGGGCAATTTTCCAGCTCGGAGAAGTTCTGGCATGCATGTTTAAAAGAACAACTGGTGATAAGTTTCTGGACATCTTTGACTCCAATATATTTGTCCTCCATTAGAGACAATATATAAAATACCTTAAACTACATCCATCCGAACTTCCTCGTGAAAATAGAACTTCAATAATGGAACAAGAATTGGCACAAGCTGTCATCAAACCAAAATTGGTTACATAATTTAATAAAGAAAAGTGTCACCTACATTTACTAACAATGATTAATTCCATCAAATACCTACCCAATCCATGGATAGAATCCTTCTTTCAATTCATCATCATAACAACAAAGCATGTTACATGCAGTAACCTTTTCTTCCAGTACACTTGTTTGGATCCCTATCCTTTTGTCCCCAATAGTGATGGTCTCCACACTGTAGTTCAAAAAAATTAGTAAGGGTATCATATTTCAATAGAACATACTTTATGAACACATTTTGTAGAATGGCATTCAAAACAACATCGGAGATGCCCTTCACAGCAAAAGATTCTAAACCTATGAGTTATATATAAAACATTCATTCTGCATCATAGATCTAAGTAAATTAGTGGATCAGCAACTGCAACCAGCTTAGATTCCATCAGTTTCTCATTTTGAAATAGACATAAGATATATGTAAAGACATATGTACCATACTACAGAAAAAGGGTAGGGTTCAACTGCAAGCAGCTCAGATTTATTTGGTTTCTTCCAGACAACAGTTCAACAGCACCAAACTCCAATTCCTACAATGCAATCGCAATTGTTTCCTTGATCATTTCTCTCTTGAAATTAATTTCCATCGACTTGCCGTGACAGGATGCATATCAGCTTCTTTGATGTAATATTTTTGGAAAACAAAAGCAGCACAGTATGACCTACTTGTTTATCTTCTGTTTATTGTTTCTTACAAAGATGATGGCTTTAAAATGAAGAGGCTCTCTTTTAATCGTGTCAATTTGTAGGTTTGTAATTCAATGATATTTATAAGACAAATGTTACTAATAAATTTGAACATCAGAAGCTAAGATAATATGATGATACCAGTAGTTAATTTGCATTTCAGAATTAACTACTGGTTTATTCCTCTAGTTACTTGAAGCTCTTGATGATGATACCAGTGTAGACATAAAAATTATAAATATAAGATTCTTGCTGCTGTTATAAATACAAGTCATTGCATAAGAAATACTGGAGATGGGTATGCTGAAATACAAGTCTGCTAACCTCTGGGCAACAAATGCCCAGCTAGTGCTAATACCATAACGTAAAATTAAATAGGATACATACCCTCTAGTAAGGTTATTGATATACCTCGACATGCTAATTCTCAATGATACTGGTTAGATGCTTCAAGATATATCTTTGATTAATCCGGTTGCCCAATGCCCAATTTAAAGGGTTTCTAGTCTTTACCAGGGATATTTTCAACAGCAACTCAAAGACCTGATTTGAAACTAAATCTAACATGATCAGATTTGAAAGCATACGAAAAAACAGTTTGTGTTTTGTTCTTAGCTCAATACATGAGCAGTTGAAAGACTGGATAAATTCATTAGTACTAGCCCTTCCCTAGAAAGGGGAAATGCAAATTAATGCAAAATCATGAGAGAATGAAATTCAGTGATTTTGTTGAATCTAAGCACAACAGGAAGTCGATGAATTGAAAAAATGGAACAACCTTCGTACATTTCATCTGGATTGAACTTTGTAGGTTCAGTTGCAAGTATCTTGTAAAATTTCTTGTCTATCTCAACAAAGGATTCATTATATAAAATTTGAAAGTTTTATCCCTTGCAGCCTACAGGTGTAGATCATATCTAAGGCTCAATGCTATCAGTAAAGTTGCATACTAAAAGCCAGGCCAACTGGGCCCTGGTTCACTGGTGAGGTCAATAGAATATTAAGCCAGCACCATGGATCTATTCAACTCGGTGGTCTGGCTTAGCCAAATAGGATGCACTTTAAAGGGACGATGCCAGGTGCAAGTCCAGGGAAATTTTGGTGGAATAGTTACACCTCTGATCCTGCACTTAGAGTGAAACAAAATCCTCTATATGTGGTGCAACGCTTTTAATGGTAAAAAATAATAAAACCATAAATTTGTAAAATAGTTGACAGAAGATTCACTAAAGACAAATTCCATGCATAAAAATCTCAGGGTGGACAAAAGAATACAGAGACACACCTGAAAAATTCCTGCAAAAGAGATGCTCCATCCATGAGTCGTTGTGAGAGGCACAATGGAAATAGACATTACAATTCTATTGGCATTAAAAAGTGACAACCGCAGAGCCATCATGACAACAACTTTGGCTCTCTCTGATGTGAGAAAATCCATCAATTTTGATGGCCTTGAGGCATATGTAAGTGCACTTAATCCAATACCATCATCTTGGAAACCTATATCGGCTCCTGATGCCACATGTGTGTGAACCTGCTGTGCTACAATCCTTGGCCTAAACACCCCTGATCTACTGCATCTATTTATGGGCTTTTCAGTAATTGAATTTGCACCTATAACCATCTTTTGGCTTGTGGAATTTCTGAACTTTAGCAAGCCCTTCTTAGCCTGCTAGTTGACTTGATCCTCCAATGTTGAATTCAAAGCAAGTAAATAAGATTGTTTATTTTCGATTATTGCTATCTCTCTGAAACTAAAACTCGATTGAAGATTCTTGTTGCCCTAATGTCCTCGTAAATGCGTGCAGAACCAGATCTTGGCATCATGCATAGAATACGGCACTGTGCGCCAGAACTCGATTATTGTTGCCCTAATGGCCTCGTCAATGCGTTCAGAATCAGTTCTTGGAGTCCTGCATATAATCTGGCACCGTGCACCTCCAATAGTTAACTTCCAAGCCTCTTCCAAGCCCCAATAGTTGAAATGGAGGCGAATCCCTCCCCGACCCAGTAAATTCTGGCAAATGCCATTAAATTTTTGTTGAACCTCCAACTTCCAAGCCCAAACCAGTGAAAACGGGGGCGAATCACTCCAATCTCTCCTCTGACCTAGTAAAATCCAAGCGAATTCCATTGAAATAAACTCCAAACCAGAAAATCGGGAGGCGAATTTCATGATTTAGGTTTTAAGCGCATTTATTTTGTTAGGCTAACACTTAATAATTAATTATTTTTAAAATAATTATAGGGCTAACTATATAAAACTATAGAAAATGGGTTCTATATAAAAAATTCGCACTACCAAAATTTAAAATCCCTTAAAATTCGCCTTTGGGCTAAAATTCGCCCCTAAAATTTTCCCTGACGGCAACTACCCGGGGCTTTTCTTCATAAATTCTCCCTCTGCAAGCCAATCCTTAGATGCATCTTCGACTTCTGTAATGGAGGCAGAGATTAATGGTGATTCTCGTCCCTGTAACCTACAAAACCGATAAACACGTTAAAGAAAACCAGACACAAGGGGGGTGGACGCGACTGTGACCACGGAATGGTGATGTAGACTGAGTGAAACGATGAGGAGATGCAGGGTGGTAGAGAAATGAAGGGTGGCAATGAAAAATACAGTGGAGCGACGATGAACGAGACAGAAGTTCATAACACGAACATTGAAATATGACACGTAAACGGAACATATGAATGGTGTAGGAGAACGCAAATGACATGTAGAATTTGTGACGTGGATGTGGACCAGGTCAACAGCTGGGAAAAAAAAAGATCTGAGCCGCACGATCCTTAAACGAGATCAACGGTTTAAACTGCGTCGGGCGGTGATGTGATGGTGGGCCACGGGGCGCATTTTCTTTATGTTAAATCCCGCGTAGCTTCAGAGTGTGTTGGCCGTTGGATGAGGGCCTCCCGATCTAACAGTTGACATTAATTCCACTACGTGTCCTCGGCTGAACATTAACGCGTGAAATAGGGCGGTATTGAGGCCGTACTCGAGGACGTGTGGCGCATAACGTGTGGAATCGCTGTGATTTGAGAAAAACCGCCAGCCCTTGAAAAGTGGTGCGAAATAAACGGGCCAGTTTTTTAGCAGTGAACACGAGGCGGGGACCACAAGAGTGATTGGCTGCGATGCGTTGATCTATGATTGAGCGGGCGGCTGAGAGCGCGTCCGGCAGCCACAGAGGGTAAGCGCTTTTTCATTTGGCTCATGGTCTAGCTCCCACGCTACATGGAGAACAATAATGAAGAGGGCTGAGGCCAGAAGGCGCTAGGACCGATATATTTCCAAATACAGACTTTAGCCATTAAAATGCGATTTTGAAGCTAAGAGAAAACAACGATAGACAGCTAAGGGACTTTGCAAGGTGGGGCAGAGGAATTAGAGGATTTAAACCAGATGGTCCATGGAAATTTTACTGGGGAGATGTCCATGATCAACATTGGCTCCATCTGGGGACGGCATGTTCATCCTTGGACGTGTCGAGAACTTGCAGACCACCTGATCATATTTTTGTGCAGACTCTGCCCTTCAAAACCCTTTCTCTTCGTGATTCATTATAACACTCGCATCATTCAAACAGCAATAAAAAAAAATTAATATACAATATGACACAGTCAGGCCACCTCGACCTAAATCAGGATTGGAAGTAGGGTTTTAGAAATTGGCCATTTACGGGGGCATCAAGCAAGTCTCCCTGTAAATTCTCCAATATGAACGTGTTATTACCTCCCCGTTCCACAATTTTAAATGGGTCGAACCACAGTGGATCAAACTTTCCATATTTTCATTTATCAGCCCTTCGTACATCCCATCTTAGAACTAGATCTCCATTCTGCAATTTCCTGTCTTTTGCATGCTGATCAAATATATGTTTCATTTTCTCTTGATATTCTGTTAATCTCTGATTCACTTGGTCCTGTGTTTCCTCTAATTCTACCAATTGATTGATTCTCCTAATCATATCATCTGGTTCCTCCTGACTTTCCTGCATGAAACATGCTACTGGTGAAGCCAGCTACACAGGAAACACTGCTGCTCGTCCATACACCAATTCATATGGAGATTTCCTAGTTGCTCTTTTGCTTGTTATTCTGTTAGCCCATAGAGAAAATTTTAATTGGGAATCCCAATTCTTCTTATTTTCACTTATAGTTTTCTTCAAGGCCCTCACTAAGGTTTTATTAGAAGATTCAGCCAAACCATTTCCCTGTGGATAGTAAGCTGTGGAGTGGTTAAGTGCAATATTATATTGTTGACAGAAATTCACAAATTTGGCAGATTTGAAAGCCTGTGCGTTATCAGTCACTATTCTAGCGGGGCAGCCAAACCTGGATATAATGTTTTCTTCCATGAATTTGATTATCACAGTATCTACAACATTCCTTGTGGGTATGGCTTCCACCCATTTTGTGAAATAATCTGTGGCAGTTAATATCCATTTTTGTTGGCCACATGAGGGTGGGTGAATTTCACCTATGAAATCTATTCCCCACTGTTGAAATGGTTCGTTCACATGAACTGGAATCAGGGGAAGCGCTGCCAAGTTCTGTCTCTCAGCAAATTTTTGACACTTATCACATGCTCTGACCCAAGTAAAAACATCTCCAAATAATTTTGGCCAGTAGAAACCGGCCTTCAGGATTTTATGAGTTGTAGCTTTCCATCTGTAATGGCCTCCACAAATTCCCTCATGAAATTCTATCATTATACTCTCTACTTCTTCCTCTGTAAGGCACAGGGGTAAAATTCCTGAAGGGTCCCTCCAATATAGCTGGCCATTAGCAACTATATACTTTTGTGATTTCAATCTTAGAGCCCTGTATTTTGCTTTATCACAACTGGGAGGACAGCTGAGTGTCAAAATATATTCCACTATTTCTTTGTACCATGGACTGGTGAGATATTTTATGTGTGCTTTCTGAGTAGCCTTCTCCAATCCTTGCTTCTCTTTTTCTCTCTCAGACTCTTCACTTGCAATCATTGACAAATTTATGCCCAGAGCTTGATAGTTTGATTCAGATAGAATTTTTGCAAGCCCCTGTCCTTTGAACAACTTGGTAGGGCGGATATCTAGATCATACTCCTGTATTTTAGCAATCCACCTTCCTCTTTTTCCCTCACTATCTCCCTGAACAAGGATATCCTTTACAGCTGCAGTAGGTACAAATGCAGTGATGTGAGATTGCAAAATATATATGTGAAAAGCTTTGAGAGATTTCACCAGGGCATAGGCCTGCTTCTCCATTATGTTATACTTCAATTCTGCATTATGCAGCACCTGACTGAAAAAAGCTATGGGCTGCTCATATCCTTCTTCATTTTTCTGTAATAACACTCCAGCTACTGTTTGAGGTGATGCAAAAGAAAATTTCATAAATGGTTTAGTATAATCTGGTTTAGCTAGCACAGGAGCTTCAGCGAATGCAGCTTTATTTCTAGCAAAGGCCTCCCATGATTCTTCTTTAGCATATCTGTTATATGCCTAACTATCTCAGCGTAGTTAGGAATGAATCTTCTCAGAAAATTTATACGTCCTAAAAACACCTGCACTTCCTTTTTATTCCTGGGGAGAAGAATACCCTTTATAACTTCAACTCTTTTAGGGTCTATTTCCACCCCATCTTTAGTCGCAATGTGCCCTAAAAGCTTGCCTTCCTCTAATGCAAATAAAGACTTTTGGGGATTGAGAGAAAGGCCATACATTCTGCATTTTTCAAAGGTTCTTCGTAAATGCTCAATGTGTTCATTGTCATTCTTTGAAAACACTGTGATATCATCTAGGTAGACCACCAAGAATTTATCTTGCTCTCCAAAAAAGGCTATGTCCATGGCCCTCTGAAAAGTGGCCCCTGCATTAATCAATCCAAAATGCATCCTGGCATACATGAATGTACCCCATGGTGTGATGAAAGCAGTCTTCTTCTGATCTTCTGGAAGTACAGCCATTTGATTGTAACCAGAGAAACCATCCATCATTGACATTCTAGAGGCCCCAACCACTTTCTGCAGTATGTGGTCCATCTTCGGCAATGGGTAGTTATCTTTTAGAGATGCTCTATTTAAATTTCGGAAATCCACACACAACCTTATTTATCCATTCTTCTTTCGGACAGGGACCAGGTTTGCTACCCATTCAGAGTACCTCAATGGCACAATTATTTTAGCCTTTAGCAGCTTCTTGATTTATTTTTCAATGGAGGGAAGCAGCAGAGGATTTATCTGTCTGAGCTTCTACTTATAAGGTTTTGCATCTTCCCTCAGAGGAATTTTATGCTGCATTATACTAATATCAAAAGTTTTAAGGTCCTGATAGGACCATGCAAACACATCCCTGTATGACTGAAATAATTTCAGGTATTTCTGCTTGTATTCTTCTGGTATCTTCTTGTACAATTTTACAAATTTGGGCTCAGCATCAGTGCCCAAATTCAGATATTCCACCTAATCTTCCTCTACCACTTTACTAGGTTGCGCTGGGACGTCATTCTTGTCAAATAGTCTTTCTAGAGGCACCAGACCTCTAGGAATGACGTTTCCTTTCAGCTGCAGCACTTCACTTCCTGCCATTTTCTCCTCCCATTTATTTTCTGAAACATTTTCAGCCTCATCCTCTTCACAGTCATCAATATCCATGTTGGAGAACTCCCCCACTGTCTCCAAAAATCTCTTCATCTGTTCATCATCCTCAAATACCTGCCAGTGCTTGATGTTGTCTGGAATTGATGGCCTGTAACGCACCTCAACTTCATATCTTAAAAGAGGGTTCTGGGGAGGGCGGAATGTACTAGCAGCCACAGAAAGTGAATCTGCCATTCTATTCTGCTCCCGGGGCATGAACTGGATATTAAATGCTGAGAAGAAATTATCCACCATGTCCCACACTTCATTCCTGTAAGCCCTCAGCCGAGGATGTTCGGTTTGACACTGATTTCTGATTTGTTTGACCACCAGCTCAGAGTCTCCCAGAACCTTTAAACACTGTATGCCCATGCTCCTGGCTATTTGTAATCCCAATAGTAGTGCTTCATATTCAGCTACATTATTAGTAGCTTCATATTCCAATTTAAAAGACAGTGGGATCCATTTTCCTGTAGGAGAGATTAATAATACTCCAGCTCCATTTCCTTCTCTTGAATTTGCTCCATCAAAATGTAAAGTCCAGATTCCTGCTTCGTGGTTCCCTGAAGGCTGCTCAGTCTTGATCTGGCAGAATGATGGTTCGTGAGCAAAGTTTTGATCTTCTTCCAGCATTAAGCATGAGAAATCTCCTTCCTTACCATAGATTGGTGAGTTCTCAGAGTTGTCAGCTTTGGTCACCATTTTGACAAATCTGGTTTCTCTGTATAACCTCCTCTCCTGGCCACCAAAAATTGGAATAGTAGCATATGTTAAGTCTAATTTGAGCGACCCACCGATTTTTGTTCCCTAGGACCTTAACAATAGCATGCCAAAACAAGCTGGGATATCAGCTACTACGATGTCCATTACTACACTTTTTGCTAGAATTTGGGCCAAATTGACCACTAAATCTTTAATCATCCCTAAGCATTTAACTCTTTTGGAGTCAAACGAGTAGAGGTCTTTATATGGACGTGTGATTTGTAGTCCTAGTTGTTCCATGACTGACAGAGGCATAAGATTATGGGTAGCTCCAGAATCTAGCATACAATTGTGTAACAGCGGGTCATGAACCACTAGAGACACATAAAATGGAGGAGTAGAGGGATCTATCTCCTCAACATGTGGGCCAAAAACTACCATGGGTCTTTCTTCTTGAAGATTTAGGCTATTAGGAATAATTGGTGTTTCAGGAGGGAACATGAAAGAAGTAACTTGGGATTGATATGGAGGTTGTTTCAAAAGTTCAGTCAGGGGAACTGGAATTTTAACTTTCTCAAGTTATTTTTGCAGATTGAAAGCAGGAGGGGACTTTTCTAGTACAACTTCTTTTGACTCTTTATTTTCAGCCAGGGGTTTGGCTTCTTTTGACTCAGACTTATCATTAGGAGGAACAACAACTTTTGAAGAAGAAGGAATTTGATCATTAGGCTGCAAAGGTTTTTTTAGAGGACTCTTACCTTTGTCTGTAACTTTCTGCACTATTGATTCCTTTTGAGCAGGTGCTTCCTTCTGGAGAGGCTCTTCTTCTTGATCTTGAGTACGGGTTCTTTTCCTGGAAGATCTGAAATCATATTTTATATTAAAGTGTGCTTGCATGAAGTCAGAAAATTGTTTACAATAATGATTAGCCTCTGAGTCCTCTGTGTCTCCAACATTTCCTTCTTCTTGCAAGGGGCATTCTATTTCTTGATCATTATTTGAAAAAGCCAGATTTGAATATTCTAGCTCATAAGCAGCATCTTCAGCGGAGCCACCTACTGGACCTTCCAAGTACAATGGATGTGGTACTTGATCTTATTGTTCTTTTATTTCCTTTTGCAATATTTGCAATGGTGGTCTTCTATACTGAGGATTATAACCTCTGTTTGGAGCATTCTGAAAATTATTGGAGGCTGAATTCTTGGTTTCCAATTCAAGCTTGACCAATTTATTAGAAATATTCTTAATCATTTTGCTCATTTCTTCAATCCTATCTATATCCTTATCCTGATTAGAAGTAGATACTTCCTCTTTGCCTCTCCTTCAGGTATCTTGTTCAGCTTTCCCTTTTAATTTTCCTGTGGAAGCAAAATTTGCTTCCAACTCAAGAGCATCTGACTGAGCATCATCTAGGGTGGCAGGCTTCCTTTCTCTCAAAGAGAAACCAAAATCTGAGTCAAAGGTTGCTATGAAAACAACTTTGGCAGCGTTCTGATGAGGCTTCATATCAGCAGGAAGGTTTAGATATAACTTATTAAATTTCTTGATAAATTCTGACACCCCTTCATTATGTTTCTTCTTAAGTGTATTGAACTCAGTAAGACATTGTCCATGATCTTTATTTTCTTCCCATTTCCTGAGAAAGGTATTTTCCATATTGTCCCAAGTGGTTACGGAACGGTTTCCTAATGTTTTGAACCATTTTCTAGCTTCACCGTCCAGAGATTGCACAAATAGCCTTAAGACCACATCCAAATGTTCTACATTAAAGTTCTCTGCAAAAGAACAGAAAGTCTCAAGGTGTTTATGAGCATCAATTTCATTTTCCCCAATGAATCTAGGTAAGATATTCAAATAATCTTGTGGCATATCATTCAGCACTTGAGGTAATTCCAGGGGAGCATACTTGTTTAATAAAAAAGTTGGAACATTAGCCATTGGAGGAGGTGGGGGTTGTGAAACAATCTGGTGTACAAATGGAGGAAGAGGCGAAGGCGGAAGTGGAGTATGAATAAAAACAGGAATATACTGTACAGCAGTTTGAGGCGTAGATGGGAACAATTCACGGTTAACAGCAGCTACTTCGGTGACTTCTTTAACTTCTTCAACTTCAGGGGTAGGGTGAAGATTAGCTTTAATCCTAGCACTTCCCTTGGGTGGGCTATCTGAATAATATTTTGTGTCTCCCATAGTGGAGTCGAGATTTTCTACTAGAACTTCTTGAGAAGAGGAAGATGGATAATATTCTACAGAAAACTCAGGGATTTCAACACGAACTGATTTTTTTTCTTTCCAAATTCTTTTATGTATAATCTTCTCAGGGTCAGACACTGAAGGTGTCTTTGACTGTGATTTATCCGACCTCAGGTGTGGCTTACGAGGAGCCAGGACTACAAATAGATTTATCGAATAAACAACAATGGAGTGGAGTCGCCAAGGTGAGAGATATACAACTATTCAACTCTCTGTGATCACCTGATTAGAGAGTGAATATGATTTGTCGAGGCCCAGGGATAATGATTTTCTTAACTTCGATCCCCGGCAACGGCGCCAGAAAGATGTTGTCGACAATTTTTGTCTCTCCTAGAGACAGCCTAGAGTTGCTATAGACCAGTGCCTAGGACATCTTAGCATAGCAGGGGGCATATAATAAAACTTGGGTGTCAATCCAAAGGCTCTCCTACTATCTCTTGGAATCAAGGAAATTAATTTAAATGGGACCAGAACTTACAGAAACTGCCACAAGGAAAGTAATGTTGTAGAGAAAAGATGCAAAACTCCAGTATAAAAGCATCAGACAGCTAAGAGACAATTTACTATAGAGAGGGCCGATTCAAGTAATATGCCACAGAACTCAAATATCAGAGGGTGTATGCAGTGAAAGAAATATAAGAAGATATTATTTATCTTTGGTCTGATACCCAGATACACAACAGAACCATATATGGGCTTACCAATCTAAGAATCCATACATGACAATGGTGTTTTAAAAGCACCCTCCCAAAACAACTAATATAGCAGAAATATGGATGAAATGAACATGGAACAGTATATCATGCCTGAGCCATATTTAAAGCGCTTGACTGATCCAAGTATGGGTATCAACTAGGATAAATCCTTACCTAAAATCAGTGAGCCACTCGCATTCCAGTACATGATACAAGAAGATGGATAAAATGAAATGTTGTATTAAACACATAAAGAAAGTTACATATTGTGGTATACCAAAGACCAGAATCCTCTAATATGGGTAGAACTCCTCCTCACTGAGACCCTACAGGCTCTGAGTCTTCATATAAGAGCTTTTACAAAGTGTATACAACAAAATGCCTTTCACTGCACAATTCTCTAATAAAAATCTGGAACACCTTCAATGTCTTTCTTTTTGGTTTTTATAGAGGAAGAAGAAGAAAACTCATAAAAGAAGTAGGTAAAGACATTTAATTGACTCATTAAACAATTGGTGAAAAATATGACCGCCCATTCTGTTTGGCGGCCCTAGGATGCTGCTGGTACTTTGTGGCGGCTTCATGAAGTAAATGTTGTAGGTGCGAATTTCTCCAGGGGTAAGGTATGAAGAATAAAATATGTAACACTCTGTACTTTCCTGGGAGAAAAATCTATTGAATATAAACTTGGAGGATATGATTTTATGCACTTGTACTCTTTGCCTTCTGAATGTTGAATTGCTACTTAAAATCTTTAGCTCCAGATGTTGAATTCCTTGCCCTCTGACTGATACTTTTTGTCATATCATTAATAGCTCCGTCTGTGAAAAATTTGTGTTTTAAATTGCTCCGGAAGGTTTTGGGTAGACTTTTACCATGGCTTCTTTAATGAAAGCCCTGTCACGGCAACTACCCGGGGCTTTTCTTCATAAATTTTCCCTCTGCAAGCCGATCCTTAGATGCATCTTCGACTTCTGTAATGGAGGCGGAGATTAATGGTGATTCTCGTCGCTGTAACCTACAAAACCAACAAACAAGTTAAAGAAAACCAGACACAAGGGGGGTGGATGCGGCTGTGACCACGGAATGGTGATGTAGACTGAGTGAAATGATGAGGAGATGCAAGGTGGTAGATAAATGAAGGGTGGAAATGACAAATATAGTGGAGCAACGATGAACGAGGCAGAAGTTCATAACACAAACATTGAAATATGACACGTAAACGAAACATATGAATGGTGTAGGAGAACACAAATGACACGTAGAATTTGTGACGTGGAGGTGGACCGGGTCAACAGCTGGGCAAACAAACGATCTGAGCCGCACGATCCTTAAACGAGATCAACGATTTAAACTGCGTCGGGCGGTGATGTGATGGTGGGACATGGGGCGCTTTTTCTTTATGTTAAATCCCGTGCAGCTTCAGAGTGTGATGGCCATTGGATGAGGGCCTCCTGATCTGACGGTTGACATTAATTCCGCTACGCGTCCTCGGCTGAACATTAACGTGCGAAATAGGGCGGTATTGAGGCCGTACTCAGGGACGCGTGGCGCATAACGTGTGGAATCGCTGTGATTTGAGAAAAACCGCCAGCCCTTGAAAAGTGGTGCGAAATAAACAGGCTGATTTTTTAGCAGTGAGCACGAGGCGGGGACCACAAGAGTGATTAGCTATGATGCGTTGATCTGTGATTGAGCGGGTGGCTGAGAGCGCGTCCGGTGGCCATAGAGGGTAAGCACTTTTTCATTTGGCTCATGGTCTAGCTCCCGCGCTACATGGAGAACAATAATGAAGAGGGTTGAGGCCAGAAGGAGCTAGGACCGATATATTTCCAAATACGGACTTTAGCCATTAAAATGTGATTTTGAAGCTAAGAGAAAACAACAATAGACAGCTAAGGGACTTTGCAAGGCAGGGCAGAGTAATTAGAGGATTTAAACCAGATGGTCCATGGAAATTTTACTAGGGAGATGATCATGATCAACATGACCCATGTGTCTTGGGCACAAATTTTGTAAAAACCTATAACTATCTATCTATTTGTTTTCAGTGTTTTCTTATGTTTATTGCGCAATCCTATTCAATTATGTGATATGAATTGAAAATATTTCTTTACATGTGTCGCAAATGTCTGTTTATAACATAATTCACTAAATAATCAGTTAATGTGTTCAAGTTTCTCGAAATGTGTTGATATTGAATGAAATCAAAATGTCTTTCCAAAATTCGAACGCTTAGGAACATACGATGCAGTGTTGGATTTCTGATAGTATAAACATTAGTAAGTTGCAATACCAAAAGTTGTGAGGCTCCCTAATGATGATGTGGTTAATACCAAATGAAATGGTGTCAAAGAGAAGTTTGATCAACGTGCTATAATTGGCGATATTGTTTGTATATCGACCGATAAAAATCCCTTGAAAACTCACTAACTCATTGTTCGGAGCAAAAATGGCCCACGCTACAAAGGATAGATTCTGTGTACTACGACTAGCACCATTAGCATACCCAACGAATGGTTCCAAATATTCATACATCTGTGATGAAATGTAAAGAAAATTACTAACTTCAAGAAAACTCTAGAAAAACAAACTAAGACAGTAAATGTAAATCAACAACATATATACAATACAATACAACAATTTACTATGCTCATGCTTAAGCATAGTAACATTTCAGATACAACACATTTCAGGGCTGCACCAACGGAATTCCATCGTAATCTACCAACTCGTAGGCACCATTAGCAAGAACCATTTTGACAATATAGGGGCCATGCCATAATGGCTCAAATTTCCCTGTACCTATTACATCAGCTTCCTTATCATAAATAAGGACTAGGTCACCCTCTAAGAATATGCGAGGTGGGACATGTTTGTCGTATTGTGCCTTTATATGTCTCTTATGTGCTTCATTGGCCAATTGGGCTTCATGACATGTTTCATCAAGATGGATGAGGTTAAAAAGACACACTTCTTCAACATGGGTGTCAGGTAACAAGTTGATTGCGAGTTTCAATGATGGTATTTCACATTGGATTGGCAAGATAGCTTCCAGACCATACACCAATTGAAAGGGGGTGAATCCGATTGCATTTCTCACCGAGGTTCGGTATGCCCACAAAGTCGAGTACTGGATTAAATTCCAATTTTGTTTATGAAATCCTATCATTCGTTCAAGAATTCGTTTATTAATCTTGTTAATAGCCTCAACTTGTCCATTTGATTGTGGATAATAAGGAGTAGAACTATCATGTGACAATCCTAATTTGGCAGTCAACTCATTCATCATATGATTGCGAAAATGTGAACCATGATCTGCGACTATAGCTTGTTGAACCCCAAACCGTGAAATAACATGATTAAAGAAAAAAAATGTAGTTGTTTGTCCTGTGTTGTTGAATGTAGGCATCGCTTTGGCCCACTTGGTAAAGTAGTCTACTGCAAAAATAATATAACCATGCCCCCCAGACGAACGACAGTTATAGGTCATGAAGCCAATTCCCCATTTTGAAAATGGTCCCATAAAGACAACAGGATGCATTGGCACTGGCGGTTTGTGGATTTTATGATCAAATATCTGGCATGCATGATAACTTATGACCGCAAGGAAGCAGTCGTGAAATATGGTAGGCCAAAAGTAACCGGTGTGGAGTATCTTTTAAGCGGTAGCGTATCTAGATAAGTGTCCACAACAAGCCCCAGCATGACAATCATTTAAAACCTTTTCAGCCTGCTCATGAGTGAGGCACCTCCTTAAAATTGTATCGACACCCTGACGATAAAGTGTATCACCGACGATCATATTATCTTTGTCTTGGTATTGAATACGTCGTTGGTTAGAGCGAGAGGTATCAAGCTGAAAATTCTAGGTCTGGAGATAAAGGATAAAATCCCCATACCAAGGATTAGATGATCTGATCAGAAATATAGACTCATCAGGAATAGATGGTTCCAATGTAGTAGTAGTACTATCAGAGGGAAGGTCACAGAGAATCTCATCCAAAACTAAAGACTTCTTTGACTTCAATTTGATGAATTCCAAATCAAACTCCTGCAAAATGACAATCCATTTTGAATACTTGCCCCCTAGTAATTGACATGATAAGATGTAAGTCATGGGGTTTCAATAAAAAATGACAATGGTCTTCTGGAATCGGATATAGTGGTGAAATCTTTGGACAGCTTGAACAGCTGCCAAGGCAAGATTTTCTACGTATGAATACTTCACTTTCGTATCATTGAGATTACGAATCAAATAATAGATCTGATGTTCTATCCCATTTTCTACTTGGACAAATACCATAGAAATGGTCGTATTAGTCGTGGCTATATATAAGAGATAATCACTCTGATAATTGTGGGGATACATTAATGACGCTTGGACAAGTGTATCCTTGACAGCATCAAAAGAAGCTTATGCAACCTTATCCCAATGGAAGGGAATCCCTTTTTCAAGAGCCGAGTAAATCCTTTAGCCATCTCGGCATAGTTAGGTATGAACCTCCTTAGGAATTTAGCCTTTCCCTGAAGTTTCTGTAACTGAAGAAAATTTGATGGCGCAGGAAAATCAAGAATGTCATGGACCTTTAATGGGTCTATTCGAATTTCTTTATTTGAGACGACGAATCCTAGCAAACAACTAGAACCAACACAAAACACACATTTATGTGGATTGAGGCATATTTTTTAGTGTCGGAAGTGTAAAAATATAACTCTCAAATGCATCGGGTGATCAGTCTGGTTTCGTGAATGCACGAGTAAATCATCTAGATAAGGTTTAACAATGTGCTTGATGTCATTGAAAGCATAATCTATTGCTCTCTAAAAAGTTTCCCCAACATTATTTAAACCAAACGGGAGTTTCTGATAAGTGAATGTGCCCCAGGGACAGATAAATGATGTCTTATATTGGTCCTCTGGGCAGATATTGATTTTATTATAGCCATAAAATCCGTCCATGAACGAATATATTTCACATCCAGCACAATCGTCAATAATCTGGTCGATAAAGGGAGTACGATAGTTGTCTTTAGGACAAGCAAGATTGGCATCCTAATAATTGACACACACTTTGATGGTCCCTTATTTTTTCATAACAGGAACAACGTTGGAAACTCATTCAGTTAGCATAACAGGGTAAATGAAACGAGCACACAAAAATTTTTCAACTTCTACTTTAATGGCAGTAGCCTTCTTTAGATGAACACGACGAAGGCGTTGACATATTGGTTTGACATCAAGGTACATATTAATAGTGTCTTCAATGATACTAGTACCTATGCATGGCATTTCCTCTTAAGACCAAGAAAATACATCACGAAATTCATGAAAGAAAGAGATATATGTTTCGAGTTCTGATGGAGAACAAGACACACCAACATGAATATTTTCTACAACACCAGGTTTGGTCGAAATATCGATAAAAATGGTTTCTTCAATACTTGATAAATTTCGCTTGGATTTAATTGCATTAATAGGAAAAGAATTTGAAAAGAATTTTTTTGTCGATGGGTGATATAGTTTAATAAGATTATCTTCTTCATAATCCTAAATATGGGAGCAATGATGATGATCTTCCCATGGTTCTCCTTCTTGCTTCATGGATTCTACAATATTATCATATGTCAAGAAAGTTGAGGAAAAAGGATTATATGGAGTACCAAAGTATGATCAACCCAAATGATCAGCAAAGATGATTTCAGATTCGCTGCCCAAGCCATATAGATTGATTTCTATGCCAACTCAATTAGATTGATTTCTATGCCAACTCAATTAGGTTTGGCGGAAAAATTTCATCCAACGTAATAACTTCAGAATAACCCGTAATCTTCCTTAAGCCAGATGGAATGGAAGATATCATGTAGCAGGTCTCTATTCTTTCAATTTTTGTCGGCATCGTAGGTAGCAATAATGCAAATGTTCCCATGAGGGTGGAATCCTTTAATAGTCCTACACTAATGTTTTGAAGTGCGAATTGGGGTGCGTGAACTAACGGAACGCTTCCAGTTACCTGGGAACTGGAGGCAAAGAAGGATATCTAATTGATGATTGTGATTACGTCTTTATGTAGAAAGAAGATCATTCTAAAATATGTAGAAATAATCGCATTCATAGCATATACCCATGGCCTTCCAAGTAAAATTTTGTAATCAAGGGGTCCAGCAATGACCTCAACTTCAACATTCATTGTTTTTCCCCCTAGTTCAACATGCAGGTTTTTGATAATACCGCAAGGCTTATATGTGCGTCCGTCAAAAGCTTTCAACGTCATAGGCGATTGAGATAGGCACGGTGAGCGAAGTGATTTCCAGCAGTTTAGAGACATAATGCACGTAGATGCTCCCTCATCAATAATAGTATGATTAACAAGGTGATTGAGAACATCTACTTGGATGGAGAATGCCAATTATGCTGGTAATTACGGCACATAGCCCGTATGATTAAATATTACGAGATTGGAATCTATTGGATCAATTCCACCAATTGCCAAAAACAAAGCCTACTTCTAGGAGGGAAAATTTTGAAGCACCTCAAGCACTGACATAGCTGAAGGGGATTGAACCAAATCTTCAACTATATTATAATTTTGAGTAGCTTGGGCTCGAGGATTAAATGTTGATTTATGAACAACTCCCTTTGGTGGCTTTATTGTCAATTTAGGAATAGCAGTTGGGGGTATCAATTCCATAGAAAGATTCATGGTCGAGGTAGTAGGTTGATCAGTAGCTTGACTACCGTAATCTTTATTATGCATTGACACCAAAACATCAGTCGATGGCTTCGTGACAAACAACATAAGCACTTGGGAACTAGAAGCTGGATCCGTAGAAAGCAAATTTGTGTCTAGATATGGAAATGGATTTGTCAACACAACGGATGCATGCAAGGTCTTAAACAATTTTGAGACTTTAGTGCGGTGAGGAAAGTCACAAACAAAGTGTTCCTCGTTACAGATTATGCAAGAGTAACGAGGTTTCTGATTTCCAGATGATTGATCAGATGATATTTCCTTCGGGGTAGAATTTTTATTTTTCTTTGATTTTCCCTTTTTCTTACTTCCGAGTTGCTTGTCACTTTTTCCCTTGTCAGATGACACAACATGTATTTCGGAAGAAGGCGTCGGATCAGATGCAGTAGATTCATGGGTACTTGTAGTACCGATCATATCGTCACCGGCATGACCATCCTTAGATGCAGGAGGAACAGTAAAATTATATCGTGGTGCGTTGGGAATTTTCTCATAGAGCATGTCAGACTGAGTGTAAATCAAGTCTAAATATTGGGCACGAGAAATGACTTGCTCTTCAGTGACGAAGCCACCCTTAGCCACATCCTCAGTTATAGATGGTAACAGGGACTTAATGAACTTCTCAACAAGGAGTTGATCCGGGACAAATGTCTTAACCATAATACGATGACGACACCACTCATGAATATGATCATATCATATGGGTACCTGGAAGTGGTCAAAAATATAGTAGCTAGGGTAGTGAAATTATCAAAAGATTCTCTTGGTAACTCAATGTACCATTTCGCAGCTGGACCAGTGAGCATACACTAAAAAAGGCGTAGTTGAATGGATTCATCATTTAGGGAGTTAGATGAGCACCACAAATGATAATTCATAACATGCATCAACAGGTATCCCCTAGGGTTTCCATTGAACTTAGGAATATCCGAGGGTAAAATATGAGGTATCACCGGCCACCAAGGAGCGTAATTGATTGGATCATTGGTGAGATGGTTTAAATATGGTAAATCTAAAGTTGTAACAAAGGTCAACTTTCGATTTAGGTCGGGTTGAGCATAGCTAGGGTATGATGGAATTTCTTGGGCAAAAAGCTTTTGAGCACCAACATAAGGAATATGTTGTTGGTAACCAGAAAGGGATTATATTGATAAGAAAATGCTTGAGGATTATGTTGACCAAAACCTGGGAATGCTACTTGTTGAAATGAAGGTTGTGGCATTTGTGCTTGTGGCTGCCAAGGGGCCTGTCCACCAATATTATAACCCAAACTAGGATAACTTGGATTCGGTTGTGGGTAGGTATAACCTGGTTGTGGCTGTGACATCCCATAATATGGTAATCCAGCTTGTGAATAAATAATTCTGAATACAAGTGGTTGTTGTAAACCAACTGAAGGAGTTAGAGTCTGAGGGCCCAATACTTGAGGGCATTAGGTTAATGGACCTGCTTGAGACGGTTGAGGTACAACAGTTTGAGTCTATAATAGGGGTAAGGATGTATTATAAAGTGGAGCTGATGTGGGTGCAACAGGTTGAAATAGTTGATATGAGTGTACAACTGTTTGTGGTTGGATTTGTAGAGTGGGCTGCCACTAACAAACATTCATTCCGACATTAGGATGACCAAATAATGATGCAGTACTGTCAAAATGGGTTACCATAGGTTTCCCCCCAGCATGAGGAGTATAATAAGATGGAAAATATTGTTCTCCAAATGTAGGGAGTCTAGTTGAAATTGTACTGGATGGAATATACCCAGATGGACCAACTTGATATTTCCCTGATGATGTATATAAAGGATCAAGACGTTCAGTACTCACTATAGATTTACTAGTTAGAATACCAGATGATGAAATTGGTGAAGTCCATGGGTTTGAGGATGCACCAAATAAGGTTCCAGATAAATATTGGTAACCAGGTGGGACGGAAGGGCCACCATATAAATGTGACTTTGGTGAAGTTGTAAACATCGACGAGGTAGCAAGAGCAGGTGTTGTCACAACTGGAATATATGGTCCAGCCGAAGATGTTGGCTCAAGCATGGTTATTCGACCAAATGTATACACTATTAGATCTACAGGAACTCTAATAGACACGGGATCAAAAAAAGTAGAGGAATGTGATTGAGGAAAAGACTCATACAGGTTAAGCTCTACCTCAAAATGAGTTGGAGTTAAAGGTGTTTCATCTTGTGGTATTTCTTCAATCGAAATTAAACCAGGTGGAAGAATTTCCTCGTCAGGCCCAAATTATATTTCAAGAGGTTGACTGCGCGATATTGGAGACTCAATGGCTACAATAGATTGTGGGGCAAATGATATAGGAACAACTTCTCGTCGTTCGACTTCGGGATTCAGATGTTCTGGCAAAAAAGTTATAGGATCCGAATCAACTTCCAATTGAACAACGTCGGGTTCAGGAGGTATGGTCTCACTGATTGGATGGATCATGACCACAGGTAGCTGTGAGGACTCTATCTTGAAAACAGTTAATGAATTAGGATTTGCAGAAACAACTTGAGCCTACTCTGGTATATGTGAGGATGATGTCGCACCAGAGGTACTGATAGTATTAGTTTCAGTAGAGCAATGTCACATTCGCCGACCAGAAATGGCTTCTGATGGTAAAGGTGGTTTCAGTGCTATTCTACGTGAACGATGGGGAAAGGGATGTGATGGGCCTATAAATTAGACATAAATTAAGGCCCACCTAACCTTTCTTAGGCCCATATACCTTTCTTATGCACATAAAAAGATATATTAAATCTCTCCTTCTGCACTTAATAATGTTTTCTTATGCTTTAATATTTTCTTAGGAAGGTTTAAAGGTAATTGCATATTTTTGCCTAATATTGGTTATTTTTGTAGAATATTGTGAGAATATGTGGTAGATTATGCAGATTTGGAGAAGGAGATAATTTAGGGACTTGCTCCCAGCCACTTGAAGATCAAGAGTGAAGAATCAATGAGCACAATATCAGGAAATTAGGGAGAAATATTGGGGAGATTCAAGGGGGTTGTCCACCCTCCTTAACTCTCAAAGGTAGCCAAAGGATCTTCATGAGATCCCCTCCAACAATTCGAATTCCAGAGGCAATCAAGCAACTCAAGACCACATGCACTCAAGCCATACTTCACTTGGAGTCAAGTGGACTCATTACCTATTTTTTAGGGAGCTGTTGGTAGCTACCCTTCAAGATAAATAAGGTTGATCAAGCGCTAATTAGGGCCAATTCCGGTGGATTTTGGTCCATTCGATGCATTCCATCCCATGCCATTCATTTTCCATTCTATTAGGATTTTTCTATTTAAGACCTTCGAGATGTAATAATATTATATTTTTAATGCAATGTGCATTAAGATGACTTTTTATTGATCTAGTCCCAGAGAGTTGGGCTCATGGGTTAGGGCCTAACCCATGTGCCTCAGCTTCTCTATTGCTTTCACTCTTTCCTTTATGTCATTTAACTAGTTTTGTTTCTGTCAATTAGCTATTTTTGCTTTTGTCATTTAGTTAATCTTCCTTCTGATAGTTTCAAGTTCTTGTTTCGAATTGATGCTGTAGGTTTTCATTTTTTTATGAGTAATAAAATAGAGGATAAAAATCTGCAATTTGTGGATTTATACTACCCTTCTCATCTCTGTCAATAGAGCTCAAGGGGGGTAGAATTTCCCACAGGCAAAAAAACTGCTTTCTATTCATTTTTTTTATCACACACTTTTCTATTTTTTTTGCATAAGTAGGCAGGGTTGATTATAGGTACAATAATCTTCTCCCGGAAGAAGTTCATTGACACCTCCCCGCTTCATTTCCCACCTCCCTTCCATCTCTATTGTTATGCTTTTATTCTTTTCTATTTCACTTATTACATCTGCCATACCCTTTTTATTCACAAAAACCATCAAAGTTGGACCTCCGCCCTTGCTCCCCGAACTTCCCGCTACCGTACTTCGCTCACCACAAATCGCAACTTTTATCTTGTTCCCGTTAATACTTACCGCTCCCAAAGCTGATTTTGATATCCTCTGTACTCCGCCACATCGCAAATCACAATTGCATTTTTATTTTTTTCCCATTAATAATTACCACTCCCAACGCCAATTGCGATATCCTCTGTACTTCGCCACATCACAAATCACAATCACATTTTTATTTGGTACCCGTTAACACTTATCATTTCTAATGCCGATTGCGATATTGGTATCACACTCTGCCATTAGTCCTACCGCCATGTCATCCATCGCAAATCGCACTTTGTAGTCTTCATCCCGTCACAAATCGCATCTCACAATATTTATCCGCTCCTTGTTAACACTTACCGCTCCTATCCACCGATTGCGATATTGCGATATTGCATATCGCAGATCGCAACCTTTGCCCTTTTCGCAAATCACATTTCGATCCCGCTCCTGAGCTGTACTCCCGCTTCTCCACCATCGCAATTTTTAAACTATTCCACTCCAAAGAATTTTTGCGCTATAGTAAAGTTTTAATAAGGTTTAAACCCATAGTTTCACTTCTAAGCCTTGTTTCATATGTTCATCCCTCCATTAGCACCTTTACCCCTTTCTTCTCCAAGATGCAAATCAACACTTTTTCAATTATAATTAATTCATGGATAACTTAGCTACATGGATAGAAGCATGGTAGATAGAGCATAAGATAAGTAGGGTGTGTTTAGCCGATTGGCCAAGTTAAGTGTGGTTTAAATTAGTTTCCTTTCTATCGTTTCTCTTCAGAAATTTAGATTAGTTTCCTTTCTGCCATTTATTTTTAGTAATTTAATTTAGTTTCCTTTCTGCAATTTAGTTTAGTTTCATTGAAGTGTGACAGATCTCACTGAGAACCCCTAGAAGTAACACCCTTTTGTAGAGCGGAAGAGGATGACATGAGTAGAATGCATCTGTTGTGTGTATAGCATTGTCACCTCCAAGTTTGTACGAACCCTGGGTTGATAAATCAAAGTAGGGAAGCCCCTGGGAGTTGTAGCACTCTTGGTGCAATACCAGGGCTCACCACTTTTTGGCGTCATTGTCGGGGAGCTGTCTAGTAGATTATTGGATTATGTTTTAGAATTATTTTATTCTTTACTTTTTCATGTTGTTTCCAAAATATTGAAAAATACAAAAAAAATCTGATTTTCATGCCTCATAGGAGTAGGGATACTCAGAATTAAAAATAAATAAATAAATAAAATTACTTCTCCAATACCAACCCCCACTTGACCACGTGGTGTAGTAAGAACCACATCACCATACACTTTTGAAGGTATAAGATATGGATGGATATGATGACAATGAATAAGGTCTTATTGGGTTTCCATTCAAGATATGGACATCAGTGTACATATGAATAACATCCCTCCATATTTCCTTCCCAACATCCATGGTATGAGGACAAAGGATCTGGAAACATTTCTCTTTAAACTTGAGATACATTGTAGGTCTTATGTCTACTTATCACACACTCAAAAACTAAGATTTTTTCCTGCAACATTGAAGGATAGAGCTCTTAAATGGTTCATGAGTCTAGGTACTAATTCAATAATATCATGGAATGATATGAAAAATATATTTCTAGAAAGAAAAAAAAGATCATGGTCTTAGAGAATAAATTTTTAGAATGAACCAAGAATAAGATGAGAGCTTTGAGGATCTAGTAGAGAGGTTCATGTATAATGTTAAGAGGGAAAAATTGCATCATTTAGGATTTTACACACTAAAAACCCTCTTACTTAGAACAATTAGGGATGAGTCGATTTATCTCCTTAATCTCATGAGTAGAGGAGATGTATACCAACTATCATTTGAAGAAATTTGTGAAACATGCAAGTGCATATCAAGAGGAAGGGAAAGATTAAGTAAGTCAGAATCAACATTGGTAGGGCAAGATGAACTTGGAAATTTTCTTGATAACTTTAAAACAAAAATTCTTAGCAATCTAAGTGAAAAAATAGAAATGTTAAGAATCCAAAATGAGCAAAAATAAGATGTTGATATTTTTGTTAAACATGCAAAATCATATGCTACTAAATTTTTTTCATCATTCCCTAGGTTTAAATAAGTTTACCAAGAAGATAATGGAGCAAGGCAATCACCAAAGAAGCTATGTTATGTAGCTCCAAGTAGAACCTGATAGCCTCGTCAACTTGATATGATGTAAGGACATACTTCACAATTTCAAGCTTATCCACATCCATCTCAAAATAATTGGGACACACTCCCTCCTTGCAACCTTGGTCATCCCAACCCAAAAACCAACCTTGGCAACATGGTTGGAAAGGACCTTATGGGGAAAATCCTCAACATCCTCAATATTTCCCTCGATATCCTCCATACCCAACTCCATGCTATCCCTACCGTCCACCTCCACCACAACCACAGCCTCAACCACATCTATCTCATATATCTGCCCCCACTCAACTACCTGTACCACCATTTCCAAACCCACACCATGAAGTATCTCAACCCACTTACAATGTTGAGGTACAACACTTCCAAACATCTCCTCTTGATATAGATGGTATTCATCTTAGTTCAATAAATGTATTGCAAAGAATATATTTTATTAGTGTCATTGAAGGACAAGATTAAGAAGAAGAAGATCCAAATGAGGAGATCAAAATAGCAAGGGCTACACTTGATGAAGAGATGACATCAGAATCAGATGATGAGAAATTTTCCTCATGTTTACCAGCATTTCCTCCTTGTGGTCAAGAGAACAATCAGCAAAAAGAGGAAGATTTGAATGTCATAACAGAAGATAACATCCAAGGTGATCCAATTCAGCAAGTGGACCAGGGGAATCACAACTATATTGACATATGGTTCCAAACAGTCATTAAGTTGCAGCAACACACTCTTCTCCAATAGTACTTGATATAATCCTAGTCAAAAAAATTCATCTCTCATATTCAGGTACATTTCAAAGCATGTATTCCAAGTGTGCACATGATTTTATTTGTCATCTTGATGTGTCCATGGCTCCATTTGAATTATTATTATAATTGAAAAGGTTTTGTTTTCTTCAAGTAGAGTAGGAAAGTGAAAAAGAAAAAAAATTAAAAAAGGGAAAAAGAATAAAATCTCAGGTGAAAACCTCTTTTGAGGTGTTTGAGGTTGGCTCGTTGATTGAAAACGTCCATGAGACAGTCATTGGGTTCAAAACAAAAGGAGAAAAATAAAATACCCTAGGTGAAAACCTCCTTTGAGGTGCCTAGGCAGACCTACTAGTGGAAAACCTCATTGAGGCAGCTAGTAGGCCTTAAATATATATATATATAGTAAAAAAAAAAGTATTTTCATTTCTCCATGTATCTCTCTCTAATGAATGCAAGTGCTTTCCAACCTTTGCAAGCAGAAAAACAAAAAGTTGGCATAAAAAGAAAATTTGGTCAACACCCTGGTCAAAGGTAGTCAAACTTGGACTTTCGCCTCCTATGCTCAGAAGCTCCAAAAGGACCTCAAGCAGATTATCACATGCAGATTCAGAGTATCCAAAGACATCTTCAACAGCCATATCAGTAGCTTCAATATCACCTACAAAAACAAATCAATGGTAAAGCTCAGGTATGCAATCATATAACCCTTTCTTCGAATCTATTTTAGCTTAATAAAACATTAAAAGGTGTGAGAAGGAAAGTTTTTTTATATAGCCAAAATCAGTAGCAGAGAAACCTCAGCCTTATCTAGCAACTAGCCTCACTTTTTGCACCAAGAAGAGGAAAAAGACAAGTAAAAAGGAATTGAGAAAGGGGGTAGTAAGCAGTTCATGTAATGGAAGACAAGGAGTGCCAAAGGAGTAACCAAGGGTAAACTCAGTTCACAAAAAAGAACTGTGAGTTTATTCTACATGCAATTACAAAAATAAATAAATCAAATAGAAGGTGGATCCACCCACCTCTTGGCATGCAAAATAGGTTTTCTTAAGGCATCTACAGACCTCCGTGAAGCACCTACGAGAAGAAATGAAAGAGGAATAGCATGAAGATTAGCAAGAGGAGTAGCGCATGGGCCAATAAACAGAAAATGAAATAAGCCAACATGCAGGAATAACCATAAGGTAGGGAGTATGAATAGGTTGCTCAGAGGATGAACAACAGTTTCAGTAGGGGGGTGATGATGGGCCTCTAAATTAGACATAAATTAAGGCCCATCTACCGTTCTTATGCACTTAAAAATTTATATTAAATATCTCCTTCTGCACTTAATAATGTTTTCTTATGCTTTAATATTTTCTTAGGAAGGTTTAAAGGTAATTGCATATTTTTGCCTAATATTGGTTATTTTTGTAGAATATTGTGAGGATATTGAGTAGATTATGCAAATTTGGAGAAGGAGATAATTTAAGGACTTGATCCCTGCCACTTGAAGATCAAGAGTGAAGAATAAATGAGCACAATATCAGGAAATTAGGGAGAAACCTTGGAGATATTCAAGGGGGTTGTCCACCCTCCTTAACACTCAAAGGCAGCCAAAATATCTGTTGAGATTCAACAAGATGATGAGCTTAGTGAAAAGAGTCCCCTTCACTAAGTGGGCCCGCAGGCTATTTTTGGCGCAAATTCTATTTTTAGACTATGTCTATTTTTTAACATGTCGATCATATTCTATGAGTTGCAGGATGTTATTTGTGGATGGTTGGTCAAGTTGGAAAAATAGATGGACTTCTATTTTTAGACATATTGGGCGGAATATATTTTTAGATTGCCAGTCTAAAAATAGATATGTCGAATATTATTAGCTCTTAATAATATTTGGACTATAAACATTATCTTATTCTCTTGGAGCACTTCAGTTAAGTGCACAGATGTGGCACAATAGATGATAGAAGGAAGTACACTATTCCTGAGGGTTTGCTAGAGCTAATGCATGAGGACTTCAGTTATAAATCATGTGACAGAGTTTGGTGGAGTTATAGAAGTAGTTGGTGGAATTGTATTCAGTTAGACTCAGTTGAGCTAGTTGTATCTAGTCTAACTGATTGATACACTAGTGAGAGTGGTGTAAATTAATTAATAATTAATTCACTAAATAATAACTCATTAATCAACTGAAGAATACATCAGTTAACTACAATGCATGGATAGTTCTGTGGAGACCAGTGGAGAGATAGGTGAAAGGGAAAGATAGACTATCAGTTGTGACCATAGTGATGCATTGATTGCATCCAACACTCAGTGGAGATGCCAATGAGGATTGCGTAGTTCAAACTAGGTGGATTCAAGTTCATTCAGAGCCATTATTCAGCAAATATTGCGCAGTAGAGGCAGGCTAGCAAGTGGTAGAGATCGGTGCATGGATTTGCTAGATCGGGCCTGATTAGTGTGTAGCGATTATATTGTACTGAGAGCTTGACATGTTAATATTTGGATAAGGATTGTTACATGATCTCTAAAACATATATTATATACAGATATTTGGGGTTTTTAGCTTCAATATTTCCCGTTAAGTCACTGTGTTAATGTGTGTGAATTTTTATGGTTTCATGTGTGCATTGCAATTGATTTAATTTCCGCATGTGATGATCAATGGTGGAATAGATTCTGTATTGCGCATGAAGTTAAATAGTGTGTGATCAGGAGAATCTTGGATATATAACACATAAGTTATATAATTTCTGCATGGTATTAAAGCAGTTGATCATTGGAGCAGATTGCAATTATTGAAGTGGTTGAGTTTTGTGCTGGTGGAATTCGAATTTGCTGCAGTGTTTTCTTGGTGTCAAAGTTAAGCATTCATTGAAATGTCTTTCAACAGATTGCGATTGGAGTATGCCCTTGAGGTAAAATCGAATTATATTGCATGGAAGGAGAGGATGGAGGTGGTGCTGGATGATAATGGGTTGAAGGAGTTCATAGATGCAAAAATTCCAAAACCTGCTTCTAGCGATGTAGCCACACTTTATGCATGGAAAAAGAAGACAGAAAAATGTCGAAGGATTCTGTTGGAAGGTGTGAAGGATCACATAGTGTCCAACCTTCATGGGAAAGATTCTCCATTCTTGATGTGGAAAGCTTTTACAGACTTGTTCCAAATCAGAAGTGACCAGAGGAAGTTGGTGCTTAAAGACAAACTCAAGAAAATAAAAATGGAGAAAGGCAAGAGTATACCCAAGTACCTCACGAATTTTTTCCAGTGCAGGGATGAGCTGGGAAGTGTAGGGGTTACTGTAGATGAAGAGGACTTGGTGAGCTTGGCTCTCCTTGGGCTTCTGAAGAGTTGGCATAACTACGAGGACTCTGTCAATGGTCGAGAGAAACTGTCGAGATGGGAGCGACTTTGGTCAGATATTGTGCAGGAGGAGATAAGGTGGGGTACCAGGGATGGATCTTCATCGAAGAATGAAGATGAAGAAAATTGTGCTTTTGCTGCCAAAGCAAGGAAATGGAAGGGAAAGAAAAATCCTTTTCAATTCAGTGTGAAAGGCAAGAAGCAAGACTTGTCCAAGGTGAAGTGCTTTCACTGTCACCAACACAGACATTACACCACTAATTGTCCACAGAAGAAGATAAATAAGCAGGTTGCTGGATCTACAACTGGAGAGGCCTTAGCCTCGCAGTTTGAGCTGGATTTTTTGCTGATTGCATGCTTGGTTTCAAGTGTGATGGGATCAGTTTGGTTTCTTGATAGTGGTGCATCTTTCCATATGACCGGAGACAAATATTTTTCAGTGATCTGGATGAGAAGGATCTTGGAGTGCACATCGAGATGGGCGATGATGGTAGATATAGTGCAACTAGTATCGGGACCATTTCCTTTGAGAGGGAGTCTGGAAAACCTTTCATCTTGAAGGATGTCATGCATGTTCCAGGATTGAAGAAGAATCTGATCTCTGTGGAGATGCTGGAAGACAAGGGATATGATGTTGTTTTTAGTGAGGGAAAGGCTTTCCTGTGCAGTAAAAAAATTGATGAAACCTAGAGGATAGGAGTTTGAGTTAAGAACCTTTATCAATTGCAGGTAGATGGTTGCGCAGCAATGGCAGGAAAAGTAGAAGGAGTGGTGAGCCGGGATGAGGACGAATGGTGGCACAAGATATTGGGCCATCTTCACCATGGTGCTTTGAAAATTTTGCAGTAGATTTCTACCGAGCTTCCCAAGGGTACACTTGCACAGTAAAATCAGTGCAAGGGATGTACTTTGGGAAATTTTGTGAAAGCCGCCTTTCAGGAGAAGGATAGTCGCACCATGAAGATCCTTGAGAGAATTCACATAGACGTGTGTGGACCTTTCTCAGTAGCTGTGACAGCAAAGCACAGGTATTATGTGATATTTGTTGGTGACTTTTCTCGTAAGTGCTGGATCTTCTTCATGCAGAAGAAGAGCGAGACATACTCAAAGTTTTGTGAATTCAAGGCACTGATTGAGAAAGAGTCGGGGAAGCAGGTGAAAGCTCTTAAGAGCGATAATGGTGGTGAATTCATCTCTGGCGAATTCAAAGACTTTTGCAGCGCAGAAGGAATTCGAAGAGAGCTCATAAAGCCTCATAACCCACAACAGAATGGGGTCGCGAAGAGAAAGAACAGAACGATCGTGGGTGCTGAACAAGCGATGTTGCATGATCAAGGCCTTCCCATACACTTGTGGGCTGAAGCATGCAACACTTCGGTTTATGTGCAAAACCGTTGTCCTCATAGAGTACTTGGCATGAGTACACCCAAAGAGGCGTTTTCTGGTAAGAAGCCTGATATTTCTCATTTGAAGATTTTTGGCTCACCTATTTACATTCATGTGACGAAGGATGCTAGGAAGAAGCTAGAGCTAACTGCAGAGGTTGGGATATTTGCGGGGTACACAGAAACACCCCACAACTATCGTGTGTATTTGCTAGACAGTCGAAAGACTGTTGTGCGACGGGATATCAAATTTCATGAGGAGAAATTCATGAAGTTGTCGCTTGAGAGGGAGCTACACTTGCATGTAGATGAGGAGATAATAGTAACTAAAGATGAGCCTCAGGATTTGGATCAGCCACAAGAGGAGGTTCATGGAGTGGAAGAAACCACTCATGCAGCACCAAACATCAGAGGTCGGAAGCGCACTACAGAAGCTGAGTGACTGAATCTTGATGCAGCGCAAAATGTAGGAGCACCTACATCACAGCGCAGACAGAGACAGTCACCTGACCGATTTACTAGATACATGGTTCTGATGAGCAATTTTATCATGACAGAACCATCCTCTTTTGAGGAAGTTGTGGAGGACCCTGCATGGGTAGATTCCATGGTGGAAGAGTATGATTCGATTGTCAGAAACAATGCATGGGAGATTGTCCCAAGGCCGGAAGGGAAATTAGTGGTAGTTTCAAGGTGGATCTGCAAAGTGAAGCAAGCTGCTGATGGGAGTGTTGAGAAGTACAAGGCAAGATTTGTTGCCCGGGGCTTCTCACAGATCGAGGGGATCGACTATGAAGAAACCTTTGCACCTGTCGCAAGGTATTCTTCCATACGGACCATCTTGCTCTCTCAGCGTGTATGGGTTGGCACATTCATCGTATGGATGAAGATTATGCTCTCAAATCGTATTCATTGAAGAGGAGGTGTACATTGAGCGTACCGAATGATTTGAAATCTTCAAGAAATACGAGTCACATGTGTGCAGCTCAAAAGAGCGTTGCATGGGATGAAACAAGCACCTCATGCTTGGTACACATGGATAGACAATTATTTCATAGGACTTGGTTTTACCAAGAGTGAGGCAGATCCTAACCTGTAACAGATTGTGGTTGAGGGTAAGTTGCTGATCATTGTAGTTTATGTAGATGATTTGATACTAGAAGGTGATGAACTGTTGATACACTCATGCAAGGCTGATCTTGTAAAGGAGTTTGAGATGAAGGACATGGGCCTTCTTCATTATTTCCCGGGATTGGAAATTTGGCAGCGGAAGGGTGGACTGTTTGTGTCTCAAGGAAAGTATGCCCGGGATATACTAGAGAAGTTCAACATGCAAGGCTGCTAGCCTATCGACACTCCTCTTCCTGGTGGTTGGAGGAAAGAGGATGCTACATCGGTAGAGGTAGTGGATGCCATTTTTTATCTAGAGTTGGTTGGTTCGCTCATGTATTTGGTCAATACACGACCAGACATATGCTATGCTATTAACTAGCTTTCACAAGCTATGGTTAAGCCTACCAATCTCTTTTGGAAGGCAGGCAAGCATGTCCTGAGGTATCTCAGGGGCACATCTGGATATGGACTGTGGTACAGACAGTCGAATGAAGTGAAGCTGCATGGCTTCACGGATGCAGATTGGGTAGGGAGCCCAAACGGAAAGAAAGAGCACATCCTGAGGGATATTTGTGATCATGTCTGGCCAAATGCTTTTTGGTACAATAGGAAACAAAGAGATCCTTGGCACTCAATTCAAGAGGAAGGCTAAGTACATGGCAACAAGTTTGGCTACATGTGAGGCTATGACAATGAGGAAGATCCGGTTGGATTTCCCAAGCTCACACTAAGATCCCACGTGATATATTGTGATAATCAGATTTGCATTAAAATCTTGGTTAATCAAGTATTTCATGATATACCTAAACATATTGACATCTGGTATTATCATATCAGAGATTGTGTGCAGCAGAAGATCATGTTGCTTTCTTACATTCCTATGGAGGATCATATTTATATCTCACGAAGGTGCTCAGACGAAGGTGCTCACCAGAGAAAATTCGATACCATAGAGACAGGATCGTGGTGGCAGATAATCCCTATCTTGTTGAGAGGGAGTGTTGAGATTCAACAAGATGATGAGCTTAGTGAAAAGAGTCGCCTTCACTAAGTGGGCCCGCAGGCTATTTTTGGCGCAAAGTCTATTTTTAGACTATGTCTATTTTTTAGACATGTTGATCATATTCTATGAGTTGCAGGATGCTATTTGTGGATGGTTGGTCAAGTTGGAAAAATAGATGGACTTCTATTTTTTAGACATATTGGGCGGAATCTATTTTTAGATTGCCAGTCTAAAAATAGATGTCGAATATTATTAGCTCTTAATAATATTTGGACTCTAAACATTATCTTATTCTCTTGGAGCACTTCAGTTAAGTGCACAGATGTGGCACAACAGCTGACAGAAGGAATTACGCTATTCCTGAGGGTTTACTGGAGCTAATGCATGAGGAATTCAATTAGAACTCATGTGACAGAGTTTGGTGGAGTTATAGAAGTAGTTGGTGGAGTTGTATTCAGTTTAACTCAGTTAGACTCAGTTGAGCTAGTTGTATCTAGTCTAACTGATTGATACACTAGTGAGAGTGGTGTGAATTAATTCACTAAATGATAACTCATTAATCAACTGAATAATACATCAGTTAACTACAATGCATGGACAGTTCAGTGGAGACTAGTTGAGAGATAGGTGAAAGAGCAAGATAGACTATCAGTTGTGACTACATTGATTGCATCCAACACTCAATGGTGATGCCAATGAGGATTGCGCAGTGCAAGCCAGGTGGATTTTTTTTCATTCAGAGCCATTATTCAACAAGGATTGCGCAGTAGAGGCAGGCTAGCAGGTGGCAGAGATCGGTGCATGGATTTGCTAGATCGGGCCTGATTAGTGTGTAGCGATTGTATTGGACTGAGAGCTTGACATGTTCAGATTTGTATGAGGATTTTTACATGATCTCTATGACATATATTATATACAGATAGTTGGGGTTTTTAGCTTCAGGCTTTCCCGTTAAATCACTGTGTTAATGTGTGAATTTTTATGGTTTCATGTGTGCATTGCAATTGTTTTAATTTCCGCATGTGATGATCAATGGTGGAATAGATTATGTATTGTGCATGAAGTTAAATAGTGTGTGATCAGGAGAATCTTGGATATATAACACATAAGTTATATAATTTCTACAAGATCCTCATGAGATCCCCTCCAGAAATTCAAATTCTAGAGGCAGCCAAGCAACTCAATACCAAGTGCACTCAAGCCATACTTCACTTGGAGTCAAGTGGACTCATTACCTATTTTTTAGGGAGTTGTTGGTAGCTGCCCTTGCGGATAAAGAAGGCTGATAAAGAGCTAATTAGGGTCAATTTCGGTGGATTCTGGTCCATTTGATGCATTCCATTCCATTCCATTTTCATTCCATTCCATCCCATGCCATCCATTTTCCATTCTATTAGGATTTTTTTGTTTAAGACCTTCAGGATGTAATAAGATTGCATTTTTAATGCAATGAGTATTCAGATGAATTTTTATTGATCTAGTTCTAGAGAGTTGGGCTTATGGGTTAGGGCCCAACCCATGTGCCTCAGCCTCTCTGTTGTTTTCGTTCTTTCCTTTTTTTCATTTAGCTAGCTTTGTTTCTTTCAATTAGCTATTTTTGTTTCTGTCATTTAGTTAATCTTCCTTCTGATAGTTTCAAGTTGTTGTTTCGAATTTCTTTTGTAGGTTTTCATTTGCTTATGAGTAATAGAATAGAGGATAAAAATCTAAAAGTTGTGGATCTAGACTTCCCTTCTCGTCTTTATCAATAGAGCTCAAGGGGGGTAGACTTTCCCACAAGCTAAAAAAATGATTTTTGTTCACTTTTTTTATCACACACTTGTCTATTTTTCTTTTGCATAGCTAGGCAGGGTTGATTGCAGGTACAAGAATCTTCGCCTGGAAGAAGTTCATTGACACCTCCCTGCTTCATTTCCCATCTCTCTTCCATCTCTACTGCTACCCTTCTATTCCCTTCTATTTCACTTATTGCAACTATCGCACCCTTTTTATTCACAAAAACCATCAAAGTTGAACCTCCTCCTTTGCTCCCTAATCTTCTCGCTACCGTACTTCGCTCACCGCAAATTGCAAATTTTATCTTGTTCCTGTTAATACTTACCGCTCCTGACGTTGATTGCGATTACATCCGTACTCCGCCACATCGCAAATCGCAATCACATTTTTATTTTTTTCCCATTAATACTTACCGCTGTTGACACTGATTGCAATATCCTCCGTACTCCATCGCATCGAAAATTGAAATCAATTTTTTATTTGGTACCAATTAACACTTACCGCTTTCAACACTGATTGTGATATTGGTATCTTTGTTGTTACACTTCTATTCCCTTCTATTTCACTTATTGCAGCTGTTGTACCCTTTTTATTCACAAAAACCATCAAAGTTGGACCTCTGCCCTTGCTCCCTGAACTTCCCGCTACCGTACTTCGCTCACTGCGAATCACAACTTTTATCATGTTTTAGTTAATACTTACTGCTCCTGAATTTGATTTCGATATCCTCCGTACTTTGCCACATCGAAAATCACAATCACATTTTTATTTTTTTCCTGTTAATAATTACCACTCCTGATGTCGATTGCGATATCCTACGTACTGCATCACAAATCGCAATCACATTTTTATTTTTTTCCTGTTAATAATTACCACTCCCGATGCCGATTGCATATCCTACGTACTGCATCACAAATCGCAATCACATTTTTATTTGGTACCCGTTAACACTTATAATTTTCGATGATGATTGCGATATTGGTATCACGCTCCACCACTGGTCCTGCCGCCACATCACCCATCGCAAATCGCACTTCGTAGTATTTATCCCATCGCAAATCACACCTCGCAATATTTATCCGATCCTTATTAACACTTAGTGCTCCTGTTTTCCAATTGCGATATTGGGATATCACATATCGTAGATCGCAACCTTTTCCCTTTTCGCAAATGGAATTTTTCTCCCGCTCCCTAACTGTACTCCTTCTTCTCCTCCATCATAGTTTTCAAATTATTCCGCTGCAAAGAATTTTTGCGCTATAATAAAGTTTAATAAGGTTTAAACCCATATTTTCACTTTTAAGCCTTGTTTCATGTGTTCATCCCTCCATTAGAACCTTTACCCCTTTTTTCTCCAAGCTAAAATCAACACTTTTTCAATTATAATTAAGTCATGGATAGCTTAGCTGCATGGATAGAAGCATTTTAGATAGAGCATAAGATGAGTAGGGTATGTTTAGCCGATTAACCAAGTTAAGTGTGGTTTAAATTAGTTTCCTTTCTGCAATTTAAATTATTTTCCTTTTTGTCATTTCTCTTCATTAATTTAGATTAGTTTCCTTTTACCATTTATTTTCAGCAATTTAATTTAGTTTCCTTCTGTCATTTCCTTTCTACAATTTAGTTTAGTTTCATTGAAGTGTTAGAGACTTTACTGAGAACCCCTAGAAGTAACACCCTTTCATAGAGAGGAAGAGGATGACATGAGTAGAATGCATTTGTTATGCATATAGCACTGTCACCTCCAATTTTGTATGAACCCTGGGTTGATAAAGTAAAGTAGGGTAGCCCCTAGGAGTTGCAACACTCTTGGTGCAATACCAGGGCTCACCAGCATGTTCTTCTCCCATGGTGACTGATTTATTTTATGACCAAAAACAAATAAACAAAATAAAAGGGTAGTTCTAGGCAAAAGGTTTACCAAGTAATTGTGAACTGCAGAATACCTCCTGACGAACCAAGAAGTATAGGCAGGCAATCTCCCCAAATGCTTTGTTTAGTGTATCACAAGTTACAAGGTGGTCGACTCGGTTCACTATGGATGGATAGCAACCTAAATTTTTCCTCCCAAATATACTCAAAGGTATGTGGAGGTCCAAGTTCGTATTAGCAATGTCTAATACGAAACCACACAGTGAGAGCACCCCCTTATACTTTTCGTACTAGAACACCGCCTGATATACCCGAAGGTATGTGGACTAGCTCCAATATACTTACATACGTGGAGTGAGGTATCACACTCGGAATGTATCGCAGAAAAGTTAGAGACAACTGCTATGTTTAACGACGCCAGAACACGTCTCTAGCCTAGACCTTCTAAATGTTATTGTTATGATTCCAATGCTTTCTTAGGTAAATTGATGTAAATTTTAAGTTGGTCTTGTTTAGAATTTTTTTCTTTCAGGTTCACCGCGTGATGTGATGGAAATTCCTAAAAATGAAAAATAAAATGATAAACAAACTTTTCAATTTTATCTTTTTCAATAAAAATCCTAGCCACTAAGGGAAAGAGAAATCGGTTTTAGAGAAAACAACAAAAAGTACAAACTAAAATGCAGCTTTCCTAACTTGTTCCTATGCAAAACACACAATTCACTATATGCACATGCATGTTTTTCTTTTCATATCCCTTATTGTGAATGCAATAAAGGAAACTATATGCATCAAATCAACAAAAAACAAGTGTTTTCTTCTTTGAGAAATGAGGAATTTAACAACAATTTCTCTTTTAGTAAAAATGAAGAATGGAACTACAATTTTTCCTACACGAAATGAATAATTTAACGACAATTTCCTTTATGAAAACAAATGGATCTAATGCAGAAATAAAATACTTTGAATTTGATTTTCCAATCATAAATAAAAACATTAAAGAGACATTGAACAAATTTACTTTTCAAAGGAGGAAGAATCAGGTAAGTTCACTGGTCTCTAAGAGGTATCAGAAAGTTGAGAATACATTTTAAAAATGACTGAGAATGATAGCAATGACAAATTTTAATGGAATTTGGTTGGCTAAGGGGGAAACACATTCTCTAAGGGGAGACAGTGCATTGCAGTGTAACCCTGAGTGGAAGATAGTGCACTGTGTCTTGACCAACAATGTGTTGGGCGCAACAGTGATTGAAAATGCAAGCTACAGAACGCGCTTCTACTGCAATTATTTCATTCAAAAGTATAATAAATGAATTTATATGCTACTAATTAGGATTAGGAGAGGAAAAACACCAGGAATGATAGGAAAGTCCCCAACGGAGTCACCAATTTGTTATGCAGAATTGTGATCTACGAATAAATCAAATTCCCTAAGTGTGGTGCTAGGCACTTAGAACAACAAATGAAATAAGTTTCTAACACTTTCTCTAAAATAAGTAGACACACAGAATGATAGAAGAACCTACTTGCAATCCAAGCACTTCTCCTTCTCCTTTTGTCGCTTTTGTTGTCGCCTTCAATCCAACTCAGATCTCCAGATTGATTCTTGCAAACATAAACAGAGAACAACAAACATATTTCAATATACAAATGCCTACTTATCGTAATCACTCAAATCATTTAGATGTTAAACATATATATCATTCAAGAGTCCATTGCATGAGAAATAGAAACATAAACATATACATATATGGGAAAATGAGAAACAATATTTATTAAAGAGAAGAAGGGGGATGTTACAACCAATGATCGATTTCATGCCACCAGCTCCAGCTTCATCCCAACCTCATCACATCCAACACCACACCAGCAACATATTAGTACTTTGACTCTCTCAAATGAGAATCCAACATCATTTCTTTACCAAAATTCTTCCTTCCCTAGCACTAATATCTGTGCTTAATTTATAGGGAAACTGATGGTAGTTTCTCAATGAATGACTTTATAATAATAGGAAATGCATGTTCCCAAGTTTAGAGGTGTTATATGGACACTTGGATTCTAAGCTTGACACATATGGACTCTTCTAGAAGGCATTGGCCATGTGGAGATTCTCGTAATAATGAGAATTCCGCTCCCAGGTGACCAACACACTCTTGAATGTCGGGAAGTGCGTTGCAGTGCACCCTTGAATGGAGGATGTTGCATATGCAACGCAGTTAGTCCCTTTAGAGGTAGCATTGGTGAGTTCATAAGTGATATAACATATACTTCAAACCTTGGAAATATCACAATAGAATCCATGAATGAATTTTTCTTCTCTTAGGGCATATAGCAACAAAAATTTAAGGGTATGATAGACCCTATTTCATTGGTATTAGGGATTATGTCCAGTTTGACCAGGTCATGGGGGATGATGCCCAAATTTACCTTTAACACTATCCATGCCTCATGATATACATATGTAATTGAATAAGATAATTACAAATCCTCTCCTTCATTTGAGAAGGTTCATGCTTTTGTATAAGGAGCATCTTCAGATCCCTTCCCTTTATTATTTATTTTGGATCTATAATATTTTTTATAATTCCCTTATTTTCCACATCTCAAAAATATGTAATGATCCGAAACGGAAATCAGTAGCTTTTTCACCGTTGAAGAAATCCTTTTGTCGGAAATATGAACAAGGCTATTTCAGAGATGGACTGAGAGGGATTTTACCATTTATTTCACCTCTAAAGAGAGGATGAGAACCAGAGGCTTCCTGGCCCTTACTCAGGCTCTTCTTATAGCTATGTAAATATTTCTTCCTTCAGGAAGATCCTGCTCAAAGAATTAGCTACAGCAACATCTGAACTTTAACAATGAACAGTAGTGAAATAATACATCATAGTGCATAAGAAGAGTACATGGCTGATATATTAAGTAGAAACAACAAATAATATATAAATATTGAGGTAGAAACCTCTCAAGATAGCCTCAATCATATGCATTAAAGCTCAAGACTACACTGCTACAAGTTGCTGCCCTAGCCATGATTGCGCAGTTACATGAGGAGACTACAACACATAATATGGAAATATGATGATATATCATTATCAGCTCAAGAAATGAGGGGGAGAAAGCTCTCAACCGCTAAAAATAACCAACTAACAATCCTTAGAAGGATTGGTTGCAATACATGTACAGAATGATAAAATACAAAAATGGCGGAGTTGCAGTGTAGCTGCTACAACTCAATAATAATACATGAATGGAGAAGGGAAAGAATGATGAAAAAAATATAGAAACCTCCTCCAATGATCTTCTAAGTGAAAGGCTTCCCCTTTCACTGAAGATTACACTCTCTAATCCCCATGATGAATCCTCCTGCAAAACCCTCTCTGAAAATAACGCTATAAGAGGGAGTGACTGCGCTGGGGCTGAGATGAAACACTTGGCCCTATACCAAAATCTGCATATAATCTCCGGAAATTTCCTTTTCTTATTTTTTAGAGAAAGAAGAACTCCTCCTCTTCAAAACTAGCTCAGGAAATGGTGTCATGATGATCCCTCACTGCTACCTCCAACAACTCCAATGAATATGCCCAACAGAAATGTTGTAGCTGAAAGAGATGGCTTTGGCCTCAAGCCTGGATGTGAGGAAGATGAATAACAACTCCTCCAAGGCCTCCCAATGGATGAGAGAATAATTCTAAATAGAAATCTCCCTTGTGCTAAGCAGCACAAGCTATCTCAGTTGAACAACTGAAGAGAGCTCCCAAATCGAATTCTCAAGCATGAAATGAACAATGGCTCTCCTTCACCTTTTTATGCAAGGAATGCTTCCTTGCCATGGACCCCACCCATTAGGGTTTCTCTCATCCTCTAATTTCCCTCCTTTCCAAACTGCGCAGTCTTCATGAGCAAGCTTCTCCTTTTAGCCACATTGTTGACTTGGTCAACCATGGTCTAGTTAACTTGCTTTTGGCCCTTTTCACACTAGGGAATGCAAAATTTAGTCACTTAAGTGACTCTTTGCACCTTAGGAGAGTTTATTTTGTTACTACATGGTCTCCCTTACCCATTTTATTCCTTTTATTATCATAAAAGAAAAATTAATGTTCCAATTGCCTTATTGAAAAATTTGGAACATTACAGTCCTCCCCTCCCAAAACAAGCTTGTCCTCAAACAAGAGCAAGGATTAACTGGAAAAAAAATTCCTCCAATCAAGGCATGGAGTCTGAAATATCCTCATGTAGATCCTCCATCCCCCAAGCAATCAACCAAGCAAAATGTGTCACCCTCCAACTAGGCAACTCCTGAAATTACTCCTCCACCTTGTGCTCATGAGAAATAGGTGGGTTGAATTTATGAACTTGGTAAGCTTCATAGCCTACCCCATGATATCCCCTTCTCCACTTATGATAAGTGTGGAGTGAAATCTGAACTTGCACTGCAATAGTGTTTCCTTCAAGAGGCAAGATGAAGTCTAGATCCCCAAGGACCTCTCCTCCAACGCTGCAAATCAAGCTGGCCCAAATCATCTCATATGTGATGAGTTGGAATTCATCATCATATGGCATACAACCAATCATATGGCTCACCTCCAATAGAAACCAATGTCTGAACATGGTGACCATATCATCTCCCATACTCCCCATGGAGCATGTGCTGCAAAAAGAATGGTGGTCTCTCCTTCCAAAGGGCACATCCACTCAATGAGTTCCTCCCTCCTCATGATACATATGGGGCTGCTGCTGATATATGGATGATGTGAAATGGTCTTCAAGAGAGACCCAAGCCACCCCATCAAACATGTGAACCATGAAATTCCTCCTCCAAAAATTTAGACTCTCTAAATAGCTCCTCCCACATGAAGGAAAGAGGTGAAGCCTAGCAATCATGGGCTACCCATTGTTTCCCCTAAAACATACACCATGCAAAGTGAGGAGAATCATACTCCCAATGGGCATTTTAAACTCATGTCCCACTCTCCAAACCAAGCTCCCCATGCACCAAAAAAAATCGTCAATGCATGGAAGCAAGAACCAATAGAAGCAAGTTGTCACATGACAACCGAAAAGTGGATCATTGTCCCACCAATGGGACATACGCAGTGCACTCCTTGCCTGC
Organism: Pinus albicaulis; assembly: GCA_034641835.2. Lineage (NCBI taxonomy): Eukaryota > Viridiplantae > Streptophyta > Pinopsida > Pinales > Pinaceae > Pinus > Pinus albicaulis. The sequence goes on along the minus strand of CM076572.1, from coordinate 225,615,279 downwards.
ATCAAAATAGAAATTAAAAAGTGCTCTTCCAACCACTTTTTAGCTGCCACAATCATCTCAAAAGATGTATGCATGAAAGTATAAAATGGTGTAATGGGTGTACACCAAAAATCATGTGGCTTTCCCCCAGAATCCACTGCTAAAATAGCCATCATATTTGCTGCAATAGACCATGAGCATAAAAAAACATAGTGTGCAAGAAGGAAATATCCTCCTCGATATAATATGCTGCTCATAAGAATAAGAGAGTGCCAAACATAAAGCAAATGGTTACCTCCCTCATCACGTACTTTAGCCTTTGAGCTGAAATGGCTCAAGTGAAAATTCCCCTTCACTGCAACATATTGGGGGAGTGGTTGTGCCAACCATCCCATCATCTCTTGGGTTATGCATCTAGCCATATTCTGATATACATCCATTAGGATTCCCTCCCAAGTGGACTCCTCCATCAGTAGATAGTATGCATGAGAATGTTGGGAAGAAGAATCCAAAGTTGTTGCATGTAGGTGTCTCTTCTTGTGCTTATGAGCCCAAGCCAAGATAATCAAAACATAGCAAGGGATGCTTCCATCCATTACTTCCTCATCCTCCTCTCCTACATGCCTCCAAGACACATCACTTATGAAGTGGTTTTGAGAACACTTCAACAAGCAATCCAAGCTCTCAAGTGACAGCGTTGTTAGCCTTTGGAGTAGGGCCACTATCATCTCAAAGCTCCCCTCTTTGACATGAATCTTGCCAAAGACTCTTCCCATCATGTTGCTGATAATGTAGAGCCCCTCCCAAGGAGAAAGTGTTGCTTGGGCATCCAAGATAAAAGAGCAATCCGCTTGCACTATGCTAGTGCCTCCTCTTACTCCATCAACAACCAAATAGAACTTGAGAAACAAAATTGTTTGTTGCCCCCTCATACTTCCACCACTCCAAATATGAAATGGGAACATGATGAATGGTAAAAATAATTCCATCCCATCACAATGCACCCATGCTCCTTTCTACTTCATGGTGTAAGTATCCTGCCATCTCCTCTTCCCTTCCAAACCCCATGAAAAGGAATAGGTCACATGTTGGCCAAACTCCCTCAAGAGAAACCAACGCAGCATGGCTTCTTGCTACCCTGTATCATAGATATATAAGAGGCTCACCATACTCTTGCCTCCCATCCACATCCACTCAGCTCCTAGTGGATGCTTCCCACCATTCTGCAACTTGGCACCTCCCCAAAAAGATATGCCATCATCCCAAAACAGATTATCACCTTTGCATTTCATGGGACATTGAAACGCAATCCTCTCTATGGTCCATTTCTCAAACCCCATTCTCCTGTGTGGTGCATGAATCATCAATGGAGTATGAGAATGATGGCACAACGCAGTGAAATTTCCCTCCTCAAGACAATCAGCATGCCATAATGTACAATCCTCCATGATAGATAAAAACTCATGCATACCTTGGAGAGATTTGGAAGAATATTGTGTTGCTACAACAGTCTCTTCCTCAAGTGTATTGGCTACCTCAACAGCTGAAGATGAAGGGTGCTCCTTCATGTCTATGACAACGCTGGTCTGTGCCTCTTCAACTGGTGGTAAGGGCTCTTCCCTCCTTTGGAAAAATCTTCTGGTCAAGATCTAAGAAAAATCAGCAAGAGTAGAAACCCTTGCATGCCTCCCATGGCTGAACCACCAAGTTTTTGCTCCTCCCTCAAGGTGCAGTGCTACAATTGCTACAGCCTCTCTGCCTGCTACAGGATGTAGCATGAAGAAAGCCTCCAGCTTCTTCACCCAAGCCTCTGTTGTACATGTGAGTGACCCATCAAATGTGGACAATATAAATCTAATATTGCCTTTCATCATCCCATGGCTGTAGGGTCTCCTTTCCTCCTTCTGTTGAATATAGTGAGGGAAAGATAGAGTCTTTTGGAAGAATCTAGGGTTTGTTATGTATTCAGCAAGGTACCCACTTAGAACTTCGAATTCCAAGTGATCTTCATGCTTTTACTCTGCTCCTTTGTGAGAATAGGAAGTGCATGGTCCTTCCTCTTCTCCCTTTTTTGTCTCCTCAACCTCCTTGGAGAGGTTTTTATTGGATCTAAAAATTGATGAGATTAATCTCATCCTCTACATCATTCTGGCCTCTTCTTCTCTGAAATTCTAACTTCACAAGCTGAGCCAATTTTGAAGCTCTGATACCACTGTAATGATCCGAAATGGAAATCAGCATCTTTTTCACCGCTGAAGAAATCCTTTTGTCGGAAATATGAACAAGGCTATTTCAGAGATGGAATGAGAGGGCTTTTACCAGTTATTTCACCTCTAAAGAGAGGATGAGAACCGGAGGCTTCCTGGACCTTACTCAGACTCTGCCTATAGCTATGTAAATATTTCTTCCTTCAGGAAGATCCTGCTCAAAGAATGAGCTACAGCAACATCTGAACTTTAACAATGAACAACAGTGAAATAATACATCATAGTGCATAAGAAGAGTACATGGCTGATATATTAAGTAGCAACAGAAAATAATATACAAATATTGAGGAAGAAACCTCTCAAGATAGCCTCAATCATATGCATTAAAGCTCAAGACTACACTGCTACAAGTTGCTGCCCTAGCCATGACTGCGCAGTTACATGGGGAAAATGCAACACATAATATGTAAATATGATGATATATCATTATCAGCTCAAGAAATGAGGGGGAGAAAGCTCTCAACCCCTGAAAATAACCAACTAACAATCCTTAGAAGGATTGGTTGCAATACATGTACAGAATGATAAAATAAAAAAATGTCGGAGTTGCAGTGTCGCTGCTGCAACTCAATAATAATACATGAATGGAGAAGGGAAATAATGCTGCAAACAATATAGCAAATTCTTCTAATGATATTCTAAGTGAAAGGCTACCCCTTTCACTGAAGATTACACTCTCCAATCCCCATGATGAATCCTCCTGCAAAACCCTCTCTGAAAATAACGTTGTAAGAGGGAGTGGCTGCGCTGGGGCTGAGATGAAACACTTGGCCCTATGCCAAAATCTGCATATAAGCTCAGAAAATTTCCTTTGCTTATTTCTTAGAGAAAGAAGAACTCCTCTTCAAAACTAGCTCAGGAAATGGTGGGATGATGATCCCTCACTGCTACCTTCAACAACTCCAATGAATCTGCCCAACAGAAACACTGTAGCTGAAAGAGATGGCTTTGGCCTCAAGCTTGGATGTGAGGAATATGAAGAACAGCTCCTCCAAGGCCTCCCAATGAAGGAGAGAAGACTTCTAAACAGAAATCTCTTTTGTGCTAAGCAGCACAAGCTATCTCAGTTGAACAATTGAAGAGAGCTCCCAAATCGAATTCTCAAGCATGAAATGAACAATGGCTCTCCTTCACCTTTTTATGCAAGGAATGCTTCCTTGCCATGGACCCCACCCATTAGGGTTTCTCTCATCCTCTAATTTCCCTCCTTTCCAAACTGCGTAGTCTTCATGAGCAAGCTTCTCCTCTTAGCTACATTGTTGACTTGGTTAACCATGGTCTAGTTAACTTGCTTTTGGCCCTTTTCACACTAGGGAATGCCAAATTTAGCCACTTTAGTGACTCTTTGCACCTTAGGAGAGTTTATTTTTCTGCTACATGGGCTCCCTTACCCATTTTATTCCTTTTATTATCATAAAAGAAAAATTAATGTTCCAATTTCCTTATTGAAAAATTTGGAACATTACAAAATACCTTTAAAAAATTTCCTAGAGATTTAGATCTCCCACTTGAGGATTATTTTTATGTCTATTCTAGAAGCATCCTCTTACAAATAATGTACCTCCATTATGGATTTCCATATTTTTTTCATCTCATCTCCTCTGATAACAAGGATGGGACTATTTCATCAAATATTAAAGTAGTTGCATTACTACCTATGGCAACAAATAGACTATCCCACACATTTGATAGAGAAAATAAAAAACTAAAGCACTTATCTTCACATGAAATCTTAATATCAATAGATAATAGTCGACTAACCCTTATATTGAAGGTTTTCAGATGCCTCATAACTGTCACTCCATCCTTTATCATTATATTATACAACTTCTTCTATAGGTGCAATTTTTTGGAACTCACGATTGTCGTTAGACCAAAACCCGAAGGAGTTAGTCTTTGCTAAAATCGCCAGAGTTAGGATCCACGAGAGGCAGTTAGTCCATGTCACAAAACACAAGGGTAGCGTTGAACACAATGTCCAATAATCTCCCCCTAAATGTGAGCCTAGTGAGTTTCGAACTCGAGACCTGTCACTCTAATACCACTTGTTGGAACTCACGATTGTCGTTAGACCAAAACTCGCAGGCGTTAGTCTCTGCTACAATCGCCAAAGTTAGGATCCATGAGAGGTGGTTAGTCCATGTCACGAAACACACGGGGAGCATTGAACACAACGTCCAACACAATTTTTTCAATGGGAACTTAGATTGAGACAAATCCACTAACTTGTCCCACAAATCCTTTGTTGTAGATTCTATTGAAACATTTAGTAATATTTAATTTGAAAGACACAATCATATTGTGATATTTTCCTTTTGATCCAAATTAGTTTATTCCTTTGTTGACATCTCTATCGGTGTAGAACTTGGATCCACAACGATCCATTAATCTTTGTCCACCAACAAATCTTCCAATTTTGGCTTCCATGAATAAAAAATATGGCCATTGAATTTCTTTACTCCATGTTTGAACTTCTCTCCATTTCCTTTCACCATAAGAATCACTTCCATAGATATCCCATTGTGACAGGGTCTACCAAAGGCTTGAGAAAAACCCCTTAGCCATAAAGACGTCCCCTTGAAGCCAAAACTAATTTGATTCCAAATGCAGGTTTTAACACTGTATAATTAATTTCTAGAAATAAATTCATAAAAAAACATAAAATATGCAATGGAAAACACACACATAGATATATTCTACCTTGGAAACCAAAAACTTGGAAAAAGAGGAATATTATTCAATATATATTCTTATGTGCAATGTTACAATATAACATATATATCTCGACATCTATGAATCACCAATCCATTTACACTAAATTGGAATACAACCATAGTTTCTTAACCAAAACTACAAAACCATCAGAAAAACCACCATATGCACCACTAAACTTCTTTTAGAAAAACTGTGTTGAAAACCACCAAAGTAGATGCAAAAAATTTCCCAAAAAATTATTTTCAGTTCCATTTCCAATGAAGGCCTACATAGGGAGTCTTTCTCCCCATGAAAAACCTCCATTGACCCCACTCCCCCCCACCCAATGCTACTTATCACACATTGTACAATGGGTGTGGATATTCATACAAAAATTATAACACATATCTAACTGTATTAATTAAAAAAAAATCTTCATAATAAGATTTCAATGCATCACTTTATTAAAACTTAATTTTTATTCTTCCCTAGAATTTTCAATAAAACATATGCATCTAGAGTAGCAAAACTTACAATAAGACCTTAAACTTATTCTTCAATAAAAATTGAGATACTATATATATATATATATATATATATATATATATATATATATATATATATATATATATATATAATTGTTTTCCTATGTTAGACCTTAGATATAGGAAAATATATATATGTTCAATTGCATATTAGTGATATGTCAATGATCAATCAATTTCTATGGTTCTTGCATAGCCTTTGATGGGTACCGATAATAGAATGGATTACAGTAATGCTTTGAAAAATATTTATATTGTACCATCTTCTAATGATTTCTTTATCTTCACAAATGCTCATCATTACTAATATTTGTCTCACATGCTTCTATCATTAAAAAAATGACATTTTTATTCAATGAACAATCCTCCGTTCCAAGAGTCCATTGTTACATCATGCATTTCTCTAGTGATAATGGAATAAAGTCCTAATTGTGGATTCATTTAAAATTATTCCATGCTACCTAAGGGAGGAGAGATCATACTTTTCCTTGCTAATGAAAATTGTTGGCACTTATTCCCAACATAGGTATCAAAATAAACATTCGACAATACTCATGAAACAAGGAAGACAAATGCACCATAACTAGAAAAGAGAATTTGGACTCGCAAAGGAAATGTACAATTTTTCCCTCTTGCATAAGATGCATAAGGAGACAAAGAACTCCCAAAACCTAGAAGTCTCCAATCCCAACAATCTCATAAAATAATACCACAGAGTCTCTTGGAACATTATGTAAAGGAAATATAAGGAGAAGGATGGTCATTACAATTAAGTAACATAATCTTCAATTAATTACATAATAACATATAATAATCCTTCATTATAATCATAAAATATGTTCACGTTTTAAATTTAGTTGTATAATATCATTTTCCTCTAAAACATAAGTTCATTTGAAATAAGTTGTCAATAATACTTGCTCATGTGCATATTTTGTTTTCCTCTACGATAGATGTACTTAAACCTTCAACAATCATAATAAATAGAAGAGGTTCTATAGGGAATCCTTACCTCAACTTCATCAAGGACTTCAAAAAATGTTGAAGCATTAATTAAAAAAATAAAAGAGATCGAGGATAGACACTGTGAAATCCAATTGATAATTTGAACACAAAATCCTATATGAAGTGGAATAATCTCAAATAGAGCTAGGAAAATATTTCATAAGCCTTGGATAAATCTAGATTCATAATCATTGTGTTATCCCTTTAAGTTTTGATAGTATGCAAACCCTCCTAAGCTACCTGTATAGCTTCATGAGTTTATCTACCATGCAACAAACTTGATTTTTCTTTTGAAATTAACTTTGAAAATTTCCTCTTCACCCTCATAGCTATAGTGTTAGCTAATTTCTTATAGATATAGTTATAAGATATGGTTATATAAGGGTATGGATCTAAAACCATTAAATTATTCAAGATTGGTTTTATTTGCCATTAAAGCTGTAAAAGTAGAGTTTATGAATCCTTGAAGAATTTGTATGGTCTTTTAGTATCTTCCACAACCCTCAAAATCCCTTCTTCCAAAAGATCATAAAACTATGTAAAAACTTCACTATCCACCCATTTGGACATAGGATTTTATCCTTCCAAATGGAGGCCAATTTAACTTTGATTCTTTCTTTGACACCCCCTCTACCATAAGATATTTTTACTCCTTTGTATAAAAATAAAGGAAAAGGATGTAATCTTCACTATTTTAGAAATGCTTATTTTATTTGGTTCTCTCTTAAATCCCTTGAAATGTGTAATCCCCATATCAACATATTCCTTGAATGAATTTTCCATATGATCATCAAGAATTTTCATTTCCCAAATAGTAGTGATTGTTTTTTCTAATGGTTGGCGTTGTTATGGAAATATCTTGTGTTTTCATTCACATTAACTAGTCAAGTAGACCTAATCTTAAACTTCCATTTGGATTGTTTTTCTTGCAACAATTTCTTATTATTATTTTCTTGGGCCTTTAATCTAATCCTATAATTTTCCTAAAAACTTGAAATATAATATTCAGTGTAGATCTCTACTATATCCTTCTCAACTAGAATAATAGACTACTCTTATCTACATCTTTTGTCAATATCCAAATTGATAGAATAAGTTTTAACATTTTTGAGATCGTCTTCCAAATGAATGCTATCCAATTCCCATAAAGAGGAATCAAAGATAACCTACTACAAATTGGAAAGAATTAAGAACCCTTCATCTATTAGAAATTTTTTTGGTCTCCCTTCTCCATCTAAAATATGTTTGGGAAGTGTTCCAGAATCCCCATCCATTTCTACCCAAATTGTAATCCTTTGTGGGTCATTTGCGGTTGAACTAGATAATAAAAAGATTCAAAATGATTTTTCTGAGCTACAGGGATCCTCCCTATTGAGTTACCCTAGTTTTCTGAGCTCTTTTAGTTGTAAGTTTTAAATTGACACTTCAATGTTTTAGCTTTTACAATTTTTATCAAAGAAATAATTCTAGAAAGGGATCCTCTCCTCATATAGTCCATATATATTGAAAATGTTGAAAATCTTTTCCAAGGTCTAGAGAGTAGAGAACAACTCTCATCCTTCCATTCAAAACCATATAATGTGTCATTCTAAGAGATTTATTTCTCCACCTAGAACATAGTTATAGAGATGAGAACTATGACACCAAAACAAGAACTCTAGCCCTAAAATCCCATATTTGTGGGTCAAAATCACCAAATAAATCCCTAAATCAAAAGTAGTGCTACCACTAGAACTATTGAGATTCAACAAGATGATGATCCTAGTTAAAATTAAGCACCTATGCTAGGTGGGGCCGGCAGGCTATTTTTAGGTTTATGTATATTTTTAGAATGGTGAGAAAATTCTATTTATAGTGGGAGTCTATTTATATATGGTTGAGAAAATTCTATTTATGGATGGAGTTCTATTTTTGGAATGCATGTTCGAAGTCTGTTCGTAGATTGCATGTCTAAAAATAGAATGCATGTCGATTATTATTATCTCTTAATAATAATTAGACAATAAATAGTAATCTATTATCTTGAAGCACTTGATTTCAGTTAACTGATGTGGCAAACCAGTTGACTAAAGGAAATTCAAGTTTGAAGGTTGGTTGGTGGGACATGAAAGTGGACTTCGTTGTAACTGAGTGATACAAAGTTGTAACAGAGTTGGATGTGTAGTTATGTGAGTTGTAAATTAGTTTAACTCAGTTAAGTGAGTTAAACTCAGTTGTGCTATTTGTAACTAAAGATACACTAGTGAGATATCAGTGAATTAAATATTAAATTAATTCACATGGAGTGATCTCACATGCAACTAAATATTTACTACATGTTAGATCCAGTGGAGACCCAGTTGAGAGATAGGTGAAAGGGATAGTTTGACTATCAGTTGTGACATCAGTGGGTGCACACTTGCAAACAAACACACATTGGATATTCCAATGAGGATTGTGTATTCAAGTCAAGGCAAGAACGAATTCATTCATGGATTGTGATCAGCAGGGATTGCACGATGGAGGCAGGCTGTCAGGAGGTAGTAAATTGGTGCATGAATATGCCAATTTTTGTATGACAGCGTGAGATGATTTTATATTATAGTGAGAGCTATTGGATTAGATTTTTGTATGATATTGTTTCATGATCCATGATATATACATAATATATGATAGTGGGGTTTTTATATTTATACTTTCTCGGTAAAAACATCTATGTTATGTGTGATTGATCTGTCTTCATGTGTTTGCAATTGGCGATTAAATTTCCGCAAAGATTTAAGTAGAATGATTATGTATTTAACAGTGGCATATAATTGTTAGATCAGGAGAATCCAGGCAATACATAATTTTATTAAAATTTCTACAAGAATATTTTATGGGGGGTGAAAATTAAGACCTTTTGCAATCATGGCCTTGTAATGTTACCAACAAAAACCTTAAAATTAATCCTTGAATTGAAAAGTGGCATTGATAACAACCCTTTCTTGATGTTAAAGTTAAAAAAAAAATTGAAATCATGGACCTAACAGTTGTAAGGGTCGCAACCAAATTCTTAAAATCAACACACAAATAAAAAATTGATGCTCCTAATAAAGACCCTATTTTTTCGTTAGCTTAAAATCAAAGTTTTTTTTCAAATCACAACCTTGACATTTGGTAACTAAAACCTTAAAATCAACCCTTGAATCAAAATAAAGGTGCTACTAATAACACTCTTTTTTGTTTGGGGCTTAAAATTGCAATATTTTTAAATAAATGACCTAAAATCCAAAAAAATTTACTACTTAAACCATAAAAAATGAACAAAATTGGAGAAAAGGGAAAGTAAATAAAAATAAAAAAAGAATAATGAGTTCAAATAAAAAATATAGTGTCTTTTGGTTATAATAATGTGTATTAGTCTAATTTAATGGTGAATTTCTATGACGTGTAGCTTAAGGGGGGAGTAGGGTGAAGCTGTGAACTTGTCACAATTGATATGTGATGATTTCTTCCGTCACAAGGTTGAATTCAAAGTATAAAGTGATTATGTCCTAAGGAAAAGTCCCAAGCATGTGAGTTGCAACCATGGATTTAGAAAAATACTTTACCTTTACTTATTTCCTAATGTATTATGTATTATAAAAATTTAAATAGGATCTAGTACTAGAGAACTATATAGGACCCTCCCTAGCCTATATCCTTTCTAACGTATTTTCATTTCCCTTCCTATCACATAAATGTTTTTATATCATATATGTTGGAGCAGGGTCCCCTGAGGCACAATTTTTTCGCAACGTTTGATTTAATTTTGTATAATTTTGTATGTGTGCACTGTACACTTGAGTCAAGGGGCTTTGGGGTGGATCAAAGTCCCTAATTTTGATGTAAATAGGTTTAAGGTTAAACTGTGGGTCTCAAACCATGTTTTGATACCATAGTATCTGCACGCTAGGTGAATATAAATAGATAGATCGAGTCCAAGTTAAGTAAGGAATGAATTATTGATGTTTGATAATTTTATGCATCTGTAATACATTGTAAGGGTTGTCTGGGTTGGGTTGAAAGGATCCTGATGGCTATGTGCATGGAGACCTAGTCCTGGTTCTGTGCAGACTCCATTGGTTGTGTGTGCAGAAGGGTTTAATAAGGGAAAGTTGATGTATTGAACAGATTTGATGCTAATAGAAAGGACAAATTTTGGCGAACCTCTTATGTTGTGAATATGAGTTGTTTATTGTTTATGTTATGTTGAGATCGCACCATTTTTCTCTTACTTATTGATGATTGCGTAAGGATATCTGAATGCTTATTGATGATTGATATATATGTTTAAGTATTTTCATTGTCTAAGATCTGGATCTCCTTCTGTTTATCTGCGCTAAGGAAAACAAATACTCTATTTTATTCTGTTAAAGACTACGCAGCCTCTGTGATTCTGTTGTACATTGTTTCACGCATCTATTTAAAATTGATATAATTTTGATTCAGTTTGCTGAGGAACACTTCATTATTTTCTCCCTCTGGGTGCAGAAACCTGGTTCCAACACCCCCCCTTACTGCTTCGAGTGAGACTTTGATCTGCGCAATCAGATCACTACCGAAACGGCCAGTAGTTGGAGGGTTTGCTGGTTTATCCATAAACTCTGAACCTTGGTAAAGACCCCTCAAGCCAAAAAATGGTTCCTTTGCTAGGACAGAGATCATTTTGAGGGAGATTTAACGTTGTGGCATCCATCACAAAATGAATTACAAGATTGGCTTGATAGAAAGATCCTTTAATTAATACTACATGAGAAAAGTGCTAAGTTGTCTGATGAACAATGGGTATGGAAATATATTTATACATAAGTGCATGAAATATTCTTTTGTTATTTTGTGCACGAACTACAGGAGTTGTTATTACGCTTAGTTGAATTCGATCACTGCATAAAATACAACGTAGTAACTGAGTGGACTCCTGAATCGATCTAGCAATTAGAGAAGTTTGACAATAAGATCACATGCATGGTAGATCACTAGATCGATTGCCTCTTGGGATCATTTGCGACTGAATTTTCCATTGATCAATTTTTTTCATATTCTGAAGCAGAAAGAAGATTTTTAAAAGGCCCTAGAGGTAAGTTCCTATGCTCATTGAAATTATTGTTGAAAATGATATTGTATGAACGGGGTTTTTTGTGCGAACATACTACTTGAATGCATCAAAGAGTCCCAACTACGCGCAGTGGAAAATTTTATCACGAAGATTTTAAAAAATATATTTATAGCCCTCTGAAGCCTAGATCTGATAGTGAACTCGAACCAGAAACTACCAGCTCAAGTGATTCTGAAGAAGAAAGCTCATCACACCAGAAACCCTTGAGTTTGTTTCCAACTCCATCCACTCCACTTCTTCACTTACATCACATATCACCTACCCCACCACGCAGTCCATCTCCACCACCACCTCCACCTCCCCCTGAAGTAGATATTGTTGCATCAATGAAGTTACCTAATTTCAAAGGTATTGGAAATGAGAACACTGATCACTTTTGGTTTGTGACTAAGGTCGTATGGCAGGCTCAACAAATTAACAATATTGATATTAGAAAAGCACAGTTGGCTACTTATTTCTAATATTGCGCATTATATTGGTACATCGGGTACAATCAAGCAAACCCTAATGCTACCTTGGAACAAATCGAAGTAGCCCTAAAAGAGCAGTTTAATAAACCTAATTCATACGTGCATCTAGTGACAGAAATGAAGGATATTCGTGAGGAGGCTAATGAATCTGTATGGGAGGATGATCAAAGGTTGAAGCGCACCATAAGAGATGGTGGATTTATTACTGATGATACTCAGCATAAGGAATAGTTCATTTCTATGTTGCTCCCACATCTGTGCCAGCCATTAGGTCATCAAAATATTGCCACACAAGTTGAGGCTATGGAAGTTGCAATGAAGTTGGAGACTACCCCAACACCTATTGCGCTGGGAACTCGACAGATTTAGAATCAATTGGAAGCCATGGATCTAGAAATTCAAAGTCTACACAAGGACAAAGGCAAGGAGGTCTCCGTAGAGGTATGGTGTATAAAATGTAGAGTTTCTAGGCACCATAAATACTAATGTCATGTCTTCAACAATTATCTGAACGCTGGAGGCCCTAGTACATTAAATAATCATGTATGATGCATTATCTATCAATTTTTTGGCTTACATGACACAGATTCTTGCCCAAGACTTGGAAAGTATCAGCCTGACTTAAAGCAGTATTTCACAAATTATGTTTGTCATTAGGGCATGATGAGCAGCATTGTCGCAATTTTGATATGATGTTAGATAAAGAAAAAATATATAGAATGCAGGTTGAGCCTACATCACCAGCATCCCCTTCTATACGCGGAGGATTTCAAGGCAGAGGAAAAGGATAAGGAGGTGGATCTGTTGGCCGAGGAAGAGGACAAGTCATTTGCTATAACTTTGGAGATGTTGGTCATTATGCGCATGATTTCCTGAATCCAGCACGATAGTCCTGCGGGTACTGTAGACAATTTGATCATGTCATATAAAATTTTCTTGTCTTTATTTCTAAAATGCAGGAAAAGAAGACATAGACCCCAACACAAAACCTTTATATGGTTCACGCTGAGACTTGTGAGGAAGATCTCAGTGTTAATGTGGTTACTAAGAGTGGTGTAGCCACCAATGAAGATAAAGGAAAGCAACCAGCCACTGATTTATGGATCCGTAAAGCACCCAAAAAAAATGAATGATTTAATCTTTAGCATGCAAAAGAGACCTTTATTGAAGCGCAGAAATATTTTTCCAAAGGAAGTGCATCCACATCCGGTAGAACAATGAAGAAATTTGGAGGAGATGAGGAGATAAAACCATTTTTACAAGCATGTATAAATTTTCTACACAACAAGAAGGCAATAGAAAATCTGTAGGCATTGATAGATAATTTCACAAAGAAAGAGAATCCCTTGGTAGAACAATGAGTAGTCAACAAAATATACAAGAACAAGAAGATGATGGGTAGGGAGATGTGTATGACCATGCATATTGGTGCTTATGAAATGGACCAAGTTATTTTAGATCTGGGATTGGATGCTAATGTTTTACCTAAGAAAACATTGCAGCGCATGGGAGAGCCAAAGATGGAATGTTCGACCATTTAACTATGCATGGATAATCAGCGGATGATTATTCCTTTAGAGAGGTTGTCACAAGTTATGGTCAATATAGAGGGTTTTAAGGTGATGGCAGACTTTGAAGTCATAAAAATCGTAGATGATATTGATCCCTATCCTATGTTGCTACGATTGGATGGGGCGATTGACATGGATAGTGTTATCAATCTGAAGAAAAGGAGGATGGAATTTGAAAGAAATGGAGTCAGGGTAATCATTCCTCCAGATCCTTCAGAAGGTCAAAGGTACACTGAACCAGTGCGCGTTGAGGATGAGATTGATCAAATCTATAAGCTGATTTTGCACGAAGAAGACTGGATCAATCCAACAACATATGGGAATATTAAGTGGGAGAAGGATAACTCTCTTTTTTCAGACTCGGATGAAGAACTAGAAAATTGATAGAATTGATTTCATGAGGTGTTTACGCTACGCTGTAATCACCTGACCCAATCTCTACCATGTATAACATCTGAGGTATGTGATTTACCACACTATGATGGCTCAACTGATGTGAACATGTTTATAGGAGAGTTGGAAGGGACTGTGCCTAAAGGACAAAGATTACATGGTTTGGATCTTGGCTTGCACGCGACTCCAGCAATATGGTGGGAAACTCATAAGGAGAATATGGCCAACTAGGAATAATGTGCGCGCATGATGAGATTGTGATTTGAATGTCTAGAAATTAAAATGGATGATGTATACTTTGGAAAAGAGGATCCACGCAGACATTTGACAAGTTGGAATCAGGTATGGGGTCTATATCCAAGACCTGAATGGGTCCATACGTTTATTCACATGTTGGGAAAGGTACCTATTGACTGGTACTTGGAGATAGAGTTATGTGGAGGCACTAGTGAATGGTCTACACTGATATAGAGTTTCATTCTTACATTTAGCTTTGAGAGTGGCTTTGATACGGTTGATCAAGCTTTGATTCCAGTAATTATTAATGCACCGATAATGGTGACTGTAAATTGTAGACAATTGGCACTTGTGGAATCTAGGGAACTACGCGCGGTCGATAGGGCCCTGATCCCCTCGCCTATGAATGTCAGACAAGTGCGCTCCATGATGAGGCTCGTTGGATATTACAAGAAGCGCATACTAAAGCATGATCTGATCACTATGGCCATAACTAGGTTACTCAGAAAAGGTGCAACATTCCATTGGGATAACGAATGTCAGTGACGCTTGCATGTGTTACAGGATGTGACAGACACTACTTGATATGATTTGAATTACCTAGTCAACAAGTCTATGTTGGGGGTGATGATCTGTAAATTTTTATCATTAGCTTTGGATTGTATGCTTAGTAAGGTGAGACGCGTGCGCGAGGAGGTTGATTGGGTCACAGAGGTGTCAAAAACTAGTCATTGGAACAATAAGACTGGAAAAGACATATTTATTACCATTTTTGGGAGCATCTAGTATGCATTTAATGGAGGGATTTTACTAGATTTGGGATCTTTTAGTCAGTAATGGAGCCTCACTAATGCCAAAGGAGATGTTGAAGATGCGCCACAAGTATAAATATGACCTATGGGGTCACAATTGTTCCCTTTGATTTCTGAGTGAATTATTTTGCTTAAGCTCCCTAATTATCGATGTGTATTCCGTTTTTATGTCTGGTTTGGATCCAGGGTTCAAGGACGCATTGTGCTGAGTAGGGTTGGGTTACGTTATTCTTGAAAAGATGACAACCACAAGACCGGGTGATCACCCTGTCGCACCTGAAGTTCCAATTGTGGAAAATTTTGCGCCCTCTGAGACAAAGAAGGGGAAATCATCTGGAACATGCAAATATCCCTAAGAAAATACCCCAAGGCCATGCCCTTCAGCAGGTGAGAAGATGGAAAGACCTATGTTATAGGTCCCATAAACCATTGATGAAGAAGAAGAGGATGTGGTCGAAGTGGCCCCATTCTCGAGGCTTCCAAGCTATATTTTGCCACACAACCATCTGTTAGAGCACCTAAGGACCTGGAAGGGGGGGGATGGGTATTAAAACACCCCTAATCCCTGAGAATTCCCTAATGGAAGCGGACATGTTCGCAAAGATTTCGCAGCTAAGATTTGATGATTGGGACATCGCTGATGTCAAGAAATTCCCAGAGCTTTCACCGAAGCTATACTTAGACCATATCACCTATGAAGGAGGCATTGTGTGCCTTGAGCCAAAAATATGGGTCTTAGGTCTGCACAAGGAAGACCTTCTTAATTTTCTTCAAATCCCTCATTTTTGCCACAACCCCATAAATTAAATTTTTTTCAGACAGTTGTTGGCTTTAGTACATGACGATACGCTCTGGTTGGGAGAGTGCATCCCTATTGACACTGATTTGATCCACGAGATCACGAGTCTGCCTGCTAAAGGAACCGACCCTATTGCTTATTTCAGCAGTAAGGCATAGGAAAAGGTCGTGGCCGATCGAATTAAAAATAAGTATAGCATCACAAGGAAGAGTCGGGGGTTCATTGTGGATGAAATTAAGGACCCAGCAATGCACTTTGGAATGATCATATTAGATCGCAAGACGATGCGTAAGTGCAAACCCAAGGAGGTTCCCACACATGTCATTGTACTTGCGGGACAGTGTGAAAAAGGTGTGATTTATAATTGGTCCAGTTACTTGTGTAAAGAGTTTTTAGAAAATGCAAGTGAAGCACGGGAGGAAGGCAAGCACTTCCATTATGCTTGGCTTCTATTATTGATTGCACTAATTGGGTGGAGGACCTTGGAAGATACCCAGTTCCTAGAGATTGAGCCGAAGATGTGTGAAGCTGCGCGCTATACAACATTGTGGAACTCTTTAGACCCAATGTGTGTCAAAGAAAACAAAATTTTCTAGGTTCTATATGATGCTAATTTGAATCAAGCGATGCAGTCAAAGTCGTGACTGTCACCTACTTTGTATGATAAATACAAGATGGTAACATATTTTAAAGCTACACTCCATAATATACACATCTGTGCAAAGGGCATTGTAGAAGGAGAATGGTATGAATTACCATACCTAGTGACCGAAGATGATTTGCTTTGCATGACAGCAAAATGGTTGCAAACCTAGTTGACCCCTGACACACCAATAAAACCGCGCACTCGAAACTAGACAGGGAAATCAATGGAGAAAGCCACCGAGCAAGTTACAGAGAAAGTGACAGAGAAGGTCACAGAAAATGAAGCAACCCCCACAACCACTGGCGAGACTCTAGAAACAGAAGCCATGCCAAAAAATAATGGATTTGCACCAAAGGAGACAGGGGAATCTGAAACATCTAAAGGAACCAAGCACGGCTCTCAGGCCATTGGAGGTTTGCAGAAGAAGATGAAAGGGTCTAAAGAGGCAGGGTAGGAGGCCCTGACATTGATATAAGACAATTTAAACGAGATAGCCAACACTGTAACATCTGCGACTAAGGCTCGCTAGACAGTCATGGAGGTTTAGTACAAGTCTATGCTAGAACTTGTACAAGTTGGAATACATGAGTTAGAGGTACAGGTGAGCTAGATTCAAGAGAGCGTAGCTTAGGCGAGTAGGACCAGTGTGCAAGTCACGAGCGTGCAACTCTTAGATGTTGCTTTACCTACCCCCGAGGATGGCCACTTTGTCCAAAACCCCATGCCCGCAATTTAGATGGATGCCACTCGATGTCTCCAATTCAAAGGATAAGATGATGTACATATTGATATTTTTGTGTTACCTGTAGGAAAATTACACCTTATGCACTCAATGATCGCAGACGAGCTTCAATACAGAGAGGCTACCATGCACACGAATACAAGGGAAGCATAGCAGAAGGTCGAGCAAGCACATAAATAGTAGCAAAGAGCAGAGGCAACTTTCTGAGAAAAAAAAGCCCAACATGCTACACTAGAGGCCAAAATCCACCAAGTCTTCCAAGACATTCCAGTTGTCCTAGACATAGTTGCGCTCGAAGAAAATTTAGAAGGATTGGTTGCCATGGTGAAAGAAGCGCGTGTGGAAGTGCGAATGGTAAGAAAATAATATGAGCAGTGGATTGCAAACCTTCAGACAAAGTTGGAGCCTGAGATGCCACCATAGGTTCACGCGCAGAGTGCAGCTAGAGTTAAACAAGTCCGAGATAGTATTGTTGCTACAATCACCCAATGTGACAATATTCTAGATGAATCCATGAGTATTTGGACTTCTGTCCAAAATGATCTAGTAGTACAGCAGCTGCGCGACACCCTCCCCCAAAAGGAGCAACAGTTTGAGTAAATCAGGACAGTGGCACCAACATTGGTTCTTAGATAGTGCCTCGCTCGTCTGCAGGAGTGCAAAACAATACAAACAGAGATTTAAGGTTTGCGGAAAAAGGAACAACTTCTAAAAGAACACATGCAACCATGGGCAGAAGAAGCACTTCAACTTTCGCAAATGTTGGAAAACACATTGAAGACCATCCAGCAAAATCAACATAGCATAGATATGGACATTGAAGGGCCTACAACATAAAAGCTGGTTCAACAAGCGCAAGGCGTCGTAACGCAAAGTCTAGAACTAGTTCTCCCTCTCAAAACTTTTGTCAGCACGCTTCAGGATAAGATCAAGGAGCAGGTGCCTCAGTGACTCGGGACGAGTCACATGTTTGTGTTGGGGGCATGTTGGAGCAAGGTCCCCTGAGGCACAATTTTTGCACAACTTTTGATGCAATTTTGTATAATTTTTTATGTGCACACTGCGCGTTTGAGTCAAGGGGCTTTAGGGTGGGTCAAACTCCCTAATGTTGATGTAAATGGGTTTAAGGGTAAACTGTGGGGCTCAAACCATGGTTTGAGACCATAGTATCTACGCGCTAGGCAAATATAAATAGATAGATCGAGTCCAAGTTAAGTAAGGAATGAATTATTGATGTTTGATAAGTTTATGCATATGTAATACATTGTAAGGGTTGTATGGGTTGGGTTGAAAGGATCCTGGTGGCTGTGTGCATGGAGACCTAGTCCTGGATGTGTGCAAACTCTTTTGGCTGTGTGCGCGGAAGGGTGTGGTAAGGGAAAGTTGATGTATTGAAAGTTTGATGTATTGAACAGATATGAAGCTAATAGAAAGGACAGATTTTGGTGAACCTCTTATGTTATGAATCTAAGTTGTTTATTGTTTCTATTTTGTTGAGATCGCACCATTTATGTCTTACTTATTGATGATTGCACAAGGATATCCAAATGCTTATTGATGGTTGATAGATATATTTAATTATTTGCATTGTCTAAGATCTGGATCTGGATCTGTTTATTTTCACTAAGGCAAACAATGAATCTGTTTTATTTTGTTAAAGACTGTGCATCCTCTGTGATTCTATTGTACATTATTGTGTTTATATGTTTATAATTGATATAAGTTTGCATTTGGTACCAATTCATTATTTTCTCCCTTAGGGTGCAGAAACCTAGTTCCAGCACCCCCCCATACTGCTTCGGGTGAGACTTTGGTCTGCACAGCCAGATCACTGTCGAAAGGGCCAGTAGTTGGAGGGTTTGTTGGTTTATCCATAAACTTTGAACCTGGGTGAGGACCCCTCAAGCCAATAATATACTAAGAGATAAACACTTGAGTAGGAAAAACAAGTAAACAATGAAACACAAGCTACATAGGGTTGGTTTGGTATCAAAGAATGAGAAGTCTTCAAAGTTTAAACTTAATGTAAATTGCAATGATCAAGTATTCCAATATTCTAATGAAATGGTGGCATGTGAGAAGTTTGGATATGATGCAGATATGGAATTTGACATTTGGTGAGGCAACATCACCCTCTTGTATGTTCCACTTGTGTCACTCACCCACCCTCTTTATCCACGACATGATCCATAATACTCATCCATAAAAGCATTACTTTTTACCAACTCAATTTACATAAGATTGCTCAATCTTCTAAATTGTTGCTTGGAGCCACTGCCATGAAGAGATTCAATTGTTTTCATTACCTTCCCACATCATCTACTAAGAATAAATTGTGTCATTATTCTATTGCTAATTACTTGCAAGGAGCCATGAAGCCCAACCCCCAAGCATCTTCAACTTAATGTAACTTGAAATGTGTCTAAGAAGAGATTATTTAATGTAGGGAAGAGGTGGATTGATTTTGGGTATCTCTTTGACACCCAAATATCTAGAATTTGACATTCATCATTGCTTTTCTTACTAAAGAGCATGTAAGACATTGATATAACTAAATACTTTTAAATAAATAGCCACCCCATGATTATGGATAAAGAAAATGCATAACAAACAGTCAAAATAATACTTAAACAAAACTTTAGAATTGGTGATAGCCATTTTATAATAAGTAAAAAACATTAAAAACACCAAGAATTGTTATTTCATCAATGATTAAATCGTATAGGCATAAAGTCCTACTCAAAGTAGACTTCAAATTGTAGACTTCAAATTAAAAAGGATGTTATTCCATTAAAATACAATTATTCCACTAATAAATATATTTCAAATATGTTTATGTTATATATATTTTGTCAAAGTAGACTTGAAATTAAGATGTTATTCAATTAAAATACAATTATTTCATTAATTAATATATTTCAAATATATTTATGTTAAATATATTTTGTTAAAGTTTACTATACTAAATTAATATGTAATTTGATAAATAAATGTAACAAGAAAAATCTGATATTGATATATTTCAAATATATTTATGTTAAATATATTTTGTTAAAATTTACTATACTAAATTAATATGTAATTTGATAAATAAATGTAACAAGAAAAATCTGATATTGATTTGTACGTTGGTAGAGGAAATCTCTCTTATTTCCGTATTTTTACTTTTCTTTTATTGTTGCAAATTGTACCATGACTATTCAATTACCTATTTTATTTATATATAATACCCAATATTATAAAAATACAAAAACTCAACCATTTCTTTATATTTGATAAGCGTAAACATTTTTTGATTGTTAATCACAAGTACAACCATCGTTTCTTCGCTAGTGAGCACATGGACTTTAATGACAACTTGGGGTAAACCTATTCTATTAGTGATTTGGGCGTGGACATAATGAATCTTTGTGCCACGTAAAAATTATAAAAACCATACTAAAAACTAAGTCTACATGCCCACGTAATGAATCTTTATGCTTTCTCGACTTTTTTCCTTTTTTATGAAATATTTTGTGTAAGTTTGTATATATAACGAGTGTTATGTGGTGGCAATGGTTTTTTCACATGGTCACCACTGGCTCTCTTTATAAAAACTTTAATAAAAAGATAAAAACAACTAATATAATATGTTAGAAAAAAAATACTAAATAAGTAATTTTATTAATTTAATTAAAAAATAAGCTGATATAAGAGTGATTACTATGTTAAATAATTAGAAAAAAAGAAAATATTGATTATTATAATAAATTTGTAATAGCTTGAAAAATAATTTTAGAATATATATATATATTATTTTCCAACTTTATTTTAAATATAAAGTTAATTACCTATCTCTTTTATATTTACATTATTAAAATGTTTTAATTAATATTAATGTTAACAATAAATCTATCATATATTGAAAGGTATTGAATTCTTTGAGGTATAATCATTTTCTCAAATTTTCCATTTTTAAAAGGAGTTGCACTTTTAAATATTTTATCATTTTCAATTCAAAATAGATTTAAAATTATTTTATATATTTGTGTTACTTGTCTATTCCATATTAAATATGAAAGGAATTAGACATATTCTTGATCTGTACATCATTGAAATATTTTAACAATAATAAATTTCTATTTTCAATTGTCTCATTCATATAGATATATTCAAGACGAAAAACGAACTTTGTTTTCAGTAATAAAACACAAGTTTACACGTCTCCTTGTCTCTTCTTCTTCACAAAATCAGACAAGAGGAGTTATATGACACTGTAAAAATATAGATACTCTGATCTGATAAAAAATTTAAACATCTATGGATCTCCTTACCACTAAATATGCATAGGGAAAAAAATAGCTACAGATTGTGCATAGTCGAACAAAAAAACAACAAGATACATATGCCTTCCTCTGTCCAAAATCCCAAAAAAAGGACAAAAACCCAATAATGTTCGGCCTTAGACTTTCACAGAGCATAGAAGAGCAGAAAAAAAGCCTGCATAGTAGGACAACCTCGCTCAGATGTCAATATCCCCTAACTTATGAAAAAATCCTCTACAAAAAATAGAGTAATAAATCTTACCTGAGCCTTGAACACGCCCTACTTTTGATAGTGAATTCGCTGCAATTTTTTGTTCTCTATAGATATGAGAAACGGAAATCCTAGACGACCTAATCAAAGTTCGAATCACATCCATGCAATGAGAGAGGTATGGAGCACCTAGAGAGACTCTTTGATTTTCACATTCGAGGGTCGCCTTGGAGTCACCAAATACATCAAACTCAACAATGTCCAACCATTTTGCACAGAAGAGGATGCCCAATACATCAATCTCAACAATGTCCAACCATTTTGCATAGAAGAGGATACCCCACAGAGGCAACATCTTTGCTGTATATAATTCTATTTAAAATGGACAATGAAATATTATATTTATAATTGATATTAAAATGTGTTCTTTAAAAATTATATTGAAATAATTGTTTTTTTAAATATCTTTTTAAATTTTATCTCTCAACTCTGTATTGAATATAAGAGTAATTACACATCCATTTGAAACATATTTACATTGCAATCACACATAATGCAATTTCAATGTTTATGAAATGCACATGAACTAACATATAAATGCCATTTTATAAAGTTTGTTTTTTAATAAGATATATAAATACCATTTTATGGAAGTTTTTACTTATATAAATAAAATGTTCATTTTACTTATATTAACAAATTATTTTAATATAATTAATAATATTATTTTAACAAATAATTTATTTTAAATAAAATAAATAATTTTAATTTAATAAAAATGAATTTAAACACATTTTGAAAATGCAATTTATTTCATAAAATATGTAAATATGTTTTTTAAAATATTATGAAATTTTTGGTTTGATTTCTCTATTTATATTGATGTCATAGTGCTTAGAGTGGTAGCATCTAGTAATTATAATGATAATGAACCACAACATTTATTATGTATGTGAATACAAAATGGTCACAATTACTAATTTTGTTAATAATAATTAAACAAATAATCCTCGTCAAAATACAAATAATCAAATAATCAAAATACAAATTAATCTAATAATCAAATAATTTTGAAATTATAAAATCCTCGTCAAAATACAACGCCTCAATATACCATATCCCGGATAAAGTGGTATGTGATATCAATATGCTTGAGCAGTCGCGGAACACATGATGGTCTGAAAGTCGAATCCCACTAATTTGGTTGTCGCAAAGGATCATGGTGGTATCTAGCACATGCCCAAATGGCTCACTAAAGAGCTTTCTCAACCAAACAATTTCACAACAGGCCATACTTGTTGCAGTTTATTTGGCCTTGGCGGTGCTCAAAGTAACCGATTTATGCTTCCTGCTCATCCAGGAGATCGAAGCAGAACCTAAGGTGAAGCAACATCCAGATGTGTTTTCACGATCCACCACACTGCCTTCCCAGTCGGCATCGATATATCCATGGAGTCTCATACTCCCGAAAATGTATCTCAGCCCATTGTTGATTATGCCCCAGAGTTATCTCAAGAGATTCTTGGCACCAATCGAATGAATGTGATGAGGGTCGACCATATATTGACTCAACATGTTCACTGCAAAAAAGATGTCTATACGTAACTTCATTAAGAACATTAGGGCCTCTACGAGTTGATGATACTCGGTAGGATTTCCCAAATTAGGCCCAACAACACTTCCACACAACTTCTTAAATTTGAGTTCCACCGGAGTAGTTATGGACTTGCAGTCCACCATATCCAATCTTTCCAGTAGCTTCACAATATATTTTCCTTGAGAAAGGAAAATCTCACCTGGCTTTTGCCAGACCTCTAGGCCTAGGAAGTAGTGCATCAGTCCTAGGTCCTTCATCTCAAACTCAGAAGCTAGCTCCCTCTTACATTGATGAATAAGAGGGTCAATTTTTTTTAGGAACATATCATCCACATAGAGAACCAAAATGAGAGGCTTGACATTATCAACCTTATAGTGAAGGTTTGGATTAGCATCACTTTGAGTAAAGCCCAACTTGATCGAGTAGTGATCGATCCTCTCATACCAAGCCTTGGGGGCTTGCTTCAACCCATAAATGGATTTCTTTAACCTGCATACATGTGTATCTATATATTGAACTTCGAACCCCAAAGGTTGTTCCACATAGACCTCTTCACTAATTGAGCCATGTAAGAAGGAAGTCTTGACATCCATCTGATGTAGACTCCATCTTTGCGATGCAACAAGGGAAATGATCGAAAGGATGGTGTGGTAGTGGGAAACAGGTGCAAATATTTCATCATAATCTATTCCTTCTATTTGAGAGAAGCCTAGGGAAAAAAAACTTTCCTTGAATTTTGCAACACTTCCATCAGCTCCATGCTTGATCTTGTAGAGCCATTTCGAGGTGATAATAGATTTGTCCTTTGGTCTAGGGATCACATCCCAGACATCATTTTTCATGATTGAATCATATTCTTCTTTCATAGCATCCTTACAAACTTGATGCTTCAAGGCTTCTTAAAATGTTCTAGGCTCAAATTGTACAATGGTGCTCATGGCTACTAAGTACCCTTGGTTCCTATTTATCTTCTTACTTTCATGTAATGTTCCCCTTGGAGCAATATATCTCTTGACATCTTCGAGAGTGTATCTAAGCCATGAGGGTATTCTTTTATTTGAATAAGGTGGATCTATAGGATCCATTGAACCTTCAGCATCGGGAATCAGTTCATCCTTCGATTCTTCTTGTTTTCCTTCTTCTTCTTTGTCTTCCTTTGAGATAGGAAGATCTCTAACCTTCCGTAGGGAAGCATCTTCATCGAAGGTGACATCATGGCATATCTCCACTTCACTTTGACTAGGCACATAGATTTTATATTCCTTCGAGGTTTCACTATATCCCACAAACATTCCCTTATTTCCAGAAGCATCCAATTTTCTTCTCTTTTTGTTCGACACATGAAAATATTAGGGACTTCGAAAAAAATTATAAAATGAGAAACATCAAGTTTCTTACCAAAGAAGACTTCTTCAGGAGTTTTCGAGTCCAAGGCTGAATGTGGGCATCTATTTTGAACATACACTGAGGTGATGGTAGCTTCTCCCCATAGGAACTTCGAAAGAACTTGGTCATAAAGCATGGCACATGAAGCTTCCAAAATGGTTATATTCTTCCTTTCGGAAACACTATTTTGTTCGGGAGTATATGTAGTAGCTGTCTCCCTCTTAATGCCAGCTTCCCTGTAATTTTCATTGAATTCACTTGACTCATATTCGGTTCCATTATCGGTCCTCAAGATTTTGATCTTCTTTCCTGTTTGATTTTCAACCAAGGCCTTGAAAATTCAGAACCATTTGAATACTTCGTTCTTTTTCTTCAAGAATTATATCCATGCCTTGCGGGATAAGTCATCTATAAAAGAGACATAATATAGGCATCCTCTCAAGGATGTTATGGGAAAAATACCAGACATATCAGAATGAATTAGTTTTAAAATATCAGAAGTATTGGTGACACTTGAGGGGAATGGTCCCTATGTATTCTTTCCTTCGGCACAACCATGACATACACCTTCATGATCATCTTTGAAATTGGGCATACCCATGACCACCTTCCTTTTTTCAGGAATGACTTTATAATGAAGGTGTGAAAACCTTTAGTGCCATAGCTTGGATTGAAGAGTTATGTTACATGCCATGGCTCCTAGCGGACTTCCTCCAACCTCATGGAGTGTATCAACCCTGAAATCAAGAGTGAATGCTTCTTTGAAGTTCCTCTTCCAAATGTGTACCTTTCCATTGATGAATCCCAACTTTAATCCTTTTTCTTCCATCATCGAGATAGACACTAGATTCATATTCAGGCCAGGTACATACAACACATCTTGCAAACAAAGGACTTGACCTTGATTTAGATGAAGGGTCATAGTCCCTATCCCTTTCACGGGATAGGTGGCATTGTCTTGAAGGATAATTTCCGAATTTGTATCCTTTTCAATCAAATCAAAGAGGACCTCTTTATATCCAATGAAGTGCCTTGAGGCACCACTATCAATCAACCAATTATCCAAGGTTTCGGGAGGAGATGCAGCAGAGAGGGAAGATATAATAATATATTCATTTTTCCTTTTATCAACAACATTAGATTCATCATACCTGGAGTTCCCTGACCTTTTGAAATTTTTACCATTTCCATTTCTATTTCAATTAGAGGGAGCCTTCCTCTTTCCTTTGAACCTGTTGTTCCTTTGATTTCCATTCCCCCTGAATTTTTTGTTGATGTTGTAGTCATCACCTTAGTGAGAGTCCCATTTATTTGGGAACTCTCTAGCATAGTGACCAAACTTGTTACAATTGTAACATATACTCTTCCTTCCCTTGCGACCCGCTCTTCCTTGATTTTGATTTCTCGGACCAGCATTGTTTCTCTACTTTGCATGAGTAGTGAAGGAAGTAGGTTCACTTCCATTTCCATTTGAGGGATGGTCTCTCTGTATCATCCCTATCTCCTCTTGAATGCATCTCGTTAAAAATTCATCAAAATCAGGAATTATATTATTATTGAGAATAGTGGTATTAAATACATTCCATGATCAGGGAAGTCCTCCAAGATCAATGAGAGTGAGCTCTCGGTCAGTTATGACCTCTTCAATAGCTAAGAGGTCATTCTTGATTTCGGGGAGCCACATAAAATAGGATTGGATGGACTCTCCCTTGTCCATCTTGATGTTCTTCAACTTGTTCTTCAAAAAGAGAAATTGATTAGCATTGCTAGCCCTAAAGATGCCGACCAACTTATCATGCATCTCCTTAGATGTGCCTAGCTCGGAGATATAAGCAACCAAGTGCTTATGAATAGAATCCCTGATGATCTTCTTCGCCTTGATTTCCCCTTTCTTGTACTTTGTTTTAGTGGTAGCCGGTGCATTTGATGGAGGCTTAGTGATCTTTCCCTGCACATAATCCATAACACCTTCTTCCTCCAATGTCAGATCCAAGGACATTTTCCAAGCATGATAATCAGACTTATCATTGAGCTTGTCATATTATTTTAAGTATGATGAGGAAGCCATTGACCTTGTTCCTTGTCTTTTCACCTTTCAGTGATTTATCTTCCCACTCTTGCTTGGGCTTTGTCTTCACCTCAACTGTGATACCATGTTAATTTTAGTTAACAATGGTATGTTCTATGCTTAGAAAAATTTACTTCAATATTTCTTATTAGCCCGATTCAATTTCCTGTTGCGCAATCACATTAACATTGATAGTAAATGATGATATAACATAAATAAATAACCAGAAGACCAACCAAGACAAGAGGACACAACAATTTGCAGATTCCAAGGGAAAACCCCAATGCAAGGTAAAACCTTTGATCAAATCTTCTTATTATTCTTCAAAATCAGCAGAGAGGGAAAGTACAATTTTCAGTAGTCAACAGGATGCCCTAGCCATCAAAGTCAATGCTAGTCAAACCAAAAAAATGTCTCCCAATGGATCTCTGTCAAAGCCAGTCAAACTCGGCCTCGTGAAATAGTTAAAGTTAGCCCAAAACTATCTACAATTCCTTAGTCAAACCTCGTCAACGTTTTAGTCAAACTTCGGTCAGATCTCCAGTCAACGTTGTGGTCAACGCAACAGTCAAATCATCTCAGATTTCCTTGATTTCTGTGAAACCAAATTCATCCTCCTAAAATCAGATTTTTTTCCCAAAAATCGAAGTCAACTGATGTGAGTTGACCCAAGGTCAACGTTGGTCAATGCTACAACATAAACCCTGACATAGATTAAAATTTCTAGCTTCTCGTTCACACGTGAAGAGGAGAGAGAATGTATCCAAAGGCTTGTACAAACTAATCAAAAGGAGAGAGAATGTGTGAGGAGATGAGGTCTAAAATTAATTTTTAGTCTCTCTTATTTATATCCATCAATGAGGGTGCGTGAAACATCTTTTGGGCCTTGTGAGCTTACATTACAATTATGGCTGACCTTGACGAATTGCCCATGTGTGGAAAATAAATTCAAAATCAATCTTCTGCTCATACAAACAAGATTATATTTAGATCAATCTTGCACCTCTGCGAAAGAGGAATCCAAAAAAAATATCATCTCCATCATATGAGTAGTGCGAATTGGAGTTTGGCCCTAATTTCTAAATTTTACACTTATTCTATTTGGTTCTATATTAAATCCCTTGAAATGTGTAATCCCCATATCAACTGATTCCTTGAAGGAATTTTCCATATGAGCATCGCGAATTTTCAATTCCCAAATAATATTAATTTTTTTTCTAATGGTTTCCATTGTTATGGAAATATCTTGTGTTTTCATTCACATTAACTAGCCAAATAGACCTAATCCTAAACTTCCAATGGGATTATTTTTCTTGCAACAATTTCTTATTAGCATTTTCTTGGGTCTTCAATCTAATCCTATAATTATCCTAAGAACTTGAAGTATAATATTCAGTGTAGATCTCTACTATATCCCTCTCAAATAGAATAAAAGGATATTCTTCTCTACATCTTTTGGCAAAATCCGATTTGATTCAATAAGTTTTAACCTTTTTGAGATCATCTTCCAATTGAATGCTACCCAATTCCCATAAAGAGGAATCAAAGATAACCTACTACAAATTGGCAAGAATTAAGAACCCTTCATCTATTAGAATTTTTTTTATCTCCCTTCTCCATATAAAATATTTTTGGGAAGTGTTCCAGAATCCCCATCCACTTCTACCCAAATTGTAATCCTTTATGGGTCATTCGCGGTTGAACTGGATAATAAAAAGATTCAAAATGATTTGTACTTTCTCCTTTATGATCCTCAAATTCCTCTAGGATATATAGATATTTCGTGACTCCACATCTATCAACATAACATCTTAAAACATTTTAAAAAAGAAATTACGTAGGGATCCTCCCTATTGAGTTGCCCTATTTTTCTGAGCGCTTTTAGTTTTAAGTTTTAAATCGACACTTCAATGTTTTAGCTTTTACAAATTGTATCAAATAAATAATTTTAGAAAGGGTTCATCTCCTCACATAGTCCATATATATTAACAATGTTGGAAATATTTTCCAAGATCTAGAGAGTATAGAACAACTCCAATCCATCCATTCAAAACCATAGAATGTGTCATTCTAAGAGATTTATTTCTCCACTTAGAACATATTTATCGAGATTAGACCTATGACATCAAAACAAGAACTATAGCCCTAAAATCCCATAGTTGTGGGTCAAAATCACCAAATAAATCCCTAAATGAAAAGTGGTGCTACCATTAGAACCTTTTATGGGGGCTGAAAATTAATACCTTTTGCAACCATGGCCTTAATAGCCTTATAATGTTGCCAACAAAAACCTTAAAATAAATCCCTGAATTGAAAAGTGGCATTGATAACAACCTTTTACTGAGGTTAAAGTTACAAATTTTTTGAAATCATGGACCTAACAGTTGTAAGGGTTGCAACCAAATTCTTAAAATCAACCAACAAATAAAAAAAATTATGCTCCTAATAAAGACCTTATTTTTTTGCATGGTTAAAATCACAGTTTTTTTTAAAATCAAATCCTTAACATTTGGTAAGTAAAACCTTAAAATCAACTCTTGAATCAAAATAAAGGTGCTACTTGTTATCACAAAATCAGACTTGATAGGCTACCAATCAAGCTAATCTCATGTCACTGTTTCAAACCAATCTTTTGATTGAGGCTTAGCCTCCTCAACTTGAGAGGGCTCTCTCTAGGGTTAATGATTTTTTTAATAAAAATATAGATGGCTAACTCTATGTGGGGTAAAGCAGATAAATGATATAAATTGGTTGTAAATCACATTAGCAAGTGCACATTGGGCTTATGTAGTCATAATAACTTTAGCAAAACCAAACAATCTACCTAGCATGGAAGTCAAGGCATATCAAAGTTCAAGTCAAGGAATACACATGTGAAACAGTAAAACGCATAGTCAGTTTATCTATGAAGGAACTAAGAGCATCAATGATGAATTTTGAGTAACATAAGAAAACACCACTACAATAGGATATTAAAAGATGCCTTCAGAACAAGAACATACAAGAACTCTTCATGAATCTTGAGTTGGCTAAGTAGAAAACGTTGTATTAAGATGTAAACAGTCACTTACAATAAACACAGCCTTTTTGTTAAAAAATGTCCAACCATTATCATTTCGACCTCTTCATCTTTATAGATAATTTACAATCATAGGATAACCTTATCCTCATCTAGATACATTGAATTCCTACTTTTTGACACCTTTCCTAACCATGAGACATGGTATTTATTACAAAATGACAGTTACAAACCTAATGAAAAATCCTACTACAAATAGGATTCAAACTCCTTAACTCTGCTCTTAACAACCTTATCTAAACTAGATTACATAATTTTCCAACTGTATTCCCATAAGGTTAAATCTAGATGATAAGCTTTAGCATTTTATGACCTTAATGCTGATCTCCTGCAAACTAGAAACTGTCCCCTGTTTTCTAGGTTTAGGATCCTTTATGTTCTTGAGACACTCTGACCACTATGAACCCATGACTTCGAGGTCATTTGCTGTCAGGAACTAAAATAAAATATGCCCAAAATCATCCTTAAGTTCCAGTTGTACAAAAACACCATCAAACTATCCAAAACAACAGAAACAGACCTGCGCTATGAAAACAACACAGTTTCGTAGCGCTTTTCGTAGCGCAGTGTTTTTGCACTTTTTCCTTCAAAACTTTGGCTTCTTTCTTCCAAATTTATCTTCATATTTACTTAACACATCCTCCCTATAAATTTCAGATCAAAATACATAAATCTGCCCTTCAAAAATGGATGGAAAAGGGTGAAAAAAGCTGCTACAGCAGTTTCGTAGCGCATTTCACCCTTTTTGCACTATTTGCACTACAAAATTGTTGAGTGAGCAGTTTTGTCCAAATTTTTCCAAAATGTAAAGTGTGAATGTGCCAAAAACTTAAAATAGACCTGATTTCATCATATCACTTGAAAAACAGAGTCATTCCAGCCTTCTTAAGGTCCCTTCTTCATTTGAAATATATTGGCCTATTGGTTTTTCCTGTTTTTTCCTTAAAAATAGGTCTTGGGACAAAGCCTATATCTCTTACTCCATGATGTATTTTGAGAAACTGAAGGATTTTTTTGTAGGCCATTATGTCTTGAATAAAAACCTCTCTTTTTTTTTTAACCATATCTCCTGCTGTCCAGAAACTTCCTTTGAAAAAAATGTGTAAAACAGGAAAAATTTGTTTCTGAAAATAGGGCTTCAAATAAAGCCTTGTATCTCCCAAATGATAACACATATGAGAAAATGAGAGAGGTTATTATAGTTGGGGTTGTGATAAATACAAACCTCTTTCGTAGTTCCAAAATACATTTTCATTTGGCTAGAAAATGAACTTGAAGTTGACTGCTAAACAGTCATGTATAGGACATTTTGTAACAGCAGTTTCGTAGCGCATTTTAATTTATCAATTTCTCCCACCTCCTAATGAATTTGAGGAAACGGAGAGAGGTTTTTGTAGTTAGGTCTGTTAGGAAGAAAAAACACTTTCAGGTTTCCTAAATTCGTTTTCAGTTGCTCAGAAACCTTCCTGGAAGTTGACTACTCAAAACCAAAAAACAGAGTTTTTGTTTCATCACTTTCAGCAATTTCGTAGCGCAAATCAACTTTTTTGAACTAGCGGCGCTACAAAAGTAAGGTTTCTTAGCTAATTTGACCAGTTTTGACATGAGACTTTAGGAAATGACTCACAAATGGAAATTATGGATATTTTACAATGAATGGACCTTAAAAAGACTTTATTTGAACTTAAGGATGGGCTTTGATCTTATAAAATCTAACCTACCCTTAACCAAACCCTAAATTGACTTCTAAACCTAATTTGAACCATGTCCAAAACAAACATGACACAATGATGTTTTTTTGAGAATTTTTGGGTGATAACACTACTAATAACACTCTTTTTGGTTTGGGGCTTAAAATTGCAATATTTTTAGAGCAGTGACCTAAAATCCATATATGTTTACTACTGAAATCATAAAAAATGAGCAAAATTGAAAAAAAGGGAAAGTAAATAAAAACAAAAAGAGAAAAGTGTGTTCAAATAAAAAATATAGTGTGTTTTGGTTATAATAATGTGTATTAGTCTAATTTAATGGTGAATTTTCATGAGGTGTAGCGTAAGGGGGGACTAGGGTGAGGTGTACACTTGTCGCAACTGATATGTGATGATTGCTTATGTCATAAGGTTGAATTCAAAGTATAAAGTGATTGTGCCTTAAGGGAAAGTCCCAAGCACGTGAGTTGCAACCATGGATTTAGAAAAATCCTTTACCTTTACTTATTTCCTAATGTATTTATTTATTATAATAATTTAAATAGAATGTAATAATATAGAACTATAGAGGACCCCTCCCTAGCCTATATCCTCTCTCACGTCTTTTCAATGCCCTTGCTATCACATAAATATTTTTCTATCATATACTAAGAGATAAACATTTGAGTAGGAAAAATAAGAAAACATTGAAACACAAGCTATGTAGGCTTGGTTTGGTATCAAAGAATGAGAAGATTTCAAAATCTAAACCTAATGTAAATTGTAATAATCAATTATTCCAATCTTCTAATGAAAAGGTGGCATGTGAGAAGTTTGGATATGATGCATATATGGAATTTGACATTTGCTAAGGCAACATCACCCTCATGTATGTTCCACTTGTGTCACTCACCCACCCTCTTTATCCTCGACATGATCCATAATACTCAGCCATAAAAGCGTTAATCCTTACCAACTCAATCTATACAAGATTGCTCAATCTTCTAAATTGTTTCTTGGAGCCACTCCCATGAAGAGATTCATTTGTTTTCATTACCTTCCCACATCATCTACTAAGAATAAATTATGCCTTTATTCTATTACTAATCACTTGTAAGGAGCCATGAAACCCAACCCCCAAGCACCTTCAACTTAATGTAACTTGAAATGTGTCTAAGAAGATATCATTTAATGTAAGAGATAGGTGGATTGATTTTGAGTAACTCTTTCGCTCTCTCACACTCAAATATCTAAAATTTGTCATTCATCATCAACATTCTTACTAATTAGCATCTAAAACATTAATATGAGTAAATGTGTTTAAATAAATAGCCACTCAATAATTATAAGTATTATAAGTAAAAAAAGTGCACAACAAACCATCAAAATATTTTTACTAAATAACATCTAAAACATTAATATAAATAAATGTGTTTAAATAAATAGTAATTATAAGTATTATAAATAATAATAAAATGCACAACAAACCATCAAAATAATGTTTAAACAAAACTTAACTTTAAAATTAATAATAATCATTCTATATTAAAGTAAAAATCATTAGAAACACAAAGATTTATTATCCCATCAATGATTTGATTAAATTGTGTAGACATCAAGTCCTACTCAAAGTAGACTTGAAATTAAAGAGAATGTTATTCCATTAGAATACAAATATTCCATTAATAAATATATTTCAAATATATTTATGTTACAAATAATTTGTTAAGGTTTACGATACTAAATTAATGTGTAATTTGATAAATAAATGCAGTAATAAAAATGTGACATTGAATTGTAGGAAACCTATCTCATTTCTGTATTTTTACTTTTATTTAATTGTTGTAAATTGTACCATGACTATTCAATTATTTATTTTATTTATAAATAATAATTAATATAATAAAAATATAAAAAGTTAATTTTTTTTTTTTTTATAAGTGTATTTTTTTTTCTTTCGGTCAAGTTGTTTGTGATTTTTTAGTAGATTTGACTTGTGGTTTGATCTAGGGGTATCTAATATGTCAAAGTTATCTGGGGATTGCATTTGACCTGGACCGTATCAGTGATTTTACTAACTGAAATTTATAGCATGTCTCCTCCCCTAACACAGGGCACAACCACTTCTAATGAAATTTAATCATGATTCACTTTGCTAACAAAGCCCATCCTTAATTTGTTATGTTAACAAAACTTGACAACATTTTTTATTTGTTAATCACAATTATATTCAAATTTAAATGGACTTTGGATTACATAATCACCATCGTTTCTTCGCTAGTGAGCACATGGGTTTTAATGACAACTATTCTATTAGTGATTTGGGCGTGGACGTAATACCTTACCATAAATTATAAAAACCATACTAACTAGTAACAACTAAGTCTCCATGCCTACGGAATGAATCTTTATGAAATAAGTTGCGTAAGTGTGTATATTTAAATAAGTTGCGTGTGTATAAATAGAATCTTTATGAAATAGGTTGCGTAAGTGTGTATATTTAAATAAGTTGCGTGTGTATAAATAGGTTGCGTAAGTGTGTATATGGCAATGTTATTATTATTATTTTTTTTATTTTTTTTGGAAAATGGTTATTATGTGGTTTTTGGTTATAATAAATTTAATAAAAAAAATAAAAATAATTAATATAATATGTTAGAAAAAAAATAGAGTAAGTAATTTAATTAATTAAATTAAAAAATAAGTAAAGTTGTGATACAAGAGTACTTATTATGTTAAATGATTGAAAAAGAAGAAAATAATTAATTATTATAATAAATTTGTAATAATTTGAAAAACAATTTTAAAATTAAAATATATACATATATTTTTTTTTCAACTTTATCTTAAATATAAAGTCAATTACAAATCGTTTTTATATTCACACTTAATGTGTTTTAATTAATATTAATGCTAACTATAAATCTATCATATATTGAAAGGTATTAAATTTTTCGAGGTATAATCATTTTCTCAATTTTCATTTTTAAAAGGAGTTGCACTTCTAAATATTTAATCCTTTTCAAATAAAAATAGATTCAAAATTATTTTATATATTTGTGTCACCTATCTATTCCATATTAAATATGAAAGGAATTAGACATCTTCCTCATATACACATCATTGAAATATTTTAACAATAATAAATTTCTACTTTCAATTGTCTCATTCATATAGATATATTCAAGATGAAAAACGAACTAAAAATATAGATACTTTGACTTGATAAAAAATTTAACCATCTATGGATCTCCTTACCACTAAATATGCACAGAGAAAAAAATAGCTACAAATTGTGCATAATCCAACAAAAAAACAAGAAGATATGGATTCCTTCCTCTATCCAGAATCCCCAAAAAAGACAAAAACCCAATAATGTTCAGCCTTAGACTTTCACATAGCATAGAAGAGCAAAAAAAAACCTGCATAGTAGGACAACCTCCCTCGGATGTAAATATCCCCTAACTTATAAGAAATTCCTCTATAAAAAATAGATTAATAAATCTTACCTGAGCCTTGAACACACCCTGCCTTTGATAGTGAATTCGCCGCAACATTTTTTTCTCGATATATATGAGAAACGGAAATCCTAGACGACCTAATTAAAGTTCGAATCATATCCATCCAATGAGAGAGGTAAGGAGCACCTAGAGAGACTCTTTGATTTGCCCATTCGAGGGTCACCTTAGAGTCACCAAATGCATCAATCTCAACAATGTCCAACCATTTTGCACAGAAGAGGATACCCCACAGAGGCAACATCTTTGCTATATATAATTGATATTTAAATATTCTATTTAAAATGGACAATGAAATATTATATTTATAATTGATATTAAAATATGTTCTTTCAAAATTATATCTTTTTTTTTCTAAGTAAGATTAAATTCAATTAGTTTAAACATAATATACATGGAGGCTCTAGCCTCTGCAATTCAAGCCTGTATCAATGGCATAGCTTGTAGCAAAACAACAAAAAGGAGCTGCCCACGCAGGGGAAACCAACCCAAAGAGAGTTTGAGTCGCTGCCTCGCATGAGGAAACCAACATTATATAGACTAGATTGATTGTGCCAAACAGAGATAATAACATATAACAAAATTATGATGCTGAGAGCCATAAACTGGAGAAAACCTGAAAGCCTAAGTGTCATAGGGCGCAAGAGGTGTTTCTTCGACAATGAGACATTTGTAATCGTCGTCATCGGCGTCCTGGGTGGCAGGTGCTGCATGTCGAGGTGCTATGAATTTTCCACCTTTGCCCATGGCCTGCTCGCTCTGCTCCTTGCCGTCTTTATTGTTGCCCGAGTTGTTGTTGTTTTCTGGGCGCGAATTTTACTTGCCAGGAACCTGTTGCTTCTCCTCATCCGCAGAAGGGTAGAGGTCACTGCGAGGGCGATGTTGCTGAATGGGCGGACCGTGGCTGGGAGCCTCAGCGGGAACCTCCCAGAAGGAAACCGAGATGGTGGCTACAACATGGGGGCAGTCGAGGGAGCAAATGAAAGTGGAAATGGGCAGTGTTGGGGGTCTGCGAAGTGACAGAGGGTACCAAGCGAGGCGGAGGCTGCGGAGAGGGCTCAGAGACAGATGGTTGAGCGGAGGGGTCAGACATACCAACCAGGCGACCGTTTCCACTTTGAGTTTCAGGGTACCTACCCCCTAAATGCTCCAAGGAAGAAGACGAAGAACTGGACAAAGAAGAAGGCGATGGAAGGGCAACGCAGCCTCTGCTGCTGCCACACCTGCATCGCATGTGATGCCTGAGTCGAGGCATGGTAGCGCAGTAGGGGCGGAAGGCGCTCTAGGTGGTATAAGAAGCATGGCAGTGGTGCCACCACGACTGAAGCTCAGAGTTGGTGGAGAGGCCAGAGGCAGCAAAGAGGCGCAAATGGCATAGGATGCTCTGTGAGTAATGGTGGCCCAGAAGAAATTCAATGCAACACCGAAGACTGCAGCGTTAGCCTATCGACGTGCAAGAGCTCGAATCTGCGACGTCAGGGGGGCAGCAGCTTCGCAGAGTGGAGGACTGGAGAGGCATAGAACCAAGAGGCTAAAGGGCCAAACCAGAAGGCCGAAGAACATAACCAGGCAAATGAGCGAGGAACGTCATTTTGAGGCAGAAGGAGCAGCCTTGACATTTGCAATGGAGTAAATGCAGCTCGAGGTGACGGCCAGAGCATTTAAATGAAGTTAATGCTCGTTGGTGTGGCTTGTGGGTGGCCATGTGGCCTTGCCACGCGCCGACCCACAAGCCCATAACCGTATAATCACCATTAAGCACTGGCATCCGAGGCATTCAAAATTATATTGAAATAATTGTCTTTTTTTAATATATTTTTAAATTCTATCTTTCAACTCTATATTAAGTATAAGAGTAATTACTCTTTTTCCAGAGAAGAAGTCAAACTTTTTTTAAAAATGACAAAAACTTACATCGTAGATGCCGCATCATTCCATAAGAGATCAACACCCACATAGTAGGGCCAAACCAATAGGTGTGTTCAACAAAACAACTGAAAAAACCAAAGATAAGCAGTTGCACATGTGCCACTTCCCAAATACCAGGAAGAGAGAAAACAACATGTTAGATGGAGTTGAGGCATCAAAAAGAGATAAAAAAAGGAGCTAGAAGAGCCTCCATATGCAGAGAAACACCCTACAATAAGAACCAAAAGAAGGATATATACATAGACCTCTCGAAAGAGAAAACTGGCCCATAATATTGTCCAGCATAAACAATATATATCCAAAAAATAACCATAGCGAAAAAAAGAGTATTATTAGAGTTCAAAAAATTTATGCTTTGTATAAAAAAGCCTCCACGAGATGTAACATGGCTGAAGGAAAATCAAAATAAACAACATGTAGATGAAGGAAAAAGAGCAGCAATCAGTATGGTCTTGTGTTCGACACAGGAACCACCATACCATGCCTCTCCTCTATTTTCCACGTGTCTAGATCATGTCGAAGACCGATTTTAGACAGATGGTCAACCTCCCCATTTCATTCCCTGTAAATATGGCTTACAAAAATCAATATGAAATGAGATTTTAGAGCCTGTATTTCTTCAAGAATAGGAAGTAATAAAATATTTTGACATCTCTGAGAGTTGTTAAACCAGTTTATAACATTCAAAGAATCCCAAAATATTTGGATAGAGTCAATTCCCAGTTTAATAAGCCAGTAGATAAGAAGTTTTAGCGTTTGAAGTTCAGCAAAATTGTTTGTGCCATCACCAAGCCCACAGAAGCGACCATTGAAGAGTTGTGATTTTTGTGAATGATCATCCTAGCACCACAAGAACCATGATTCGCAACCCCATCAAAATAAGCCCAGGGAATATCATAATCAA
Organism: Pinus albicaulis; assembly: GCA_034641835.2. NCBI lineage: Eukaryota > Viridiplantae > Streptophyta > Pinopsida > Pinales > Pinaceae > Pinus > Pinus albicaulis. The sequence goes on along the minus strand of CM076572.1, from coordinate 225,577,313 downwards.
TAATCTCGATCTGAACCCTCCTAGGATTTGTTTGTGTGTTGGACGGGGGCGAGAAAGATAAGATCGCAGCACACTCAGTCGCCACAAGAGAGAGAAGTGTTAATATATGCCTGAAAACACCTTTATTTCTGGTGATCCAAATACCCCAAGAGATAATGAGGGGGATACATTTGTTAAATGAATCTTTACAATTATCCCACCAACCTTTCCATGCCTCACAACAATTGTCACCTCTCCAACTACCATCTATGTTGCAGAGGGCCGGAGTGAAATCCCAAACCTTTCTGGAGAAAGGAAAAAAGAGGAACATATGGTCAATAGTTTCCTCAGCCTCTTTGCAAAGACAACACCAACCAGGACCATACAGGAACCTCTTTTGGAGGATATCCCAGGTAGGGACCTTTCACCTCAAAATGCACTAGAAGAAAATTTTAGATTCAATTGGACCCTCCAGTTTCCATAGTGCCTTGAACCACCATTCCAAATTCCCCCTCTCGTTTATTTTCATGATTTGAACATAACCTTCTTTAGGGGAATAGATTCCAAATTTTGAGTGGACCCAACAAAGAGAATATTGAGAGTCTTTAATGCGGACTCATGTGCGCTCCAACTCCAAGATAAAACCTTTCCATTCCTACTTCCATTGGTCCTCAAGACCCATGTCCTCTACATTTTTCCAGGCCTGTGCCCAAATAGTGGTGCCCTCCAGATCACTGATCTGATTCAACGTTATAAAATATCTGTGTTTAAGGGCTTCCATTAAGACTTCCGAAAGAATTTACCTGTCGTTGCAACCCACCCAGGGGTCCAAACTGATATGGCACCTCTCACCATTTCCAATTCTCCAAGCCATACCATTTTCCACCAAAAAAATGACGATAATGTAGCCTTCCAGATCGAGGATACTTTGCAAGTGATTTTATCTGGAAGCCTAATCCAATCATCAACTGGGATGGGGTCAATATATTTTCTCTTTACCACTAAAGTCCAGAGGTTATTTACTGTAAGAACTCGCCATCCATATTTTTCAACCAAAGATGTTGCAAAATTTCTGAGGTTTTTGATACCCCAACCTCCCCATTCCTTCAGTTTGGAAAATTTTTCCTAGGCTACCCAAGGCAGGATATTCTTATCCTCTTTTCCGGACCATAAAAAACCGTTGAAAGTACTTCTGATTTTGTTAATAATACCTATGGGAACCCATGCCAGAGAAATCCAGTACACTGGAATCACCATAAAAACAGATTTAATAAGAACCAATCTCCCAGCTTTGGATAGCCACTTGTGGCTCCAAATATTGATATGTTTTTCAATCTTTGACACCAGCCAGTACCAGTCTGGTTTACAGTAGGAATCCGGTTTGAAAAAAAAACCAAGATATTTAATGCAAGATTTGAAAGAGGACTAGTTAAAAGGGAGGATGTTGAACTTCCAAACCAGGTTTGCCTCCAAAATTCCCTCATGAGTGAGGGAAGAATTTTGATAGTTGATAGTCATGCCTATAGCCTTCATGAAGAGGTCCAACATATATTTTTGGCATTGAATCTCCAGTCTGCTCCCAATACTAAATAAGAGGATGTCATCCAAGAAAATGAGATGAGATATATAGAGATTTGTGGCCACTTCAACACCCCCAAAATCCCTGGCCCTCTTGGCCTGATGAAACAATTGAATAAGACCCTTAGGGAATAGGAGAAATAACAGCAGAGAGAGGGGACAACCTTGTCTTAACCCTATTTTATTAAGGAAGAAAAGGGAGGCTACCCCATTAATAAGAACAACGAAGGACACATTTGTAATACAACTCATAATCCAATTAATATAATCAATGTGAAAGCCTAGATGTGTAAGAAGCCTTAAGTAGAGCCAGTTGATATGATCATAAGCCTTTGATAGGTCAATCTTCACAATCATACATTTTTTCCGTGATAATTTAATACTGTGAAAAATCTCCTGAGCCACACCAATGGCTTCATGAATTTGTCTGCCATCCAGGAAATCAAATTGTTCTTTAGATATAGAGTTAGATAATATTGGTTTTAGCCTGTTAACAATAGTTTTTCAATGACTTTGTAAATACAATTACAAATGGATATAGGTCTAAAATCATCGAAAGACATAGGAGAATCCTTCTTCGAAATGACATCCAAGAAATTCGAATTGAGAGCATCATGGATGTGACCATGGGTCCTGGACTCTTCCACCACATTCGTGATGGTGTCCCCCATTAGATCGAAGAAATATTGGAAAAATTCCACCGTCTAGCCATCCAGACCAAGGCTTTTATCCTTTTGCATGGCTTTTAAGATTAGCTCAATTTATTTTTTCTCCACTAGAGCCAAGAGATAGTTATTTTCCTCCTCCTGAACATAACGAGGAAAAATTTGAGCTACTTAGATGATTTCCCCAATCGAGACCCCGCCCTGGTCATCACAAAGATTCTTGAAATATGATTTTCCCAAACATGAAAGGTATTTGAAATATTTCGCCACATCTCCCTCTGGGGTTTCAAGTTCCCAGATGGTATTTGTGTTCTTTCGGCCCTTGGCGTAATTATGGGAAAAACTTTGTGTTCTCGTCACCATCAACAAGCCAAATGGCTCTGCTTTTCAACCTCCATCTTTCTTCATTGTCACTCAATATTTTCCGTCTCCTGCTTTCAAGCTCTTTGATCCTACCTCTTGAATCTTCATCTAGAATTCCTTCATCCTCATTTCCATACATATGTTCCAAAGAGACAAATATTTCCTGAAGGGCTTTTGAGTCGAATTTCTCCTTCTCTTTTTCTTAGCTTATGGTAGCCTTCTTAATATTCCTCAGATTTTTAATAAGAGCATGGGCATATGAACCACTCTCAGCTACACAGACAGATCTCCAAGTATCAAGCACCAATTTGTGGTAGTCACCCTTTTTTATCCAACCCACATTGAATTTAAAAGGAGTGGCAGGCTTCTTGTTCAGGCCAATTAGCTTGAGTAAAATCAGGGAGTGGTCTGATTCACCTCTCGTGGCAACCCATTAAGAGAATCTTGGAACCTTACTGGAAAAATCATCACTCAAGAGAAAACGGTCCAACCTTTTTGTACAACTGGCCTCACCCACCTGGTTGTTTCTCCAAGTAGGACTGACTTGATCAAATTTGTATCAATCAGGTTGCCTTCCTGCAATTTTTTAAGGAATAAATCTATAAGGGGATTAGTCCTAGAATTCGGGCCCCGGACCTCCGATCTTCCCAAAGAGAAATTAATATCACCTCCCAAAATTAGATTTGGACCTTTCATGAAATATTTTTCAAATAGATTATTCCATTATCCCACTCTGTCTGCACAAGGGCCATAAATGTTAATTAAAATAAAAATTGAGACAAGTTCCAGGGAGGAAACCTCCACCCCGATCAAGAGTTATGAGGTCCAACAATTATTGAGTTTGACAGTGCCATTTTTACATGTTGTTAAGCCTCTCGAATGACCCCTAACATCAGAGGTAACAAAATACCACCCTGGGAGGAAAGAAGAGAGGAAAGCATAAATATGTTCTCCTAATCCCAAAGTCTCTTGCAGTAATAAGATATTAGGTTTATAAGGGGAAATGAGATTTTTAAAGGCTAATTTTTTGGGAGCACTAGCCAAGCCCCTTCAATTTAATGATAACATAATCATTTTGTCACCAACTCTGGGGATGTCATTGATCTCAGCACCCCTTTGAGGGAAAGTTTTCTGCCATAAAAAATATCAGTTATGGACTTTAATTGAGCTTTGGAGAGATCATATTTTCTCACCCTCATTCTTTTAACTTTATCAATAGGTGACGATTTTCCTAACCCACTGTATACTTCCCTATCCAGTAATTTCTTATATCTAGGTCTCAAGTTGTAGGGAAAAATGTCCATAGAGAGCTTAGGAATAGTAGTTATAATGATATCCATAGCCAAAGTGATGCTGCTAACACAAAGTGAAGAATTTGAATCCCATTTGGAAGGACCAGGAAATCTCATACAATTTAATAATAGATCAAAAGAGTTTAAAGCGGGAGAGGAGGGGCAAGGGGTAGTATCCGCTAAATCTGACGTTGGATCAGCAGGGGCAGACGCCATCTGCTCCTGACTGGGCTCCATAACCACATCCTGCATTTCCTCTTTATCAGTAGGAGTCAGATCCTCCTTGAGTGTCTCTTCCCTAGTATGAGGGATATCAACCATAGTCTCCCCTCCCAAATTTTCATCCAACACCTCGTGATGAGGGACTTCATGTCTAATACGTGGCCCATGGGTAGTCCCACTTTTTTGCCTCTTGCTTTTACTAAATCCAAGAGGGCAGTCCCGGGCCAGGTGTCCCAAATTATGACATTTGTGGCACCTGAAGGGAAAATTTTCATAATCAATCAGCTACTCGATTGCATGACCATCCGTGTTCAGTATAACCTTTGCAATAAATCCTTCTCTCACAGCCAATTTAACCAAAATTCGAGCAGTGTTCCCAAAACAGGTTTCCAAAAAATACATATTTGCCTCCAAAAAATATCCCAAGCTATTTCCAATTACCCAAAATACCTCCATCATCCAGAAGTGTAGATGGAGAGTTAGAAGTCAGACCCACACAAGTATCTCATCCACCCTCTCTCTATTAGCATCAAATAAGGGCATCCATTTCTTGAACATAATTGGGGAAATGTCAAACCCCCACTGTCTCTTTAATACCCATTCCAAGGTTGTTGGGTTCTTCAAGTTCATGATGAACCATCCTTTAGACAGGATAATGACCTCCACTTCCCTACCCAAAGCTTCAACCCAACTACACTTAATCCATTCTGAGATGTATTTCGCAGGGAAAAGCTTTCCTCTGGCTCTACCCACCAAAATAGATTCAGATGCCACCATCACCCTGTCAAAATGAAGCTCTACCCCCAAAACCAAATTCAAGCATTCATATAATTCTTTAATATCTTTTCCTTTCTTTCTCTTAACACCTGCCTGACCATCAAATTTCACTGAAAACTTTGAATATTTGGATCTTCCTCCTGACACCTCCCTCTGCTTAGTGCTATCAGAGGGATTTTCCCCCACCTAGAGAAACATTGTCCCCTTCCGGTATTATAAGTGGAACCAAGAAACCCGATGTCTGGACCCCAATTCCACCTGCCCAAATGCCAAGACAATTCCCTTTCGTTGATAAACCTTGGTTGTGCCGCGAGTCTGCCACTCAAGCCTCCAAATGTAAAACTACCAAACCCTTCTTGGGTTCCCCATTCAGAGCCATTTCGGCCAATAAGTTCATTCACAGATAAACCTCTTGGATAAAGAGTATCATTACCTGAGCTGGAGACAAAAGTCTTAGTATTTGCTTGCCAAGAAGGCCCTCCACCTTTTTCTTCAGAAAATTTCGAAGCCCCAGCTCCAGAGTTTCAACAAAAACCCAAATTTCCTTCACCACCCACCACAAAAAATATGTCCTCCAATCCACCAGACAGAAACAATGTGGGGGGAGGGGGCGGGAGTACATGGATCTTTAGGCCCTTTTATTTTAGACGGAGTTGTAACTAGGCCACATATATCAGCCACTGACCCTATTGAAACCAGGAGAGAGCTTTTCCCAGGATTTTCAGTGACTCAAGGGGTTAGGCTTTTGAGTTCCACCACTCTGAGGGAGACAAACCCCTCCATAGTGTTCCACCTCAACTTCTCCTCCCCAACTCTCTCATTATGTGACTAGGTCTAAAGGGAGACCTTGGCCAGATTTTTTTTTTGTCGATTCCAACCCCCAAACAGACAGAATATCCTCAGCCACGAGTTTCACGTCAACAAACTCCTTCTCCTTACCCATAATGAAAAAAAAACTTGGAACCATCAGAACAGTCCCTAACCTTCTGGAAAAAATCACTCAAGTAGATGACAAGAAGAAATTGGTTTACTGCCCTTGACGAGGCAGTAACAAACTTAAGGGAAAAGTAGGAACTTCATTCAGAACTTCCCAGACGAATAAAAGACAAACCCCAACACAAAATTCACTGCCAAATCTCTTCCGACAAGCACAATAAAAGGAGGTCGTAACTAACATATAAAAACCCCACAATGTAAAGGTGAAAGTGAAATGCTTATCGCCACCCACAAAGTAGTAAGTGAGAGTTGTCGGTCTCAGAGGTGACATCAAACCTTGGTAAAACGAAATGCACAGTAATAAAAGTCGCTCCACGTTAAACAGGGTTCACAGACTTCCCCTGTGTAAAAACAAGCAAAGGAACGAAAGACTCGCGTGAAACAAGACCAAAGGATGACCACCTATGTGCCTAAGCTTCTGAAACCGATGAGGTAGCGATCAGAAATTCGAAGTGGTGACAACCTGCCCCCTACCCAACAACACCTAGCCTGCTAGCCAACCAGACACCGCCCCCATGCATGTGCCATCTGTGTCCACTCGTTTGCACCTCTGCGACCACTAGTGACAATATACTAGGATTTCCTCATTCTAGAAGACCCAAGGTTCCGTTGTTAACAATCTTCCATCTCGCGTGTCCAAGTATAAGAGTAATTACACATCCATTTGAAACATATTTACATTGCAATCACACATAATGCAATTTCAATATTTATGAAATGCACATGAACTAACATATAAATATCATTTTATAAAGTTTGATTTTTAATAAAATATGTAAATATCATTTTATGGAAATTTTTACTTCTATAAATAAAATGTTCATTTTACTTATATTAACAAATAATTTTAAATATAATTAATAATATTATTTTAACAAATAAGTTATTTTAAATAAAATAAATAATTTTAATTTAATAAAAATGAATTTAAACACATTTTTGAAAATGCAATTTCTTTGATAAAATATATAATTATGTTTTTTAAAATATTAGGAAATGTTTTATTTGATTTCTCTATTTATATTGATGGCATAGTACTTAGGGCGGTAGAATATAGTAATTATAGTGAAATAAACCACGACATTTTTATGTATGTGAATACAAAAGGTTCCCAATTACTAACTTTGTTAATAATAATTAAAAAAAAGAAGGAAAGATTAATCTAATAATAAAATAATTATAAAATTATAAAATTCTCGCAAAAACCTTATCCTCGCCTCTTTAGAAAAATATATGGAAATAAAACTCAATTAATAATTCCCACTTCCTTAGTTCTAAGTGCCCTTATCTCTATTTTAAAATGTGAGAAAAGTCTATGGAAATTGAACTCAACGAGTGATTTCCACCTTTAAAAAATATGAAAAATATGAAAATGAGCTAAGTCCATAATATATTCATATTCATGTAAATATTCACCTCTTACCATTATAAACTTAACTCTTTAACTTTAAGAACCCTTAACTATTTTAAAATACCTATGCAAACAAATCCATTTAAAGTGCTTTAATTAGGTTATAAAAAGCTCGTTACCTTCATAAATGACATGCTACGGGATATATGTTTCCCTCTCACGCTATTTTGGAAATGTTATAAGATTAAAAAAATATATATATTGAAAGTTTATTTAAGTATTCATATTTTTAACTAGGACAACATGCAGCTGGTAGATATAA